>VXBB01022399.1:145672-168048 GCA_013399915.1 Illadopsis cleaveri | reverse complement strand
CGCTGGGAGCGGCGGCGGGCGGGCTCAGCACGATGCTGCTCAACGACTGCCTGGGCCGCAAGCTGAGCATCATGTTCTCGGCTCTGCCCTCGGCGCTGGGATACGCGCTGCTGGCCGGAGCCCAGGGCCTCTGGATGCTGCTGCTGGGCCGGGTGCTGACGGGCTATGCCGGCGGGGTGACGTCCGCCTCCATCCCGGTAACGTGCCAGGGGAACGCAGGGCAGGAGGTGCTGGGGGTGAGCTGGGGGTTGCAGGGCAGGAGGTGCTGCGGTGCCCTGGATGAGCTCGGGGATGATGCTGGGGGGCACCCCGCTGCTTTTCGGAGGCATCAGCAGAGCCCCGGGGCTGTGTCTGGGCGGGTGGGGATGGGGAGGATGCGGCAGAGCAGCACCCGGGAGTGGGGAGGGTGTACCCGCTTCACAGCCCTGGCATGGAGGTGAGCCCGTTGGTGCTGGACTTCCTCGGCTGCAGGAAAGACAAGGCAGGTCCTCAGCCCCTGCTCCTCCCAGCAGTTATTTCCTCCCAAACACCACCCTCGTGTTTCACACAGAGGGGAAGGCAGGAGTTGAGTAACACCAGGGAACCTCTTTCCAGTAACGGAGGCACTGGAGCACTTCTCCCGCCCCGGGGGGAGGAGGGAAGTGGTGGTGCCGGCCAGGCTGTCCTCTCCGCTGGCCAGATGCAACTGGAACCATCAGGTCTCCACCTTGAGAGGGCAATTCCCCAGGAATTTGGGTTCCCTCTGGTCACAGGGTATGACTGAGAGGTGACACGGGGCAGGAGCAGCGGGTGACAGGGGGACATGGCAGCTCGGTGAAGCGTGTGTTGTCCCTGTCCAGGTTTACATCTCGGAGATCTCCCACCCGGGGGTCAGGGGGATGCTGGGTGCCTGCCCCCAGATCATGGCCGTGCTGGGCTCCCTCGTCCTGTACGCGCTGGGCAAGTATCTCCCTGGGCTCCCAGTGTCTGGGGCACGACTGTGGGGAGGGGGGGTTTAAAATCAACAACCTTCTCAGCAAAGGGAGGCCTTGTTCCCTTCGTAGCCACCACCACAGCTGTGCTGAGGTGGCTGGACAGGGTCATTCATGCCCCTTGCCCTGGTGTGTGTGCTCTGAGGGATGAACACATAGCCCACATGGAGTTGTGGCCATCACTGTGCTCACAGATCCAGGTCCTGATGATGTTTGGCCAGGGCTGAAGGGCAGCACACGATGATATCCCTGTGCATCACCTGCCAGCACGTGTCCTGGTTGCTGCAGGATCTTGCTGGATACTCTCAGATTTGCTGGAATTTCCCCAGCTCATTCTGCTGTAATAGGAGAGAATACATTTGAAATCTTGTTTTTTATTATCACTATTTTTTCCCTGCTGAGTTTATTAAATTAAATAATTGGGATGCCCAGGTTGAGGCAAGGCCAGGACACCCATTCCTGAGTGTTTTCCCCCTAACTGTGCTGCTCTGGCAGGGCTGGTCCTGGACTGGCGCTGGCTGGCCGTGGCTGGAGAGGTGCCAGTGTTTGCCATGGTCCTCCTGCTCTGCTTCATGCCCAACTCGCCCCGATTCCTGCTGTCCCAGGGCAAGGAGGAGGAGGCCCTGGGCTCCCTGTGCTGGCTGCGGGGTAAGGACACAGATTATGCCCGGGAGTACGAGCAGATCAAGGACAGCGTGAGGCAGCAGGTGAGAAAGCTCAGCACAGGGAGATGTAACATGAAAACTGCAAAATCCATCCCCTGGGCAACTCCTGAGCCACCCTCTGGGTGCCAGGTGGTTGCTAGAGGTGTTCTCACTTTGTTTTTCTGCCTCTGTCCCCTCCAGAGCCGTCGGGTTTCCTGTGCTGAGCTCAAGGACCCCTTCCTTTACAAGCCCATCCTGATCTCGGGGGGAATGAGGTTCCTGCAGCAGCTCTCGGGGGTCACCTGCATCCTCGTGTACCTGCAGCCAATATTCAAGAGAACATCTGTCATCCTGGTGAGCCCTGGGGTTCAGCTCCTGCTCGGGCTGCCTGGGCCTTCAGTGAGGGTTGCCCAATGCTCCCAGTTCCCTACAGACATAAAACCCTTTTTTAAAGGATCTGCCCTGCAAAATGCTGAGGGAGAATGGGGAGCAGGGCTGGGCCCACTGTCACCCTGCTCCTCCTCTGAGCTTCAGGCTCATTATCTCCAGTCTCCTACTGGGAGAACAGCCTTGGCCAAGTCATCAGCAGCTGTAGGGACCTGCCCCTTCCCCCAGCTCAGCTTCCCCACTGGTTTTTTGCAGAAAGCAGAGTACGATGCAGCTCTGGTTGGCCTGGTACGTCTGTCTGCAGTGGCCATCGCTGCTGTGTCCATGGATAAAGCTGGGAGGAAGATTCTCCTTTTTGTATCAGGTATGGCTCCCTCCACCTCTCCCACTCTCTTCCCAAGGGAAGCTCTCACTGAAAGGTTTTAAGGAGCCTGCAAGTGTGCAGGAGTGGGAACTTCAGCCCTACAGGGCTCAGGAAGGGAGGCAGGGAGGTCTCTTTCCCTTGGTGGTGGTTCAGCTCCTCAGCAGGGGCATTCCCAGGAGCTTGGCACGGTGAGGATCACTCACTCATCACTCCCACTGTGCTGTTGCCTCTCTCCACAGCTGGGGTCATGTTGGTCTCCAACCTGACCATGGGGCTCTACATCCACTTCGTGCCAGCTTCTCACAACGGCACCAACGTGGCCAACACGACCCTGGTGAGCTCTGCCCACCTCCCTGCTGAGCCAACAAACTACATCACCCTCATCCCCCTCCTGGCAACCATGTTCTTCATCATGGGTAGGTGCAGAGAGCCCAGGGCTGGCCACCAGCCAGGGGAGGGTGTTTCTCATGCAAGGCAGGGTGGTGTGGAGCAAGGAGATTGGGTTTGGAGTTGGAGGGAAGGCAGATGTCCCTGGAAGAGCAAGAAAGGTGGTGGCATCTGAAGTCACTTTGAGGAACGACACAAATGGGAGGGATGATGATTGCTGGGGTTGCAGGGCAGGATTGCTCAGGGCTCTTCTGCACTCCTCAGTGACCTTCAGAGCCTGAGCCCCTTTCCCTCCTCCCCTGCAGGTTATGCCATGGGCTGGGGCCCCATCACTTGGCTGCTGATGTCGGAGATCCTCCCCCTCAAAGCCCGTGGGGTGGCCTCGGGCCTCTGTGTGGTCGTGAGCTGGCTGACAGCCTTCACCCTGACCCAGTTCTTCCTCCCAGTCGTGGTGGGTACTGCCCAGGGGGTGCCCTGCAGCCCCTCCTCAGCCCCTCTCTGCACCAGCTCACAGCTGATTTCTGCCCCACTTTCCAGAACGCCTTCGGCCTCGAGGTGCCCTTCCTGTTCTTCGCTGTCATCAGTGCTGGGAACATCCTCTTCACAGGCTGCTGTGTCCCTGAAACCAAAGGCAGGTCCCTGGAGCAGATTGAGGCCTTTTTCAGGACTGGTCGGAGGTCGTTCCTGAGGTAGGAGCTGCCCTTGCCCAGGCTGGAGGGCAAAGCAAACTTGTGCTGCTGGCAGTGGAGGCTGGAGCTCCATGTGGGAGAGGAAAGGGCAGCAATGATCGTCTTGCTCTGGCTGGAGAAGTTGCCAGCTGGAACTTTCCCTTCTCTTCCTGTCACCCAACACTACCTGCTGCTCTCTGTCAATCCTTGGGATGGGAGCAGGTCACAGGGCCAGGCTGGAGATAAAAGTGTCCTGGAAGAATAAAGGTGTGGCTGTGGACAGGAGACCATGGCTGTCCTTTGCTCAGCAGCCTGAGAGTCTGAGGGCTTGGCTGGAGCTGAGTTTATAGCTGGAGCTGTTCTGGCAAAAGCTCATGGTGTAGCTGCAGGAATAAAACAGTTTTGCCTCCAACTGCAAGACATGGCCTTGATTTGCAGAGAAGGGAGGGATGGGAGAGGCACAGCAGGACTGTGACAAGGGGACCCCAGCAGCCTGCAGCTCCCCAGAGGAGTCTCAGGCACTCAAGGACCGTGAAAGAGGCAGAGCCAGACCTTTTGTATAAAAAGCTGCCACGTTTTATTGCTCTAAAAACACACATTACACTAGAAGCCTAATGAACAAGACCAAATACAGTTCACAAAGAAAACCCAGGACAAAAGAATGGGAACAGACAAACATTCAGCTGTAGTGCAAGTGATTCCCTGTGGGAAAGACACAGTGAGTACTGACAACACTTTGTGCTGGGCTGGGTCCTTCCCACCATGGGGTTTGACCCACCCACAAAGAGGGAGGTGGACGTGCCTCCACCTCCATCACTTTGAGATTTCAACTGCATAGTTAGTAGCAAATCAGTCTTACCCCTTTCCTGTGTGTCCTGCAAGATTAAGAACTTTTTGATAATTTTTGTTTAGAGCTAACCCGAGGTAAAACACGGCTGCAGGAAGTGGTTATGGCTGTGAGGAACAAGTGGCCTTGCTCAGTCCAACCTGACTCCTCCCAAAAGGGCAGAAGCACAAAGGCTGAGCTGGGACATGAAGTGCCCAAGCTCCTGAAATGCACTTGGCACCCCGAGGGCTGTTCCTGGAACATTCAGCCTGCTGTCACAAGGAAGCAGGGGTTAAAACAGCATGTTTGAGCCAGTCCTCCAGATGTGCCAGCTGCCATTTTGATCTCCTGCAGCAGGAGATGAGAAATCACCTAAGAGAAGATGTGCTTTATCACAGCATTAATTTAAAACAGCCTAGGACAGAGGGAGAGTGGTGGGCCAAAATAAAAAACACAGAAAACATTTAGTATTAAACCTACCCTTTGCTGCTGAGACCCTTTTCCAGAAAGATGTTCAGCCCTGGCTGGAACACAACTTTTTCTAAGCATGGCCTGACTATGAGAGGTCTCAAGAGCCTCTGGTTTCCACTGACCTTCTGAAGATCAGGAATTCTGGCAGCCCTGTGCTCGAGCAATCTCTTTCTCACATGGCTATGGACCAGGTCTTGATATCTTCACTTCAGTGAAACCCTTCCCTGAAGACAGTGGATGTTTTTTTTCCTGAGGAAAAAAAATGACAGAGATGAATTGAGCTTCCCAGGGCTCAGCCTAAGGAGGAAATGCCCCACTAGGAAATGAGGTTGGACTCTTCAGCTCCTGAGAGAACCTCACCGGAGGAGCATTTTCTGAGTGACCTCCTTTCTTCAGCAAAGCAAGTCCAAGGGCTTCTGCTACAACGTTTGGAGTCTGAGAAATCACAGTGGCTCTTTCCAGAGGTAGAATGGTGTTTTTATTCACTGCACACACAGAGAATCAATGGGTGTTACAAAAGCAGCTCCTGCCCAGAGCAGCGAGCTCTGCTCTGCTCTCGGTGCCCCAGGGGACACGGAGCTGCCATGCACGAGTGGCAGAGGCATGGGAGAGTGGCACAGTGCATAAATGCTGCCCTGGTGACTGCTGTGTGACAGGCCACTGCTCCCCAGGGCTCCTTCCACTCTCAGTGCCAACAATTCAATGTTCTCAGCACATCACCCACCCCTGAGCCCTCACATCGTCTCCTTTCCAAGGCCTGGAGAGCAGAGCCACCTCCACAGAGTCCCTGTGGATCAGCCATCCAGCCTGGATGCCCTCAGCAGGGGTTGGGTTGAGCCTGTGAAACCTCCAGAGCAGGGTTTGAACTTCATGTGTCCTTGCACAGCTCCAAGCACCCCGAGGGTGCCTCTAAACACAACTAACAACCACCATGCACTGGCATTTAACTACTGTGATGCTACTACTCTAAAGCTCCTTCCTGTCCCCACCACGTGGAGGTGAGACCATGCACTGACTGTCACTGCAGCTCTCACAAGCCATGGGAGCTGTCACCAAACCTGTCTGCAATGATGGCAGCATCTGGCTTGGCTCCAAATCTGCACCAGACAGCCAAAATTCCCAAGGGTTCCCACTCCAGACAGGCCCCTGTAGGAGTAACCACCCTTGGAGCAGAGATCTGAGACACCTCCACTTGTGACAGGCACAGACACTTCAAGCACTGTGCCCAAAGGCTCCAGCTCAGCTCTTTCAGGGCAGTACCTGAGGCTCATTTTCAGCTCAGGGCACAGCTTTGCCACCCGCTCATGGTGGCAGATGGATGCAGATTTTTCCCAGGGTCAGACCCTGCTGCCACAAAACTGGGACAGCACTGCTGGGACATCTCCCTCGGTGCCAGGGGAGCAGAGTGGGCCCTGCCCATGCCAAAGAGCCCTGCAGGTGACCTGGGGCAGCACCCACCTGCCCCAGCCCCAGGGATCATGGCAGGAGGAGGGACAGATGAGGCCAGCCAGGGTCCCAGCAGCTCTGTGCTTCCTCAGAGCCCTTGAGCTGTGCTTTGCTTTTTGCCTCCTGACACTAAAGCTACTGCAGAACTACTCACAGAGCAAAGCTGCCACTACCAGAGACACTGACATGCATCAGTCTGCAACATTCCTCTACTAAACACTACAGAACTCCCCACACCCCCCTGAAATCAAAGCAGGTGCTCATTCCTGAGGCAGGACTCTGCCCTTGCACCACCCAGAGGTAATTCCCACTGGAGTATCCCACATTCCTGCTGCAGCATCCATCCCTGCAGGCAGCAGGAGGCTGTGGGCCAATGGCCCATGCATTGCATTCAGCACCAGGGATCAGCCAAGGGCTGGGGGCTCCATACCAGCACAGCTTTTATGGAAAGAAAAGCTGCCTTTATGGAAAAAAAAAAAATCCAGGCTGGTGGTGCCTGCTCTGCATCCCAGACAAGGGGTGTTGGAGCAATTCCAGTTCAAAGGCAGGGGGGAAAAAGGGGCTTTGCATAAAAAAGGTGCCCACATCCAGCTGCAGGGGCCTCTGGAATTCCTCTGGTGGGAATCCTCACAGCTCCTGAGCTCCAGGGAAGAAGCAGCAGCTCACAGGAGGCAGCAGCTCGGGTCTAAGGAGAGATTTCAGCAGGGACAGACCCCTCTGACAGACAGCACTCGGCCTCCAGCAGCATTTCTCAGACCACAGCACAACCCCTCTGTACCCAAGGACTCAAATGGGGACACAAAGTGCTGGTGGCTGTCCCAATCCAGCACTCAGAGCTCAGTTTTCCTCCCCTCTCTCTCCCAGAAGAGGGGGGGAAACACAGTTTGTCAAGCTTGTGGCCCAGAACAAGACAAAGGGGTCAAAGGACAACACACTTTTTTCCAAGAGTCTGAGAAACACTCTGAAGGCTGAAATTGGATTTTGCAGCAGCCAGGCTTGTCCCTGGGTTCAGAGACCCCTGGGGAAATGAGGCAGCCCTGTGAAGGACAGGAAACAGAGCACTCCTTTCTCCTATATCCAGAGAAAATG
Organism: Illadopsis cleaveri; assembly: GCA_013399915.1. NCBI lineage: Eukaryota > Metazoa > Chordata > Aves > Passeriformes > Timaliidae > Illadopsis > Illadopsis cleaveri. The sequence goes on along the minus strand of VXBB01022399.1, from coordinate 160,795 downwards.
AGTCCCATCAAAATACTTAAATAACTAGAAATAAATTATTCCCCTTTTACCTAATCAAAACAAAAAAAGCAACCATATAAAAATCAAATAAATTAAAATCCCCAGGACAAACAGTGATGAGAAGAGGGGATCTGGACTTAGTGAGCAGTTTTGTACTGCATGCTACAAAGCAAACAGAAAATACAATGTGAAAACCACAGAAAGAGCCTGGAACAGCAAAGTAAAACATCCTAGCTGTCCCCACTGGAATGGTGCAGCCTCCCCTCTGTTTGCACGGGGAGGATGTGCCACCTTCCCATCCAAAACCAGCTCAGGATTGACGCAAAAAAACAACCCCAAAGACAAAGGCTGTACCAGGCAAGCAAAGAGCAGGTCCCTTCCCAGAGGGATGCAGGGAGGTAAGAGAGCAGAGCCCCAGGCTCACAAGGCAGGAATGCTCTTGCACATCAGTGACCCTCACACCAGCCAAAAATCCCACGTGGCTCAAGAAACAACATCCTTTTCAGCTGAGGTACAGCAAATACTGTTTCCCTTCTGCCCCAGTAAAAGAGTGAAGCTTAAGAAAAATGCCCTTATTAAGACAAAGTAATTAATTCTTATAATTTATGTAAATTGCAGCAACTGCCTGCAGCTGTAACCAGAGGAAGCAGGGACTGTGCTTTGAGGGTCCCAGGATCTGCCCAGCAGCTCTGGCAGCTCCCCTGCAGAAATGGAGTTTATCTTCAGATGAGTTTTTGCTGGAAGTCCTTTTCCATGCAGTGATGCCTCCAGTGCCTGGTCCCATAATTAAAATAGTGGAAGAAGACCAAGCTTAAGCACCAGGGGGTTTTGCAAACCCTGGGTTAGGGGTTATACCTGGGAAGGGCCATCCCAGGGAGTGTTCCTAAACACGTGGAGCCTGCACTGGCAGGTGCTCTGTCCCTCCTCACCCATCCAGAGGGCAGTCCCCAAATGGGCACTCCAAAAAAAAAAGGCTGGGAAAGCAGCACTCAGAGAGCCAGCACCTCTGTAGCAAAAAGAAAAAAAAATATTAAGAACTAGGGGCACTGTGAGATATTGGGTTGAAGGCTGAGGAGAGGAGTGACGTGCTGAGGTCTGGCTGCTGGTGTGAGGAGAGGACACAGCCTGCCCCAGCCCCTGAGGTTTCCAGTTGCTGCAGCATCCAGGGAAATTGTGTTGTAGTAAGGAGTGGAGAGGACAGAGGAGAGGGCAGAGTGGATTTCCACATCTTCACCATCTCAGTGTCCAGGAGATGCCACCCTGAGCTTGTGTCCTTCAGAGAGCCTGTCCCTCCAGGGTCCCCGTGAGCTTCTCTTCATCCATCTGCTTCTGCTGCTGGTGGATCCTGGCATAGGAAATGGCATCTCCCCTGTGGAGAGAAGGGACAGCGTGGTGGGGATGGCAGAGGTTGTCCTAGCTGGGGCCTGGCTCTCCGTGCCAAGGGATTCCTGGAGTGAAACCACACTGGCTTGGCCCTTTCCAACCCCCAAAGCTGCTCTCTGCCCCAGAGCTGGGCCTATCCACCCAACAGCTGCAGAACAGAAGAGTGGCACCCTCAGCACAACCTGGTGTGAACTCCCAAAAGCTCAGAGCTCCAACAACCCTCAGGACCTTCCCTCCCAGGGCTCTGAGACAAAGGAGACTTCCTCTGGCCTCATTTCCCCCTCAGCACGGTTTGTGCAAGAGCAAAGCAGAGCCTTAGGGAGGAAAACGGAGCCCCATCTCCCTCTCCCCTGCCCTCCACGAGCAGCTGGACCCCTCTTACTTCTTCCCGAGGGCAGACAGGCCGTAGAGCACGCCGGTGGCGAAGGCGATGGCGTTGCCGAAGAGCGTGGTCAGCGTCAGGCTGAGCACGACGGGGAACACGGCCATCCTGGGGGGACAGGGACGGCCCTCAGCGCCGGGCCCCGCTCCCCACGGCCTGCAGGGATGTTTTTAACCCCGGGATGTGCCCGCAGGCAGCCCCCCAGCACCGTCCTCACCCGCAGTAGAAGGCTGCTTTCTGCCAGGCCCGCAGCCGGTCGGCCCGGGCGGACACGGCGTTGGCGAACTCGATGAACTGGCAGCAGAAAGGGGCCTCGCACAGGAACAGGACGAAGGCGTTGAGCCTCCAGAGAGAGCAAACCAGGGTTAATCCTGCCTCTGATCACCCAGAGTGGGGCTCAGCCATGCCCCCAGTCCCACACAGAGCAGACACTCCGTGCTTCACGCAGGTGAAGGGACGGGTGAGGCTGGGCCCTGCTCTGCTCCCCCCTACTTCTTGATAATTTCCAAATTTCCAAGCCCCTGCTGTCCCAGACTTATTTTGGACAGGGGTATCTCAGTACTTACCTAAAAAATGCATAAAGAAATAATATCAATAGAATCAACCCAACATCTCAAACTGCCTGATGGAGCAAGATGTGGCAATTCCCAGAACCTGATGGATGTTTCACTCCCACCCACTGCCCAGGCAGGGCAGCTTTGCCCCCCTCAGTGGGGTCTGGTTAACAACACCTCCCTCCCAGCAAGAAAATGAAAAGAAACCCTGCTCACATCATCCACACGCCAGCAGCAATGTTCAGGGGGTTGATGGTGACACAGTTCCAGAGACCAGCACAGGCACAGGCTGGAAAGAAAGAGGCTTTCAGTGACCACCATGACCAACACTGCATGCCCCTGACCAGCAGCTATGGGCATTGCAGGGGAGCACAGGATGGTGGGTGGAAAGGTGGCCTAAAAGAAGCCTGGAATGCAGGGAAGAGCCCTCCTCTGGTATCCTTTTGCTCTGAGTGCTGTTCCAACAATTATTTCCCTTGTGTAAAACAACGTTTGCCTCCACGTGGAGTCCAGGACGTGCACCCGGATTTTGTGTGCCAAGGAATTACTGCTGCTCTGTCCCAAGGTAAACAAGCAGTGCCAGCAGGTTCCACCTCTGAGCAGCACAGGGTAAGCTCAGCAAAAACATGACTTGCACACAGGAAAAGTTATAAATACAGCAGAGGTGAACCCAGCCTCTGCCACTCACTGCTGGTTCTGCACAGCTTCACCAGAGATGGGCAGAAAAGAGCCAAGTTTGGGTGTCCGTTAATGCAAAAGGAAGTGAATAAAGCCCAAAATAACCCCAGTGCTCCTGGCTCTGTAACTCAGGGAGAGGAACCAGGCAGCAGTGACCCAGCTGAGCTGCATCCACCTCCTTGCTGCCTCATTAAACTTGCAGAGTGTTCCTGGCACCTGATACAGCCCCTTCCCTCTGCCAATGCCAGAGCCGGCACCGGGAACTCGAGCCCAGGTGGGAGGGCAGGAGACCAACATCACACTGCAAAACTCCAGCTAAAATTAATTCTATAGCCTCTAAAGGCTGTCGTGGGCATGATGGAGAGCAGCAGAGTCCCTCTCTGAGGATGAGACCAGCCCTGGATTGAGGATTTTGGGTGTCTGCTGAAGGGACCCCTGAGCAGAGCTGCTGTGAGCAGCCCTGACCTTCCAAAGCCTGGCACATGCTTGCAAGGTTTCTTTTAAGCAGGCGCTGCTGAATCCTCAAAGTTCCTTTAAAAATAGTTATCCTTGTTTACCAGGCTGGGAAGCAGAATTGCAGGCAGTGACAGGACAGATTGAAGGTCATCCCATGAGCAAATGACCTCCTGGTCTCAGGAAACACCAAAAAAACGTTATTTTTTAGCACTTTCTAGAACTAATCCCACAGGACCCAAAATCTTTTGGAGAGTCCTGCAAGAACAACATCAGCTAGCAGAGGGGATATACCAGAGGATGTGATAATATCTGTGCTCCAAGGGCACCTCTCATCCTCCCATCCCACAGGGACCAGTGTCAGTGTCCCCACAATGCAGGGGAAACTGAGGCACAGGGGTGGGACGAGTTGTTCATGGTCACACGTGCAAACAGCTGGAGAGCAGCAATGCAAACAGGATTCCTGGGAGCTGTGGGGAGCATGGAGAGCAGGGCACAAAACAGGGAGTTCTAATTCCCTGTGAACACCAAACCCTTGGATGCTGATGGAAGAGGAGCTCGGGGGAAGCACCCCAGGCTTGTGGCATTCATTGTACCCCAGGAAAGGACATTCCTGACAATAATGCTGAGTGACTTTCTGGCACTTCATAATTAGCAGAGCAGACAAAACCTCTCAACACAGCCAGCATTGGGGCAGGACCCTGCCTTGCTGAGCAGGGCAGCTGAGCACAGAGGCCTGGGCACTCCCAGCAGTTCTCCACCACACAACAAACCAAGGGAAGCAGAATGTTCTTTCCCAAACAAGTTTGTTTTGTTTTGTTTTGTTTTCTCCTAATCAAACCAACCAGGGGTTGTTTTGCCAGGTTTCTGGTTTGGTTTTGTCCCCAAACACTCCAAAACAACCCTGCAGCACTGTGTCCCTCCCTGCAGCATTCCTGGCTCAGCAATCACCCCAGTTGCCAAAGAACCAATGACCCAGGAAGCAGAGCTGAGCAAGCCCCACGTCAGCAGAAGCACAGAGCAGCAGGGAAGGAGTCAAAGGTTTGGGATCACAGGAGCACTGCCCCCAGAGCTGCTGCCAACAGCCACAGACACAGACTGGGTGACCTTGGGTCTCCTTTGCAGAGCTGCCTGTCCCACAGCAGCCTGGTATGTCTTTGTCCCACCGGGGCAGGAGCTGATGCCACCCCTGCTAAGCCAGAGATTTCTTTTATAAAATATTTTCTTTTCGAACAGAGGCCTCACAACAGGGTTAAAATGCAGATAATGCTCAGTGGCACGTAAGCTATGGGAGACAGACAGTTCTGCCATTTGTTTAGCTGCTGTCCCATCTCGAGTCCCTGAGGAAGCACAAATAACTGGGAGCTAAAATGAGGGGGGAAGGACACCCTTCCCTACAAAGGCTCTATTCATTTCCAGCAGCTGGTCACTGTCCTCAACACAAGCCTATTTTTGCTCCTGAAGTGTTTTACAAAAGCCACAGACTCTCCTCGTCCCATTACAAACAGGAACACAAGGGAGAGAAGGGACTTGGCCAAGGTCACCAAGCCAGCATGTGCAGGAGCCAGAAACGGATCCTGAACCTTGTCTGTCTGGTTCTTGCTCCAGCCCTTGGATTCTTCTGGCTGAAGCAAGTCATGGCTGCAGGTGTTTGCATGTGGCAGATGTTGTCTGCTGGTCTCACCTCCACTAATGAAGTTTCTCTTCCTTTCTGAGGGAATTTTTCCTTCTGTAAGAAATAACCCAGCCCTGTAGCAGCATTACAATCCAGTTGCTCACAATCCTTATAAATTAGTTCTGTTCTTTCACAGTGAGCTCTGAGAACAGCAGCAAACTCCAGCCCTGCTGGTTAATTCATCACTTCTTCTCCAAACCCACCTTCAACAAGGTGATGCTGAACAAGCAGCACTTTGAAGAGGAATGTTGGTAGCACTGGGCACTGGTTGTTTTTTCCACAATCCCCCTTTTCCCTGTTCATAAGGAGAGTTTGTGCCTCGTTCTCTGCCTGATAAAGAGACAGTCAGGGCTCCAGAGCCAGCTGTCACTCCCCAGATCTTTGGCAAACCCTGTTAAGAACCTGGCTCTTCTTCCAAAAGCTTCTCCCAGACTCACCCAAAGACATAAAACTCTCCTCTTTCCTGTAAAAACAAGCCACGAGGTCGCAGAGCCGTGAACAAAAGGTTGGGAAAATAATCCAAGTACAATTCAGCTGCTTTGAAACACGAGGACAGAGAGGGGAAAAAGAAGAAATGTGCACTTTCAAGCCACTCACGAGCCGCTGTAGCACGAGGCTGGCAGTGCCCCCAGCTCTTCACCCTCCATCCATACCCTCCATGCACGGGATAAAACTGCAGGAAAAGCCCTGGGGCTCCCACAGCCTGTGGGAAAGATGCTGCTGCTCTGAACTCCCACCTGGGAGCTGCTGCACAGACACTTCCCAGCTGGTTCTCCTGGCTGCTGGCCGGGCCAGGAGCGCGGGGGCCTCCAGGAGGGCACGGCGAGGCCGGGGCCTTCAGCCCCTGGGAGAGCAGTCCCACCAAATCCTGTCCCACCAAATCCTGTCACACCTCCAGAATTTCAGCACCTAACACATGAAACGGTGAGAGCAGCACGTGTTTTACCAGCCTGGCCAAAAAGAGTTTTCAGGAGGGCTGCCCAGTGATACCACAGGGCGCAAATGTCAGCTCCAAAATCATTGTGGGGTTGTGCAGCCCAGTCCTGAGGCAACAGGCAGGCATGGGAAGGAGCAGGGGGAGAGGGTGAACAGACACAAAGCTCCAGCTGATGGAATAAATCAGGGCTGACTGCACTGGCTGAGAAACCCTCTTGTTTAACTTGAAGTCGTGGACCTGAAGCAGAAGAAATTCTCCATCCTGTGCTCTGCAGGAGCTCAGACTAAGCGGTCATAACAGTCCCTCCTGCTTTTAAGAGCTATTAATCTCTCCACAGAATGTAGCAAAACAGCACTCCAGGACAGGCTGATTTCTGGCAAAGTTGCTGAGGCTCTTTCCCTGGGAAAATTTTTTTCAGCAGCAGGTAATTCTGAGCTCAGCCAACTCACTCTGCGTCTGCAGCTCCGTTCTCTGTGTCCTACCAAACCCCTTAAAAACACACAGCAAAACCCAAAACCATTCTTCACCTTCAGTAAAACCCACGGGCAGGCCTTCTGCAATCAGCAACAGGAGCAATGGGAAACATGCTCTGACAGTAAGAATGGGGGGGGAAAAAAAAAGTTGCAGGAACATATAAACACCCAAAAGTCAAACAGGATAAACCAAACCCTGTGGCCACTCTTCCAGCCCTGACCTGACCCCCCTGAGCCTGGTGCTCACAGTAAAAATCATCTTTGCCTGCCCACAGCCCTCCTGCAGCACCAGGGGCTCAGCTGCTGCTCCCATCACTGCCAGGGAGTGCCACATCCAAGAAGAAACTCGGGGATTTGCAGATTGCCCCGTGACGTGCCGGGTGCCAAAGTTCAGCGGGCTCGGTGAGCACAGAGCACATTCCCCGCGGGCAGCTGAACCCACCCCGCTGCAGGCACAGCCAGCGCTCTCCCTTCTGCCCCAAACACAACAAACCAGTGCCCAGAGCTGGCACCAACCCATCACCCCAAAAACCCTTCACAGCACAGCCCCGCCCCGTGCCGACACGACCTCCACGGAGGTGATGGGACCCCGGCAGGAGCTGTGTCATGCAGGAGGGGGCAGGCAGAGGGACGGGGATACTCACACATGCCCCCGATGACCCCGGCAATCCTGCAGAGCCACCTGTACCACCAGGTCATGCCCTCATCGGCGGAGGCAGCCGCTGGTTCGGGGGCTGCTGCCGCTGGGAACTGCTCATCCTGCGAGCTCATCTTCCCCCAGCTGCCGGGGGGCTCAGCGCCCTGCTGCCCACCTGAGCCCCCAGGTGTCACCCCCCTCCTCCAGCCAGCCCAGGGGACGGCCCCTAAAGCCAGGCCTGGCTCTGTCCCCGTGTCCCCATGCAGGGCCTGGCCCCCCTAGGGCTGACAATGGAGGGTGTTGTGGCTGCAGAGCGATGCCAGCGGGCCTGGAGCTGCTCCACTGCTGTCTCGAGCTGCATTGTGGGTCCCCCCCGGCAGCAGGCAGGGCTTTGGCTTTGATGTCACTTGCATTAAAAGGCTGTGGGCAGAGCTCTGCTGTTCGTATTCATCAGCGCAGGCACAGCCACGCACCCCACGGCAGCTCTGGATGCCCCCGGGAATGACTGGGTGTTGTCATCCAGGCGAGCCGGTGTTTGCTTTTCCAGAAAGGGAAACAGGAATCCTCACGCTGACGGGAATGGAGCGCTGCTGCAAAATTCTGCTCGCCAGATAAGAGGGTTGCACTCCCCTTATCTGACTGGAATTGGGGTTTCTCCCTAGAAATGGGAGCAGAAGTAGCACTTTGCAAGTAGATGCCCCAGCTGGCAACCTGGTGGTGTCCAAATGGGACAGAGGAACACCCTGAACTCTCCTAAAATGATGAAGGCAACAGCTGCATTTTGTGCAGATGAACATGGAACACAACCAGAGCCCAGCTCTGCACAGTCGATCTGGAACAATAAATAGCAGTGAGACTTGGGATCCAGAGCAGAGTGGGAAGACAGATCCCATCTGCTAAAAGGTTACAAAAAAGGGATTAAGGAAAGGATGTCTTTTCATTACCATCTCCTGTCAGACAGGAAATGAAGGCCCAGGGCCTGCATCACCCACGCACTGCAGAGGGATAGCTGATGTATCCAGCTCCTCGAGGATCTCACTTCAGGAATCTATTTTCTGGCTCTTCCAGGCATGGGACGTAAATCTAGAGGCTGGCAAGCAAAAAACTCCAGGTTTAACCAGCAAAAAAACAGCTATTAATTAAGAAGAGTATTTGTGGTTGTAGAAGGACGTCAGAGAATCCAACTGAGAGAAAGCAGGAGCAGGGTTACAACTGCCCAGGCAGAACCATTTATTGCATCCAGCATGAAGAGCAAGTGCAGATGTGTCCAGCCAGGCTCCAGGTGCAGAAAAGACCCTTAAAGCAGTATATTGTGATTTTAAGGAGGATGACAGATTTGGACCAGAGCACAGCCCAATGTTCAAGATACTAAAAAAAAAAAAGAAAGAAATAACCTAAAAAATAAATTTAAATGAAACTTGTGTGAATATTTGCCACTGCTCTAAAATCCCTCTTCCTGCCACAGCTTGTCCATGCAGCCTCAAGCACAGTCCTTGTCAAATGAAGATACAGATTGTTAGCACAGCTACTGTTCTTATCTGACTAAGTCAGACCTGGCATCAAACCTGGCATTAAGAGACAGAATTCTTTTATTTTCTCACAGAAAAGCAGTGGTGGTATCACTGTCAGATATCCAACAGTAGAACCACAGAAAGGGTGGCTGGGGAGGGACCTCAGGATGTCATTTAGTCCTCCCACATAAAACCAGCTGTCACCAGGGCTTGCCCAGGCCAGCAGTGCCACAGCTCAGCCAACTTCTGACAACATTCAAGCTTTGAGTGACCACTCCTAGGGTGGCAGTGCCCACCCCACACATCTCCTTGTGCTGGCAGTTTATCCTCATACACCTTTGCCTTCTTTATTCCGTTCCAGAATTTCACTGTGCCTCAGTTTTGAGGGGCATTTGCACTGCAAGAGAATGAATTTAATGGCTAAAACATTACTTGTGGTGTATAGAGGTTTATACTGGAACACCAAGAAGTCAAATGACTCTCCTAAAAAAGGTCCCACCACATTACAGGGGCACTGACACTCCAGTGCCCAATCACCCCCTGCAGATGTGTAAACTGCATTAATGCCAACCAAATCAGACAGAAAATCCATATGAGGAAGATTTGCTAAATATTTGGGGGTTACATGTCTTTTGTATGATCTTTATCAGGACTGAGATCCCAAAGGAGTCAGCAGACATTGTTCTTAACTCAACAGATGAGGAAACAATTGCAAGATTAAATGTGTGCTGTGAGTAGGCACAGCAGTGACTGTGGGCCTTTCTCAGGGCAGTGCTTTTATTTGGGCTCAATAGCATGATATTCAGCCCAGAAATGGGTTCTGTGATCCTTAACATTTTCATGGAATTCAATTTCAGCTTGGCTTCCTGTTGACTGCCACAGGAATTGCTGCTTCCCACGGAACACCACTGTCTTCATGGTGCTGACATCTCGGACCTGCAGGAAGGAAAACCAAACCATTTTATCTCAGCAGGCTACACATGAAATAAGTACCTAAAAAACACTGGAGACTTGCAGATTGGTCATTCAGGGAAAAAACTGTAGTACCAAGGTTAGAAGAAGNGGACCTGCAGGAAGGAAAACCAAACCATTTTATCTCAGCAGGCTACACATGAAATAAGTACCTAAAAAACACTGGAGACTTGCAGATTGGTCATTTAGGGAAAAGCTGTGTTACCAAGTTAGAAGAAATACAGCTGATAACAGAAATTCTCATTCCCATCTACATTTACACAACAGAGATCAGAGTCCCTGATTTGTGACTGAACTGTGCATCTGGGTGGAAATCTCTAATGGAGATGGGTTTGTTCCCATCCAAACCACACCACTGGGGCTCCTGCCTCCTCACCAGGATGTAGTTGAAGTGTGTCTGGTTGCTCTCAGGGCCCAGGTCAGTGCTGAGGGCACGGATGGAGATGCGCTGCCGCGGAGCCACCGTGATGAAGGTCCGGCACACCACCCCCTGCCTCTCCTCAGGCAACTGCACAGGATTCACTATCTCACCCTGGGGGCCAAACAGCTGCTGGTCACAGTCTGACAGGGCAAAGGGAGAAGAGAAAACGGCTTAGAGAAATACTCCAAGAAAAGTATTCATTTAAATTAAACACAGGCAGAACAGTTTCTGTAGAGATTTTCACCTGGGAACCTTCAAGCATCAGCAAACACCTGTGGGGGGTTTGCTTTAAAACAAAGGGGGCATCCACAATTAATACTGATTCCAACACTCCTCAAGAAGGGGATTGTTAGCTGCTAAAAATGAGGCAAGGTTTCCACAGATTTCCACAGGCAGCCACCATTCATGGAACTCCGTGGGCCTTCATCTAAAGCAAGAGCAAAGCTTTCAGTACAGTACCTTGGTAATATTTTTTGATTGCAGTTCTGCTGTTGTACTGCAGAATGACCCCGTTTCCTGGCAGCACAACACGCTGTTTCACAATCAGTGTGTTGGTTCTGGAATTTATCAGTGACAGAGGGAGCTTCCTGCAGCCTGTCCGCCACATCATTCGCCCAGAAAACAGCAGGACCTCACCTGGAATGGATGAGCACAGGGCCTAGGAACACTTTTATTTGAAGTAAAAGCCACAGTCTCTCTTATACAGGTCTGGAATCAAGCAATTTCTGCATCTTGTTTCCATCTTATCAAAATCTGTCATGAGAACAGGCCAGTTAACTAAGCTAACTGCTGACTCCAGCTAGAGGGTACATTAGTTTTATAACAGGCCAAAACAAGAAGGTTCTTTAACCCCATAAGCTCCTTTCATCTCATATCTACCAACAAAACAGGTAAGAAACCACTGTGTGAGGGGAGAGCAAGCAGCATCTTCATTTTGTTTCATCTGGCAACAACTTGGTGGAACAGAAAAACTCAATAAAATGGTTTCAGAGATTACAGGGGCTACCTAAGCCTTTCGAGGCACCAGAAAATCTTGAGATGCAGCTTTGCCAAAGGGCCAGGCTGGATCCCAGAGCTCCAGGCAGTACCTGCAGTGCAGTTGAGGGAGCTCTCCAGGATGGTCACTGAGATCTCCTCCCTCAGGGGACGCCCGATGGCCACCGTGCAGTCCCTGCTCTCCGCTCCTGTCATGTTGATGATGCCAGTGGCATTGAGAAAGAGGTTTCCACAGACACCTGGACAGTAGAGACAGGTGAGAAACACACCCAGAAGGAACTACAGGAAAACAATTCCCTTTGTGGCACAATGAACAGGTGAGGTCACTTATTCTGGGTAAAGCACAGGAAGAGTCATAGAATCCCAGAACCACAGAACATCCTGAGTTGGAAAGGACCCACAAGGGACATGGAATCCAACTCCTGGCCCTGCACAGGACTACCCCAGGAATCACACCATGTGCCTGAGAGTGTTGTCTAAACACTCCCTGAAGTCTTGAGCTGCTGTCCCACAGGCTCCCAAGTCAAAAGAGTTTTGGCAAGCACAGGGAAGGGAGTTATTGTTCCTAGCTCAGGTAACATGGACATGCTGGAACAGCAGGTTTTCCTTCCCAGCCAGATGTATTCCCTCCCGTGCTCCTGTCCCTGTCTGGCAGCAGGATCACCACAGCCCAGCTGCACACAGGAAGCTCCTTTTGGCTGTGATCCCCTCACCTCCACCGGGCTTTGTCTGCTCCAGAGGGACATCCAGACCCTTGTGTCTGTGCTCTGTGGCAGCTGCAGCTGTTGTCAGGTGTGTGGCTGGTGTCACTGGCTGCAGCTGTGCCCCAGGGGACAGGGTCCCCTCCTGCTCAGGACAGGGCCCTGCGGAGCAGCCGCGCACCACGACGGCCTTGGGGAAGCGCCGGCAGAAAAGGGGGTTCACGGGCTTGTGGGTCAGAGAGCTGAGGCAGAAATCCTGCCTGGTCTGAATGCCATTCCCACAGGATGTTGAACACTGCACAAGAACAAACCCACAGGCTTTTATTGCAGCATTGCAGTTGGTATTTGGAAATCAATGCATTGATAAGCTCACACATGATCTGGGGGGGTTCACTGGTGCTCTTCTACCATCTACCCTGTCAGTGCTCTTGTTCCATCAGCTATAAGATGCCCCACCTTCCAGAGGACCTTCCAAACTATATATTTAAATTGCAGAACCACTTCCTAAAAAAAAAAATCCCCAAATATCTGCATTCCAGGAGAAAACATGCCAAAACCATTTCGAAGCTGCAGCCAAAACTTTAGCTGAGGAAGGTGGGAAGCAAACCTACAGCTGCTAAACACAGGGCAGTGGAAAGGACAGAAAACATCCCTGGAAACAGTTCAGCATTTCTGTGGGAAGCCAAGAGACAAGGCAGGAGTTGTTATTTCTCCCCAGGGAAGGGAAGAGCTGGGAAAGTGCTGCATCTGAAGGGGAGCAGGTACCTCTGACCACTCGCTGAAGCTCCACTCGTAAGAGCACGTTCGGATGACACAGGGGACACTGGTGAGGGGCTTCTCTGCCACAGGGCACAAATGTTCCTCCTGCAACACCTCCTGGCCATGCAGGATCTGCACACAGGTGACCAGCTGCACTGCCAAGCCCAGCCCACAGCTGGAGGAGCAGGGCCCAGCTGGGGTTACCTTCCACCTGACAGGGCAGGGAGGACAAAAAGCAAGTTAGCGATGAATCCCCACCCTGTTTCTCACTGCAGAAAAGGCACTGCAGCTCCCTCACTCTTCCTCCTTCTCCATCCTCTGCCTCACATGGTCTGTGGTACTTGGAATGCAGCCTGGAGCAGGTTTGGAGTTGGATACAGAGGGCATTCCCATTTTGCCAGGAGCCCACAGATATCAAATCCACGCAGAATCTTACTCTGCCTCCATCACTGCCCTCCTCAGGGTGACACTTGCAGGGTTAACTGCAGAAACAATCTTATCTCCCTCCAAAACACACACACCACTGAACTCTCAGATCAGGATCAGACCCAGAGACCCTGGGAGTGGCATCCTGTAAGAAAAGTTCCAGTAGCTTTCCAGTCTCACAGCAAATAGGGCAGGGCAAGCTCACCACAAATCCTAAGGAAAGTGCAATGCATTTCCTTCAGTTTTCAGAGCAGCTGTTCCAGATTCTGAGAGTATTTAATTCTTGCTACTTTCCCTGATGCTCTGTGGAAACTGTACAGCTGGCAAATGTGTCACCACCTTTTGCAGCTATGGATTTGTTCCTGCTTCCCCAGAGTAACAAGGGATCGAAAGGTTTTCAGTTTTGCTCTGGACTCAGCCTTTGAGTACTACACTTATTTCTGTCTGAGATGGACCAGCACAGGAAAGACTCTGACTTTGCTGAGTATGGAGCAGTGCTACAGTTTTTGCAGCTGGCTGTGCTCCCAGAGAAAGGGAGAGTAGCCTGACCCTTCCTTAATCATGTCCCTGCAGACAGAGAGAGAAAGGAAAGACCCCTCACTGTCTCATTGTCTCCTGGTAACTGCTTTACCTTGGTGGGCAGGGGTTGAGGTCACAGACTTCCACCCTGCTCTCTGGCTTTGGCACTGGCTGACAGTTTTCCTCCTGGGTTTCTTCTTTGGTGTCAAAAGCCACACAAACATAGTGCAGCTGAGTCTTACCTAGGAAGGGAAACAATCTGACTGAGTGGTTTGGATGCAAGGGTTGAAAATGGATCAAAAGTGTCACATCTGTGTGTACAAAACAAGCAAACTCTGCCCAACCAAGCCATGGCACTCTCACTGCACTCATCCCCCCAGCTCTGAAGCACAGCAGCAGCCACACCACCCTCTAAATTATTCTGTCTGAGCCTGTTCCAAAAAAAAATGTGATCACAGCTACACTTGGAACTGTAGAGGGGGAAAGACCAGGTGGGCCACGAGGTTCCCAGGCACTGAACTCACACCTCCAGCCAAGCAACACTTCCCTGCAGCACAGAAAGGCCTCACCTCTACCACAGGAGACAGAACATTCCCCAGCTACAGGGCTCCAGACATACACAGTCCGATTTTCCAGCTGGACATGCCCAAGTGACTCCAGAGGCTGAAGTAAGTGTGCATCTTCCTCCTCAGAACAGAGCAAAAAACAGCTGCCCTAAACAAACCACCACGATGAACTGAGGGATCCAGCAGCATAGTTAAAGAGGGATGGAGCTGTCTAAAGTGACAGGATGAACTTTTCACTGGGCAGAGCATTGGTGTAAACCACTCTCCAGGCTGCAGGAGCAAGCTAGTGGTTCTTAACTGGTGGATAAAAGTGCAAAGCTCCCAGTGAGGTTCCTGAAAAGCCAAGCCAGCAACACTCACTTTGTCCCAGCCCAAAGGGCAGACATTGACCACACATGGCACAAGGGAGAGGGGTTTTTCTTCTGCTGGGCACAAGCTGTCATCCACCACAGTCTCCAGGCCAGCACGGGACTGCACACAGGTCAGGTTCTGCTGGGCAACTCCAGTCCCACAGACAGCAGAGCACTCATCTCTCTGAGCCAGCTTCCACCTAAGAGGGAGGCAACTGCATCACCCCATTTCCCATCTGCATCTGGAAGGTTTGTTAGTCAGGCCACTGGTTACAGAAATGGGTCATGCAGAGTATTCAGCTCCTTGTTTGAAAAGCTTTGTCTGGATGTGGCTGACAGGACAATTTAAGTCCTTTCACTGACACCTTTCAAGGACTAAAAGCACCTAAGCTAAGGGGCTATAGTTCACAGTGCAATCACTTTTTATTGAGCACTAAAATGTCTCTGAGGGCAATGTCTGGGCAGGCTTGGCCCTTGGTCCTCCTCCCCAAATAATCACCACAAGGGTCAACCCTCTTTGTTGGCACCATCTTGGAAAGGATGCAAGAGGCATCTTCTTCTGGCCATACCCTCAAAGTATCTTCATTTAGCAGATTACTGTAAAACATTGAAGGACTATTCCCCATTCCTTCAGCTGACATCTCAATTATCTCACAGGACCAGGAAAGACAGAACGTGGTTTGGGATCTGTTATAATTAGGAGAAAACTACTTCATAGTTCTCCTTTTTT
>VXBB01022399.1:133049-145653 GCA_013399915.1 Illadopsis cleaveri | reverse complement strand
TTTTTTTTTTTTTTTTGGCCTTGCACAACACAAATACAGAGCCTGGGTTAAGTGGCAGAGAAAAGCAGGAATTGAGCTGAGCTCCCAGGAACACCAACCTGTAGAGGCAGGGCTCCAGGGCACAGGGCTTGTGCTCTGAGAGGGGCTGTGGCAGCTCCAGACAATGCTGATCCTCTGTGACTTCATTCTTGGTCTGATCAAAGCACACATAAGCCACTCGCTGCACCCCTGGGGCATAAAATGAAAAGGAATTGAAATTATAACCAAAGTGAACAGCTCCTCTCTGTTATGGAAGGAAGCTGCAGGAATACAGGAAGTCTGATTTTGCTTTACTCCATCACCTGGGTAAGAAAATGGGGTGTGTGGGAATTCAGACTTGCTGTAAACACACAAGCCCCTTCTTTGTGATATAACCTCCCTCCAGAGTTTTAAAGTGATTTTCCAAGGTGAGCACCCCAGCAGAGAAGTTTGATTGATAACCCACTGCCAAATTGGAAAGGTTGCTCTAAACTGGCCTTTGGAAAGAACAAGGATATCAATCATCATTTGGAACAAACTCCTTCTAATGATCTGACTGATGAGGGACAGCAAATAGGCTCTAGGAGGGAGCTGGTTTTAAATGCCATTGTGTAGAAGTGACCAGGTAATATCATCACACAGCCCTCGTGCTCAAACAGCACCAACCTCCTCAAAGGCATCACCAACAGCCAAAACCAGAGGTACTGGGAGAGAAACTGGAGAATTCCAGTGCCTGCAGCAGGCAAGGAATGAAATATTCATAAGCTACAGCTATAAAGAAGATTTTTAAGGATGATGAACATAAAAAGCAAAGCAGATGAAAAGTGAAACTCAAAGAAATTACAAGCACAGTTAAAAGGAGTCTCCTTTCAGTAAATGGGCTACAAGGAGAGCCAGGCATTCCTGAATCTCCAGCAGCATGACCCTGAGCACCAAATGTCCAGAATCCATCAGCAGCCTTATCTTTGCTCTACCCTCCTTGATTTCTAATGATGGCTATTGCTAAGGAGGGCTGTGCATCACTTTCAGCTCTCAAGGTGCAATTTCAGCCCAGATTCCCCAATTTCTCTTATTTTAAGTCCTGAGTTTCTCATTCTTTTTTCTGTTTGTGGCTGCATTAGCTGGAGGCTCTGGAGCATTTTGAGCTCTTTACTTCAGGGTTTCACCAATCAGTTCACCTGGGGGATTTGCTGGAGAAAAGCTCTCCAGGCATAACTAGTCGTGTAGATTGACTTCCATAAATATTCATTAATGCATTTTCTAAATCCTTGTCACAGAACTGAGAGGCCTGACAGTGTCATCTGAATTATCTGGTAAACAAGATGTCAGGCCATCTATCAGAGTGAACTGTTCCAATCTGCATTATGATTCCTTTAGGGAGGCAGAAAGGATTAGCCATGGCACAGGAATAGAATTCTAAGAAGGAAGTTTCATAATTAGCTCTGAGGCTGTAGTTAGACACCAGATACCCCTCTGGTCTCAGACTTCTGATGTTTAGCCAACTTCAAATTACAGTCTTCAGTAACATTGAAACATCTCAGAAAATTATTTAGTCTTAAAACTAAGAGTTCAGTTAAAACCTATTTTAAAATCCTCTCCATGATCAAACATTTTCAGTATCATTTTGATGATTCAGCTCATTTGCTGATTTGTTAATTTAATTCAAAAGCTCCACCACTCTTTTCTTTGGTTCAGTCGAACACTAGCAACTGCAGCAATTATCTCCAGCAATCTGCTTTGAAATTCATTTCAGAGCAAAGCAGAAGTCTCCATAAAAAGTAAAGACTGAGTCCTGCTGCCTCACCTTCCCCACAGGTCACTGAACACGGGCCCTGCTGAGGAACCCACAGATAGGTCAAGTTCTCCCTGGGGACAAAGTAGCTGAAGGTGATGTCTGGGTTGGTGGCATTGCCATATTCTTTTGTGTACCTCCTGTAGACCTGGGCAAGGAAAAACTGTGGTCAATGCACAAGAAAACTTGGATTTATTTCTTAGGATGGTGGAAGGAGAAGCCAGTCTCCCTTCTTTCCATCCAATCCTCAGCCTCCCTGCAATGCCTCAGTCCCAGCCAGATGCAGTCAGAGCACCCATCCTGTGAATTCTGGACACTGAAAGTGATTAAGCCAAGCAGAAGGTTTAACTCAGTGTGGTTTTCCCCATACAACCACCCCCAGAGCTGCAGGAAGCCTGTGGGCAGCCATTCCCAAGAAGAGCAATACTATCACTGCAGTGAATCCCATCTCCCCCAGCCTTGGACACAAAATCACCTGAATCCACCACACCTGGATTCTGCAGCAAAGCCACCCAAACCAGGCCACTTCTGACTGGCCCCCTTCCAACTCTGCTGCTTTCATTCACCTGTATTTCAATTTCTTCCTGTGTTGGCCCATCCACGTGGATTTCCTCCAGGCTTGGCAGGTTGTCCTGGGTGAGAAACACTTGGTATTTGATCTGCTTGTCCTCCAGGGCTGACGGGTAGGTGACATTCAGTGAGATTTTTCCTTTTCCAGCCACCACGTACTCTCCTTTAACCTTGACAGCTGGAGAAGCCAGAGGAGCAGTGAGGTTAAGAGACATGATGTGGTCACCAGGATCCCCTGGTGCTGGCAGCTGCTGGCTGCCCACTTTGTAGGAACCCAGTTTGATCCAAGTTTGGCACCCCATGGAGCGTGGCTCCTACAGCTTCCCACTGGAGAGCATCCCACAGGGAAAATGCAGTACCAAAAATTCCATTTCTTTGTTGTTTGCACAAGCTCCTCTCAGCCCTGCCTGCATCCCCTCCTCTTCTTTTCATTCCACTCACCCAGGTGTGTGAAGAGAGGCCTCCTGTTGGTGACATGGACCGAGGTGGTGTTGTAGGGCAGGGACAGAAATGTCACATACTCTGGAAGGGTGGGAAGGAGAAATACGTGGTCACTTTCCATCCCTGAAACCCTGTAGGAAAGGATGGGGATTGCAGCTTAACTCCTAAATTCACCCTGACCCTGCTCCTTGCCTGGAACACAGTGATGGTGACACAACAAACACGACTGAGCTGCTTTCTGTGTCCTGTTCTCACATTTCTTTGGTTCTTTTTGGGTTCTCTGCTAATATCTCTACATGAGACTGCAAGAGCCAGACCAGTTCCCAAGTTTAACATCTCAGGAAGCATGGACAACACTCTCAAGGACATGGTGGGATTGGTGGGCTGTTCTGTGCAGGGCCAGCAATTGGACCCAATGATCCTTGTGGATCCTTTCCAATCTGGGATATTTATCATTCTGTGATCTGATATCACCCCCAGCTCCCAACAATTTACGGGACTTCCCAAAAAGTTACATTTCTGATCCACATCCAGAGAATTCTGACAAAAATAGGCGTTTTGCCTACCTCCCTCAGCACTGACCACCCAAAATCCATCTCCACACCCTCCATAAAATGAAATCATGCAGAAGGGAGAAGTCATATACAGAAGATGTGGAACACTGACTGCACACAAACATTCATCACACAAACAGCACCACAATGCAGAGCCTGAGGGGGAGGACTACACACCTTTAGCTTTCCCTTCTGTGTAGGATCCACTCACTCTGGTGCAAGTGGAGTTGTCACCCCCACAGACCTTGCAGGGATCCATGGCCTTCCTGGAGCCCATCTGGCCATCACACCCGAATGCCTGAGCAGAGGGGAGAGTCTGTCAGCCTGGGCTGTTCTGAGAAAACAAGCCAGCAAAAGCAGCATTGCCTGAGCTCCTGAAACTGCCCTTTCCATCTGGAATTTGGATTTAGGAAGATAACAAAGGGAAAGATGTGTTTGTGCCTAGAGCTGCCCCTGGACAGCAGCGTGCAAAGCCAGGGGCTGGGAGGTCTTAGCTGAGAGCACAGCTCTCAGTAACTGTGACATTTTCTTTCCCACAAGAAGCAGCCCAAAAAATCTCTCCTGTGACCTAAACCCAAAGCTCTGTGCTCTCTTCTACGAACTCTTTCTGGAGGGAGGGAGGAAGGGAGGAAAAAACAAAAGCCCAGGAGAACACTAAACATGAATGGCAGGTTCTAAAGGAATCTTTAACTCCCCAAACCCCAAAGCCAAACCTAGCTCACATCACTTCAGTCCCACGGAACTCAGACGAGAGATTCTATCCCCATTCCCACGAACAAGACTAATTTACACAAAGCTACAGGAGGATCTCAGCAGGCTTAACAGCAAAACATGTGCAACTGCTGAATTTATGCTGGAGCCACTGATCCCAGGCTTTGGAAGCTGCCATAACATGCATATTTATCACTGCTGCCAATAAAACAGCCAAAATCAGAACAGGTTGTGCCTACACCCTCTGCTGTTCATGGGAGGAAACACTCCACAAAACATGGTGAGCACGAGGATAATGAGAAAAACATAAAATTTACAGCGAGTATTCTGGGAATGTAAAGAAACAACAGCAAACATCCACCCGGGTCAGCACTGAGCAGTTCCTCAAATGCAGACAGCGCGGGGGAGTTGGATCCAAGGTCATCAGGAAAGAATGCCTTCCTCAGGTCCAGTGCAGAGAAAAACTCCACAAGTCATACTTCAGTTTCAATCAGCAATACTCCAAAAATCAATTTGTTGACTTGTGATCCCCAGGTTTTGCTCCTTATCTTGCCACTGACTTAGGGATTCAAGTCATGGAAGTTCCCTCCAAGCCAGTCAGCATTTTACGGGGCTAATTACAGCAGGCAAGCTGAGCAGCTAATGATGTCTCTTCCACCAACACATAAACCAATTGCTTCTTGGATTAGGGATGAATAGCCCTGTGTGTTTACTGCATAATTAGCAGAATGTCTTATCTAGAGGGCATTGGATGCACAGACAGAACAGTAGATTTTTGGGACTCCATCCAACACACCAAGAACAAAACTCTCTTCTGAGAAGAGCTTGCTCTGTTGTTTGGGACACTATGTTTTTTCCCAGCACGATCTCCCCTGACTCCTTTGGTGCAGATCACCTGTCAGGGGCTCACCTGGACTCCCCAGTCACTTACTCTGCATCTCCCCATCACACACAGGTGGAGATCTCCGTGGTGCTCTGTGTCATCCTGCTGACACCTGGTTCCATCCAGGAAACTGTCCCCACGGCTCACCATGAACTCCTTGCCCACAGCCCTGCACATGTGCTTGCAGAGCAGGTCCCCTGGAGCAGGCAGGCACAAGGAAGGAGTTAACTCTTTCAGGAAGGCACATGGCTGCTCATCAAGCAATGGGAAAAAGCCCAGAGAGGTTGTGGACTCCCTGGAAGTGTCCAAGGCCAGGCTGGACAGGGCTTGGAGCAACCTGGGACAATGGAAGGTGTCCCTGCCCATGGTGGGATGAGTTTTAAAGTCCCTTCCAACCCAACCATTCTGTGATCTCTCAGAAAGCACCCAGGTTTCACGTGGAAACTAAAACTCTCAGTGAAACAGCCTTTTCATTGCAAAGTACAGACAAGTCCATGAGCAGTCCCTGCACAAACTGAGGTTCCAGACATTCCTTACCTTTGGCAAAGCCAACAGCAGAGGTCCAGGTATAAAAGGATGGCGTTTCTACATCAAGGTACAGTGGCTTTAAATTTGTTGCTGCACATTGTTCAGTCATGAAATCCTGCTGGGTCATCAGACAGGCCTGGATCCCAGAGAGATAATTGTGTAAGGAAAGGAAGTGACTGAGCACTGACATTTAACCCTCTAGCTAAAGGCAAAACACAGTGACTGGTGACTAAAACACCCAAACTGCAAAGAAAGAAAACCACTTTAAAGGGAGGCTCCAGGATATGCAGAGAATTGTGCTTGGAAGCTGCTATCTTTGCAATTTATACAAAATTAATAGATAAGGAAAACAGGAACAAAACAAGAAAGCACTTCTGAGGAAAACCATCACTGTGAATCACTATTTTCTCAGCATCTGTCCTGCTATTGGGGCATAGAGAAAATGTTTCATTGCATGTGAACAATGCTATTAAATAATCCTGCTGGCCTTCCATGGCACAAATACCTCTCCTGCTGTCAGACAGATGGAGGCTGCACACCAGGTCTTTACCAGAGCAGTCAGCTGTGGGAAGGACAGTCACAAAACACCCAGCCCTCAACGGGTTCAACAGTAAGACAGAAGTTCAGATGATGCTGAGCTCCATTACCTGTGTATTGCACATCTGTGCTTCCACGCTGGCACCATGGCACTCCTGCCCCCCAAAAGCAGGCCTGGAAATGACAGAATTCCTCAACAGAGGCAGGTTTATCCCAAGCAAAGAGGAAGACTCAGCCCCAAGGCCCTGAGCACAGCCAGGTGCCCACGTCTCACCTGGGGTTGTTACAGAAGCGCTGCCTCAGCACGACCCCCCCACCGCAGCTGCGGGAGCAGGGGGAGAGGGGGCTCCAGGCTGACCAGTGCCCATGGACCACAGCCATGGGGTTCAGTTCCTCCAGAGAGCTGCACTGACCCTTGGAGCACCACTAGGACCAAGAACACACAGAACTGGCAGCAGTGAACACAGCAGGGCTGGGGTCTAAAAGGCTGGCACAAGTCCCCGTCTTTGGCAGGCCAGTTACAGAGATTCCCAAGGTGAATGAGGCACCTTCTCACAAGAGTCCCCTTCTCAGTCAGGGTCTAACATGAGGCTGGGGTCAAAGCAAAGAGTGGGGAGGTCATTTCAAGTAGAAGGAGAGCTCAGATATCAGGCTATAGAACTGCAAAGCAACTCCAGAGATAAAGACAAGGTGAAAAGACCAAGACCAGGACATAACAGTACCAGTTTAGGACTGGTTTTAGCTCCCTGGACAAGGGACAGTGAGTGCCAGGTACCTTCCAGACACTGACAAAGCTTTTCTGTCTGAGCTCCACAGCCCCCACACCCACTCCTGGTGGGAGCCTCCTTACCTTGTTGATCCCACACTCAGTCCCATCCAGGAGGGGAACCAGGAGCCGAGTACAGCTGGATTTGTCTGCTGGTTGCACATGGCATGAGAGAACTTTACAGATGTCCTGTTGTGACAAGAAAATCAGGGAGTTCAGGGAGTCAGGCTCAGCAGTCCCAAAAGTCTAAATAGTGCATGTCCCAATAATGCAAGTTCCTTCATTTTTCCTGCTGTTGGCCAAACGCTGTGGGCAAGTCAAAAGATCATCACTGTAGTGATCACCAGCTGTAATGCTGGAAGATGATCAACTGAAGCAATTAAAGTTTCACCCACCTTAGTGTTTCCTCATTAACAAAACATGTCCAGATGGCAGCTATTAAACACGCTGTGCTTCCCAGACAAAGGGATTTGAGCCGTGGCAGGGAAGCTGGAGGAATCCAGTGAACAAGAATTCCCCAAGGCAGGACCCTGAGTGGGTGCACCCAGCACTGCCAGCTGTGCACAACAGCACAACTGTGCAAACCTTACAGGAGATGTATGTGGAGGAAGGAGGTGATGGAGAGAAGGGAAACATTTTGAAAGCTTTGCCAAGAAATCTGTGGCAGAAAAGCACCTTCGATCCCTTCAGAATAAAAATGCTGGCAGCCCCTTCTCCTGAATTTTGGCCCCTGAGCATTTCCCTGCTGCCCTTAGCAAGACAGACAAACTTTCTACCTACAACGTTGCTGTCAGCGAAGGTGCAAGCTGTGGCCACACTCCCAAAGGCAATTTTACATTGCTCATCTGCTCCGTAGTACAAGCCAGGCTTCCACCCCGGGATGCTGCCGTCCATGTCAGGCAGGTCATTCAAGCAGCTTGTTTGGCCTGTACTGATAGAAACATGAGGAATAACACTTTCCCAGCTGTGGGTAGTGAGGACAAGGACATGTTTGCAAACTTGTGCTGAGTTTCACTCTGGGAGTTGGCTGCTGCTTTTCCAGACAACACATGCTCGCTGTGGGCTGGGATGGATTTAGCTGCAGCAGCTGCCTGGAGATGCTCACAGTTCCCTGCTGCTGGAGTTCAATCCCATTCCTGTCCTGCACCCAGCCAGCACAGCCTGCAGTGCCTGTCTGAGCCTGGATGCTCTGATGTTGTAAATAAAATGTGCAGGCTGAGCCAGTGTCTGAGAAATCCAACCCAGCCCAGGCACGTTAGGCACCAACCAAAGCCACTTCCAGCTCCGTGAAGCAAAAACTGAGTTTAACCTCAGCAACAAGTGCTAAAAAATAAACAAGCCCCAAGTTTTTCACTGTTCCTCATTTTTCAATAGATTTTTTTATTCTTTGAGGTTTTCTCTGCTAAGCTCCCAGCACAGGGAACTGAAGAACTCAACCATTCCCTTACCTGACAAGGGTCAGGAACTGCTCCCGACTGCACGGAGACCAGGTGAGGTCGATGCTGTTGTGGTTTCCTGCTGAGCCCATGATGTAACCACTGCTGCTGCACAGATTCCCCTCTCCATCGTGGGCAATGCCAAGGCTGCAACAGAAGCAGCACAGAGCCCTGAGGAGAAGAAACCCAGAGGCTGGATTCCCTCACAGCCTCCCTTCTCTAAGCAAGGACTGAGCTCCCTCTGCAGCCCTTCCTTCTACTGCTGTCACAAATGTTTCTCTCCTATTTGCAGCTTCTAATTGTCACAGGACATGCAGGAATACAAGAAATGCAAGGAACTCTTTCCAAAAGAATCCATGATGATGACCAAAAGGGTTAGAATAATCCATGGGAAATTCCCTTTTATGTCAAGAAGTCCTTTTGCTTCTTTCCTGAATAAAACTTGCTGGGCTGCTCTGGCAGTTTCCTACTGACCTGTGCCCAATCTCATGGGCTATGGTGACTCCAAGGTCAAAGCCAGTGTCCTGGGTAATGACACAGCTCCAGAAGGAGGAGCAGACTCCCCCTAAGTGAGTCACTCCACGAAGCTCCTTGTTCCCATCAGGCAACTCCAGGTCAAACCTAAAGTCAGGGAGACATAGAAAGGAAAAAGCAAAGAACCCTCACAGGTCAGGTCTAGACATTCAGCTGAATTTATCTGAGCTTTCCTGGTCTAGCTTTGCCAGCTATCTAACATTTATTTTGACACGAGTGTCCACTGCTCAAATTTTACGACGATTCCACATTATAAAATCCAAATGTCCTCAGACAAGCAGAACTGAATGAAACGACCTAATCCTATTTCCCAGTCCCTCCCAGGGCAGGGAGCTCAGCACCTGGTGATGTAGAGGACAATGTCAGCGTGCTGGGGATCAGAGTCATTCTGGGGGTTCACCTTCTTGCTCCACTCACAGACACTGATGAGGGAGGAGGTGATGTTGGCTGTGATGTTCACCTCTGCCTGGAGGGAAGGCACACGTTGGCACATTGCAAACAGCTTTGAGCTTGGACAACACCCAAACACAGCTCTTCCCTTACCTCTGGCTCTCTCAAAACCAGCATTTGCATGAGGTGAACTCTGAAATGAGCCCCAAGTGAGGCATCTCTGAGCAGCTCTGCTCCCTGAGAAGAAAGGATTCAGTAAAGAAGGGGCCTTGGAGATTCCACTCCCTGTTCCCAAAAACTGGGCTGCACTCATTACAAAGGTAACTACAACACCAACATATGCACTACAAATGTGAACAAATCTGTCAAGAGATGAGAAGTGGTTGGATTTGTCAGATACCCAAAAGCAGAGAGAAGAATCTAAAGAATCTACATGAAAAGTTTCATAGGGTAGAGTGTATGCTAAAGACTTTTCTGCAGTACACACAGAGAAAAATTCTTAATAATAGCAGAGACATGAAAATTCTGCAATAGAAACAAAACAGTGAAATGTAAAATACAAGATTGATTCAGTGGCTTTAGCTCCATCCCACTGAAAGCAACAGGGTGAGATGAGTTGCAAGATTATTAATGAAATTAAGAGCTCCAATTTCTATGTGGGTTTTAAATCCTCTAAGATCTTCTTTTACTTATGCAGCTCCTTGTACAAGGGAATTTGGGGGATTTCATGCCCAGGGAGGCAGAGAGGAATGCCCTGCACTTGAGCAGGGCCAGGATCCCAAACACAGAGCCACTCACAATGTTCAGGTTGGCCAGGACGTATCGCTCCGTGTCCTCTTTGTGGTACAGGTAAACATCTGGGCCTGCCACCACCATCAGCTCCAGATGTTTGACAGCTGCCTCAGCCCTCTTGTGCAGGCGAGGAGGAGCTCGCCCTGCTGGACAGCACAAAGGGACACCAGGAGGTTCAAATGCACCACAGAAGGTCCTGCAGATCCACTCCCTCTCCCCAAAGGCTGCAATAACTCAGCTGCAAGTCCACCTCACCAGGGGTTTGCTCAGCTCTCCCACTTCTGTTGGTGTCTTTCACCTGTCAGCAGCTTTAGCAACACACCTGTGCTATCAAAATAACAACCACCCACATCAAACACCCTGGGAACCCCTCGGTGAGGTGAGAAATGTTTTAAAGTCAACTCGTGTATTTGTAAACACAAATTTCTCCACTGAGCTCATGGAAGCATTCCCACCAGCAGGAGACAGCTCCCTCTCCATGGCTGTTACCTCTGGCTGGCTTTGCCTCTCCTGCAGCACTTTTGAAGAGGATGTGGGGGCTGGAGAAGCCGAGGTCCTTCAGCAGAGACACATCTTTGCTCCTGACTGGCCTGATGTGAATCTTCTCCTCACCCACGGTGACAACTCCTTGCTGAAGCAGATAAAATTCCACCTCTGAGTTATTCCAAAGACACTTGCTATGCATGGAGATGGCAAAGAGTTATTCAGTGGGTGGTTCACACAGATTTGGTGCACGAAGCTGCCAACCCCCAAAGGCTGTTTCTGCTCATACTCACCAGCTGCCCTTCACAATAAGTGACTCTGCTCCTGGCCCCAGGAGGCTGCAGGGCCTTTCCACCTGCAAAGCAGTTCCCTGGGAATCTTTTCAGTAAAATAAAGGAAGAGTTCACCACCTGGCTGCTCACAAAGGAGGAGGAAAGGAGGGCATGGTCCTCTCGGAATTCAAAGGCATAGAGCTGGCCCCAGGCCTGGATGGAGCAGTGCTGGACCCGACACAGCCTCAGCCCAAAATGTTCTTCTTGACAAGGGCAAGTTGGCTCAGCCACAACAAACTCAGGTACTGGAAGAAATGAAACAAGACCAGAACAAGGGGAGCAGTTATGAGGAACGATGATACACAAACACCCAACGTAAGGTCAATTTCCCCAGGAAAAATACCCTACAAATGACATCTGTGGCCTCTTGGGGTCGTGGAGTCAACAGCCAGAGAATTTCTGTGCTTTTGTGTATTCCAAAGTGAGGATAATCTGACTGGGAACACACAACAGAAACTGGCACCGAATTGACTGGAGCTTTTGCTCTCTCAATAAGGAGAATAATTCATCTAAAAAATGCTGAGACAGTTTGGTTCCTGCAGATTTTAACTGAGTGGGAATTATCACAATGCAGACAAAGACACTGGGATGAGCACTAGGTGAATTCACAAGGAGACAACACCCTTCCTTTAGGGATCTGGGACTTCAAAACATATCTTTATTCTGAGCTATCATCAATTCAGACTCAGAATTCAAATCTCTTTGTGCATTTATTTAAAAAAAAATAAACAAATACTTAAAGTTACACTTAGTCTAAAGCTTTTGTCAGAAGATCTGTTAATCTCGTAGAAAAACATCAATACAGAGAATGTGGACTGCAGCAGGAATGTGCAAAGAGATTGAACACATCTCCTTCAGCAGATTTTAAACTCGAACACATCTCTTCATCCACTCTCACACTGAAACCCAGATTGTCTCGCTTGCACTGGGACTCAGAAACACCAAATGCTGGTCAGATCAGGGGTTGTTAATCAGTGTCAACCACTCAGGATTAGAAATCTACGGACAGATGTGTTCTAAACCGGGGAAGGACTGAGCCCTGCATACCATCAGGCACCGAGCTGGTTCCAAAGTAAGACAAAACATCTTCCGCATCCAAAGCGCCGAGGAATTTCTGCAGGAAGAAGAAGAGCTTTACGGTTTTTTTCACGAAAAACAAAGGGACACGAGACTATCCCTTCACTGGACCTAACCTGGAAGGAGCGCCAGCAAACAGCTCAGCCAGCGCCAGTGCCAAATCCTCGTGGCTTTACTCCGCGCTAAGCACGGGCTGCACAAGGGGAAACAGCTTTATCTTCGTGCTTAGCGAGCTCGGACGGAGTTTGGCTTACAACCGCGTCGTCTCTCCTTTTTAAATTTTTTTTTTTTAGTTTTTCTGAGAACCAGCGCAGCGTTCCTGGAAGGGCCGCTCTGGAGGTCAGACTCACCTCAGGGAGCCAGCACAGCCCCAGCGGCAGCACGGCGAGCGCCCGCAGCGCCAAGCTGATGGTCATGCCGGACCGGCCGCGCTCCCCGCGCCCAGCAGAAAGAGTTTTGGGCCCAAGGCATCACGTGGAGCGGAAGGGAAGAGCAAAACCAGCCTTGGAGCAAACAGAATTTGGGCAAACAGGCTTTGAGCAAACACGCTCTGAGCGGGGGCGCGGGGGGCCGCGGCCGCACCGGCAGCTGGAGCGCGGCCGCCCTTGCGCAATGTCCGCGGCTCCTCCGGAGCGTGCGCCAGCCCCGGCGGGCCAAGGGGCGGCTCGGGGGCCGTGTGGCCTTGGGGACACACCCGTGTGAGGAGGGGGATCACCCCTCAGCCCCCCAGCCCCGGAACCTCGGAACCGCCCCCTCTCTC
>VXBB01022399.1:98601-132474 GCA_013399915.1 Illadopsis cleaveri | reverse complement strand
TGCTCCCAGCCCTGTCCAGCCTGGCCTTGGACACTGCCAGGGATGGAGCAGCCACAGCTTCTCTGGGCACCCTGTGCCAGGGCCTCAGCACCGTCACAGAGAAGAATTTCTTCCCAATATCCCATCTAACGCTGCCCTCTGGCAGTTTAAGTCATTCCCTTTGTCCTGTCACTCCAGGCCCTTGTGAATAGTCCCTCTCCCCCTTTCTTGAAGGCTCTTTTTAGGTACTGGAAGGACACAGGTCACTCTAAAGCCTTCTCTTTTCCAGGCTCATTTCCTTTATCTTTTTTGCCTTTTTTTTTTTTTTTATGTCATTTTAGCTGCTGAAACAAAAGGCAAATAACTCCAACAAGCCCATCTCTACGGGTCAAACAGACACCAAAAAGAAGCAGCCACTCAAAGCAGCCAAAAGCCCAGAAGTCCCAGCAGTCAATGGGAATGTGGTAAAGGCCAAATCCACAAATAAAATGGACAATGGTTCTGCTAAAGCCAGTCCTCCTTTGGCCAAGCCAGAATCCAAGGGGGTTACAGCAAATAAGAACTTAAATGGCACCAAAAGCAATGGGAAAGGCTGCAAAGACAAAAAGAAAAATGGCATTGTTGTGAAGGAGAAGGATGAGCTGAAACATAAGAGGAGGAAAGCTGAGGAACACGTGGAGCAGCAGCCCAAAGAGTGAGTATTTCAGGCAGCAGCCCTGGATGTGAACATTTATTTTGGGAGCAGTACAGAGAGGTACATTCAAAACAACTGCATTTTTCCAGATTAAATTCTGAAAGAAATAAAATTTATTTTGCCCCTGCTCCTCAGAGACCTGCAGAAGCCTGCAGAGGTGCCAGTCACAGACTTAATTTTCACTGGGTTTATCTCTTGGGTTGAAAGGTAAACACACTTTTTGTACAACAGACACCAGATTGCTTTGAGGCTGTTAAATGTAATTCAATCTGTTCTTGCCAGGGCTGACATCTGGTTTGATGACGTTGATCCAAAAGATATTGAAGCAGCAATAGGACCTGAAGCAGCAAAAATTGCCAGAAGGAACCTGGGACTTGAAACAGAGCAATCCCAGTCTGTGGAGCAGGTGCTGGTGAAGGAAAAGGCTTTTGATGGGTGAGTGACATTCCAGGGGGAAGGATGGCAGAGGTATCAGGCTGATCAGAACTGATCTGCACACTGAGCTGAATTTCCCTGCATCTGCTGCCAGGCAGGGGGATTATTGGGAAATCTCNTTAAATTTTTTTTTTTTAGTTTTTCTGAGAACCAGCGCAGCGTTCCTGGAAGGGCCGCTCTGGAGGTCAGACTCACCTCAGGGAGCCAGCACAGCCCCAGCGGCAGCACGGCGAGCGCCCGCAGCGCCAAGCTGATGGTCATGCCGGACCGGCCGCGCTCCCCGCGCCCAGCAGAAAGAGTTTTGGGCCCAAGGCATCACGTGGAGCGGAAGGGAAGAGCAAAACCAGCCTTGGAGCAAACAGAATTTGGGCAAACAGGCTTTGAGCAAACACGCTCTGAGCGGGGGCGCGGGGGGCCGCGGCCGCACCGGCAGCTGGAGCGCGGCCGCCCTTGCGCAATGTCCGCGGCTCCTCCGGAGCGTGCGCCAGCCCCGGCGGGCCAAGGGGCGGCTCGGGGGCCGTGTGGCCTTGGGGACACACCCGTGTTGGGGTGGGGGGTCACCCCTAAGCCCCCCAGCCCCGGAACCTCGGAACCGCCCCCTCTCTCCCCGGAACCCAAGCGCGGGCCGGGTTTCCCCGGCGGAGCGGTGCGGCGCTGTGCCGGTCCCCCTGCGGTAGCGCCGGCGCGGTTGGGACTCGCTGATCCCTGANTCCCAGTGTCCTGTGTTCTTCACATAGTGAGCTACTTTTTGTTCCTTGTTATGAACAGCAGGGTGATAGCATTGCATAGTGTCACACTTTGCATTTTCATAGAGGGCTGGCACCAGAGGACACGAAACAACCACACTCACACTGTCCAGCTGTGTGAGCAGAAAGAGGGAAGGTTATTTTTGGGATTAGGGTTTATATAGTGTTTGGAACTTGATCAGCACTTGGGCCATGAGGTTGACACCTCTCTGACCCCACTGGTCAGGTTAGAAGTCCATCACTTTGTCCTTCCCCCAGGAAGGAATGCATGATTTACAAAGCATCACTCTTTGTTTGTGTTACAACGTGTGAGAAAACTCCAGTACAGAATGTAAAACATCAGAAGGCTGAAAAATCAGGGCGACAGAGGAGCTGTTCAAATCAATGTGTGAACCTTGTCAGCTGCACCAGGGCCCTGCAGAGCTGTCCCCAAGCTGTCCCTTTGCCTTTCAGGCTGACCAGAGCCGTGGCCATGGACTGTGAGATGGTGGGGGTGGGCCCCAAGGGCGAGGACAGCATCCTGGCTCGGGTCTCCATCGTCAACCAGTTTGGGAAGTGTGTTTATGACAAGTATGTCAAGCCCACAGAGAAGGTGACAGACTACAGGACAGCTGTCAGTGGCATACGGCCTCAGAATATAAACACAGGTATGAGGGGCTTCCCCCAAAAGGATTTTTAGAGGGAAAATTCAATGGGTTGTCACAGAAGCCTCGTTGGCTGAGCTTGGAACAGTTTGAGACCTAATTTGGGAAAACAAAATGCTGAGATTTAAGTTAATGCTAAGAAAAATTGTGAGAAGAAGTGCTTTTATACAGTGATCACTAACACCCTTCAAGGAATTAACTGGTGGAATATGGTATTAAAAAAAAAATCATTTCCTTTTCATGCTGTGCTCTTTATGGAATTCTCTGTGCTCTAGCAAGCAGGGATTCAGTGCACTGTACAACAACTACAGTCCCAAGGATAATGTTACTTCCCAGGAAAGATGCAGTGTTTGCTCATGGAAAATGTTTCTGTGTGTGGCATTTTTAGGTGAAGACTTTAAAACGGTTCAGAAGGAGGTTGCTGAGATCCTGAAGGGAAGGATTTTAGTTGGCCACGCCTTACAGAATGATCTAAAGGTACATTGAAAATTAAATTCCTAATACATCATTGTGGATCAAGGGAACACAGCTGAACTCCTGGAAACTGGTGCTGAATGCAGCCCGTGGCTGTATGAGCTGGGTCTGGTCCTCTCATGGGTTTAAAGTGTCTCTTACAATGGATGAGAGGAAACAAGAGGCAGCTGCACATGCAGCTCTGTAAAGTTTCATGCAATAACACATTTTAGACTGAAAATGTGATTTCTTCTAGGTCCTGCTTCTTGATCATCCTCAGAAGAAGATGAGGGACACACAGAGATACAAACCTTTCAAACAGAGAGTCAAGGTAAGAGACTGCTGGGAAGGTGCTTAGTTAACACACTCCAGAGCTGCTGTGCTTGCTTGTACCTGACCCTGTTCCTTCTTTCCTGCCTCTGCACACACAAATCTCATTATTCATTAATTATTCCTGATAATTCACCAGCAGAGGCTAAGGTGTGCTGTTCTTTGAGGAATGTAATATTCTGATAGCTACACCCATCTCTGTTATTTCAAGTCCTGTGAGACATTATTTATGGTTTATGAGCATGGTTTATGATCTTTTCTGTGTCTAGAGTTCCAGGCCATCCCTGAAGCTGCTCTGTGAGAGGCTGCTCAATGTTCAGGTGCAGACAGCAGAGCACTGCTCGGTAGGTACCTCCTCAGAACATCCAGCTCTGGGCTCTGGAGTCAGTCCAGAATTTGTGCCTTCACCCCAGTGAAACTCAGCAAGCTCTGCTTGGACAGCAGCAGCAGTGAGATTGGCATCTAAGCTTGCTCCCTGTTTCCTCATTTCACAAACAACTTTTGCACAAGTCAGCTCTTAACTCTGAATTCTTGTTATTTTAAAATTCCCAGGGGAAAAGGTAATGATCAAGATCTGTTTACCCTAAAAGCAGCTTCCTGCACTGGTGCACTGTGCCAGGATGGATAAACAGTGGGAGAGGCTACTCCTGAACCTCAGCAGATTCTTTATTTCAGTGGGCAGGAGGATGGAAAAGAGGATGAACTGGGGAAGCAAAACTGGGAGGGGAGCTCGTAGGTCCTGTATCAAGAGAATTTTTTCATGATGATTTTCCAAGTAACAATCAGAAATGCAGAGGCTTGTGCTGGGCCCTGGACTCTAAATACACCATTTATCCCTTTCATTAGGCACAGAGCCTAAATGTAAAAAGAGATCATGAAATGTTAATTGGAAGGATGTATTAAAATGATGGAAGATTTAACTGCCTGTTATCTCACATCCCTGTCTGGTCTGTTCTCTTTCAGATCCAGGATGCACAAGCTGCTATGAGACTTTACACCTTGGAGAAAAAGAAGTGGGAAGCTGCTGTTAAGAACAAAGCTCACAACAAAAAATGTAAAACTTAAAAACACAGGGTAGAATCTTTCATCTGCAGCAGCTGCTGGTTTGATGTCACATTCCAAATTTAGAGATAAGTCAGAACTGACAGCAGCTACTTCATAAAATCAATCCAGAGACAATGGTGCAATGACCTGGAAGTGCAGGAATGCTGCTGCCCAAGAAAGCTGTGGATGGTCCCTGTGCCTGCTGCCGTGTTCAAACAACCTTTGTAACAAATGCCTGCAGTTGGAAGAACTTCATCAGTTAAATTCCTTCAACAGAAATACACACTGAATAAGTTTAAAAAAATTAAGTTATGATAGAGGAAGGAAGGAACTGTCATTGCTTTGTCAAAACTCCGAGGATTAAAATCTTTATTTCAAGTATGTTGTGATCCACAATGTGAGATCTGCTAGAAGGTGAATTCTTAATTATTGCTGTTACACAGTTGTGGTACCTAAACCAGCAATAAATACCTGTTTATATATTATTAATAGCCCAATATTCTTTTTTTCTGGTGCAGGAATCTTCTAATGGAGGATCCAGTCTTTTGTATCCAGCAGTGGCCAAGTCTTGTTCTTAGACAAAGCATTTTTCCTTCCTCAGTTTCAAAAGTGTTGCACCCACCAGGGTCTGAATCTCCTAGCGGGAAATGTGAGAATTGACAGACAGATTACCTTGTTGCTCCACTTATTTTTGTATTCATTTATTAATAAAAACAATGTGTCTAACATAGGTCTTTGAAGTGGCTGCTGTTGCAACAGGAGAGGCAGCTTTCTCTCCTGCTGTGATTGGTTTTTTTCTGTGCTGCCTTGTGGCTGCAGTGTTCATTGAAGGGGCACAGGTAATGCCTGCAGGAGAACCTGGAGAACACTTTGGAACTGTCTTTGACAACAATTCTGTAAATACATAACTAAATCCAGCAAAATTAACCAGTTCTATTGGCTTGATGAAAAAACCTAATTAGATTTCTTGCCAGCAAGCCATTGCAAAAGAAATATTACTGTAACACATTAAATAGCTCTGATTACTCTGCTGTTTTTTCCTTTTTCAGTGTGACTACTTGGTGAAATTTAATGTAAGTTAAATCTTCCCACAAACTGTCAAAAAGGTTTTTGTTGGTGTTTTTTGTTTGTTTATTTGTTAACGATGCCACTTCCAAACCAAAAATAAATTGGATGTAATGTACTTATGGCTTTATTCCTGTAAACTTTAGCCTGGTTTAGCATGAGGACTGTAGTAAATTAATGTAACGTTGCAAGAGATGAGAACATAAGTTTTTAAAATTTCAGCATCAACAAGAAAAACAACTTTCAACCACTTACTCCCAGTAGTTAGAACTATCCTTACAAACTCACTCTTCACTCCACATGCAGCCAATTCTCTAAATTTCTGCACTATGATCAAATCCCTCAGCAGAAATAATACATTAATATACTTTATTATCACAGAGACTTCTCCATACCGTGCTAAATGGAAACTGGAGTTTTATTTCACACAGCAGCTTTTCCATTTTCTGGGACCTCATATCCAGCATCACCTCATCTGCAGTGCAA
This sequence comes from Illadopsis cleaveri, assembly GCA_013399915.1. Classification (NCBI taxonomy): domain Eukaryota; kingdom Metazoa; phylum Chordata; class Aves; order Passeriformes; family Timaliidae; genus Illadopsis; species Illadopsis cleaveri. The sequence continues at coordinate 126,598 of VXBB01022399.1, read as the reverse complement.
ATGAAAAGGAAATTTATGGTCACAGCACAACTGCCAGTGGAGCACAGGGAGAGGACAGAGCTACACAAGGAGGAGGCAAGATAAGTTAAAATGTTTTTACCCTCAGAGTGGTATTTGTTTGGAACAAGTGGAGTGAATTCTCAGGAGGATGAATTGGAACTTTCTCAAACACAAAGTCACTCTTTCCTGAGAGCAGCTAACATGTCCCTGAGAGCTGCTGTTGTGGTTTTACTGATTTTGGGGATGGGAGAGAGGAGGAGACTCAGAAGGGACAGCAGCAGCCATCTCACCATACTGAACCATCTCGTTCATCAGCAGGCACAGAGCTTCTGCCACCCCTGGCTCCTCGAGGTGAAGGTGATACTCATCTTTGATCAGCTCTATTCCACTGCCTTTTGGGTCCAGCAGAATTGCCAAAGCTGCAGTTTCTGCAAGGAAGACAAACACTGCTGGGCTCATTGTAGCTGCAGGATCTGCTTCCCATCCCCTCACCAGCTGGCACACCTCACATTTTCAGGAAGTTGTGCCCATACTTTCCAGTCTTCCTAAAAACTATTCTGAAGCACATTTGGGAACAAGTAGAAGAGCAGATAGGCAGCTGACACTCATGCAGGGCAGAAGTGATATTAATGATTGTTTTTATGTTGATGGAGCTGATTGGTAATTAATAAAAGCAGAAGTGCTGAATGTTACCTGAGAGCCTGACCAGGCTGGCTAATGCCAGGCAGCCATTCTTCACCAGCACTGCTCTTTCTGGGTTCATCCTGACTGCATCCAGCAAAAGTGCAGCTGTGGGCTCATAGTCACTGTCAGTTAAGCAGCCTTTAAAGAAAATAAACAAGACACACAAAAAAGCCCAAAATTTCAATATCCTCCAGGCCAAAAGAATAAAGAGTCCTGAATACTCAACTTATTCTGCTGATGGGGAATAGAAATGAGATTGCTGAGGGTGTTTTGCTCAGTTTTTCCCAGTGGAATGATGGCACAAGGGCAGGCAGTAGGTAAATGTGACAATATTCTTGCACGAGGAAGAAATAAGAGAGTAGGTACTGCAAGGATGGGTTCCATAGTGCAAATGATAATGAAAGAGATTATTTCTTTTTTAACATGAAATACTGTTCCAAATCAACCAAGCAAATTAGCTGCCCACTGTTGCAAGACGACACGAAAAGAACCACACTCACCCGTCAGGATGTGAGATGCAAAGGAAAAAGGATTTTATTTTGGGAATCTTAACTTTATATAGTTTTTGGGATTTGGTCAGGGATTGGGAGATGAGAGGAACACCCTTCTGATCCCAGTGGTCAAACTAGCAGTCCATCAATTTGGTGGGTTTTTTTTTTCCTGGAAAGGAATGTGTTCACTAAACATCAGTCTTTGTTTTTGTTACAATGCGTGAGAACTCTCCAGTCTAAGAATGAAAACAATTAGAAGGCTGAAAAATCAAAGCAACAGCCCACCAATGGAGTCCCCATTAGCAGTATCTGGTGATTTAATTGCTGCAGCTCATCAAAAATGCCTTCATTAGGGAGTCACAGAGTGCAGGGAAGAGCAGCCAAGAGAGGATTCAAGTTCCTCCCTCTGCTGCCATCTGCAGAGGCTGCTCCAGGCAGGCAGCCTGGATTGCAGGATCGCCATGGACACAAAGACATCCCAGCCTTTTCCGTGCCCCAGGGCCAGGGAGATGGGAGCACACACCTTGGAGTGCCAGTGCCCACAGAGCCGAGCAGGCGGACTCTGCAACCACTCCGTTCTCGAGGTGTTCCTGAAGCACTGCAGAGGTGACAGGGAGAGCAGTTGCCAGCACTGCTTGGTCTGCATTATCCTCTGAATTACCTTAACAGCAAGGAAATGCACCAGGCAGAGTTATTTAATGGAGTAATGATATCATTGCATGTCAAATTATATCAGTAAAACGTTAATGGGTGTTGGCACTGGAATAAAGTTTTAGTCTGGAGGGCAGCAGAGGGAAGGAATCAAAAATGTACAGAACCAAACCAAGTGCTACAGGACTAATAAATAATTCTGTTTATTGGAGAAAGCTGAACTTCTGCAGAAACCAGTGTTCTTTGTCATTTAAATTATGCATAGGGATCACAGCAAGAAACCTCCAGAAATAACCACAGTTTTGACAGAATCTGGGCTGCAGGATGGAGATTCATTCAGCTGTCCTATAAATCCAACGGGTAATTTGCTGCTCAGAGGGAATAAAATACACCAAGTGCAACTGTGCACAACCTGTGCTTCCAGCCCTCCAGGATGATCAGAACACCACACACCTCTAGAGAGAGAAATCAGTAAATATAAAATCAGGCCACATCTTGGCCTGAACAGCTCCAATTTGACACCTTATCACATAAAGGGTTGCTAAAAAAAGCTCTGCATTAATTCTAATTTTTATCTCATCTAACTCTGGATCACAAAGTGATTGTAGAAATTGTAGATCACAAAGTGCTGTGGAAACAACTCTCCAGAATCACAAAATCAGATTGGTTTGGGTTGGAAGGAACCTTAAAAGATCATCTCATTCCAGCTCCCTGGAACAAGAACGGGAGAAAATCCAATCCCAGTGACAGGAATGTCTGAACTCAAGGAGGCTCAATATCTGCTGCACTGCAGTCACATGAGTGCAGGCACAATACTCTGCTGTGTTCTACTCACCACTCACAGCCAAGCTCCAGAGAACGGCACAGCAAGAGAAGCAGATCTTGTGGTTATGAAGAAAACGTCTTAAAATTGACAGAAGGTCTGGAATGATCCCAACTTTCCTTAAGTTCTCCGCGGCTACTTCTGAAAACCACAGAAATTCTATAGAATCTGGTATTTTTGTCCCACTCAGTGGCCTCGAAACAGGCAGCACGAACCGTGTTTAAAGCGAGATAACAGAGCGGTAACACGAGCCCATCAGCAGGACAAAAGGCAGCAAGAGAACAGACCGAATTCTTTAACAAGATGCACTTAACACAGCTGATCCTTTCAAATGGATGCCTGGCCATCCTTTTTCCTCACAGACTTGGAATTCACAGAGCAGGAAAGGTAATGAGAGGGTGTAAATCACAATTTTTCACCTGTTTCCATTTTAACGATTCAAACTAAGCTTCAGAATTAGGAAACACTGGATAAAAATAGTTCGGTCTTAGACATGACTCTTTGTAATAATTTTTTTGAAGATCTCTTCCTTGCTGCTAAATCCTACTGTAACCATTTCTAAAAAGAGTCTTTGATGACTGTTGAACTGACACTGAAAACATCTAAAAATACTATAAATATTTAGCAATTACAAGTTCAGAAGAAAAGAGAACAAAGTAGAGAAGTTAGGGAGAAGAGTTTCAATTCATAATGGCATAGACCAAAATAAAATTCAGGTTCTATGCCCTCATTTTCTCAAGCATTTGAGAAAACTCTACTATTTGCAGAGTTTGTACTTGTTTCCAAACCAAGAGGAAATACAGAATTGTATTTATTACAGTGGTCCTGTAAATCTCTGAATCCTCAGCATTGTATCTTAAACTTTTAGGGGTGTTATCAATATCTGGTCAATCTTACCCATATTACCACTATTTAATCAATAATTATATTNCTATATAATCAATAATTATATTTAATTATTTAATATATGTAATTAATATTATTATTACATTAATTAAATTAAGAATTAATCCACACCTCCCAGTGAAGCCACAAGTTCTGTGTTGTATCTTGGATTTGTTTCAAAAAGTAAAAATAAATTAATATTCCCCAAAGAATGAGCAAGGTGACCCACCACTGGCTGAAACCATCATCAATAATGTGCAGAGCATTGAAAGGAACAGTTCATTTTCAGGATGTTTCCTCACTGTGTGTAACAGGCAGCTGGCCACACTCTCATCCAGGGCCATCATCACCCCCTGCTCCAGAGCTGTCACCACAAACATTGGAATAGAACAAAGATTTCAGTGGTTTTGAAGGAAATCTGAATCCCCCTGCCCTGCAATCAACATGGCAAAACATTCAATTAACAGCATTTCTTCACATCAAATAAGCAAAAGTTACTTTAAACTTTCATTTGCTGAAACTCAATTCTTAGTATTTTCAAGCTCATATCACGAGGTGGCTTTGGGGTAAATTGCCATGAAAATGACAGCAGGGACCACACAAGAGACCCAAAACCACTTTTATGGTTTAAAATCTAAACACCAAAACAGTAAGAGTCTCATTTATGCCCTCTAGCAACACTCTACATGACATAAAACAAACGTGGTTGGACAAGATCAGAACCTATATTTAAAATTAATTCTTAACACAGAATTCCTGTATGCCAGTCCTGAAGGAAGGCCACAAGAATTCAGAAAGCTGCTTAACTTCCTTTAGTTCCTTAAATTCATCCCCTAAAACTGTTAATGGAGCAGGTAATGGGTTCAGCAATCTTTACAAGACCCAGCAGAAGGAGGAAGCCTTAAAATTGTACCTTGACTAAGAATTTCAAGCAATAAGATGCAGCCTTCCACTTGTAAATCCAGAGAATCTGTGTGAGTCTTCATGGCAAGAGTGATCACCTCTGTGCATGTCTGCAGATAGGGGAATGCTGTGGGGGAAAGGAAATTTTTGAGAAAAGGTTCTTGAATCAAAAAGAACAAAACAGAGTGAATTGTTTTTAATCTGTGTGGGAAATGTCTCCTATGAATTAAAGCTAAGAATAACCCCGAGTTTTAACATCATAATCCAATGCCAACACTAAAATGCTGTCAAAGGATAGAGAATTTTATAAGTGATTTAACACAGTGCTTTGAATTATTGACCTTGATCTGAAAGCTTCTTTTGAAAAATGTGCAGCTTCTGGGAGAAAATACACAGCTTTCACCCTCCCAGCTTTACCAGACACACAGGAATGAGCCATGTGTAGCTTCCTTTTGCTCTGCCAGCCTTGCAGCCCCAGGAATTACCCCCAAGTCATCCCAGGACTGGTGGAAATTACCTTCCTCAAATGGCAGTTTGTTACCAATTCAAATATCACAGGGGGTTTTTTTCCCCAATGCCCATTTTTCTTATCCAGTAAAACCCCTCTGCTGGTTAACAAAAGCATGCACAGAACAATTACTAACACAACCCCAACAGCTACAGGTCTGCAGAAATAGGAAGACAGCAATTTCATGCTCATTTATGGACATTAAAAACGTTTTCCCCTTTTTATTAGCTCAAAATGTAAGGAAGGAGCAGAATAAATAAATAAATTGATCAAATAGTGCCTTACCACTTTTATCCTTTACAAAGCTGGCAAGGTGCTGAATGCCTTGAGCCTGGACTTCTTCAATATCCCAGGAAGCCTGCATGAATTCTGAGAAACCAGGGAGTTTCTTCCAACCATTCCACACAGACACTTACACAGAGCACTCAAATTGTTTTGTGCAAGATGTGAATTCATATGAATGAAAAATAATAGAATTTGGGATTGTTGAAAAGAGAAAAACTTTTCCCTCCAACTCATTAAACATTTCAATATTACAAGTGATTCACAATGTATTTGGCATTATATATGTATTTTTGGGAACCTGTTGGAATATTAAATCAGAGCAGAGATAGGAGCTTTAGATGCATTATTCCAATAGACTTTTCAGATTAAAATTACATCTTCCTCACTCAGAAGGAAAATAATGGAGCAGATCCTTTGTGGCATAAATTAGCAAAGATGATACAATGCAAACAAGTGGAGTTCCCAAATTTTCTGAGGAATGACCTCTGACCTTGTTTAACTTTTGCAGTAGGAATGGCTGAGAATCTTAGGAATTTAGAGAAGAAGCTGCATTGTTATCTTTGCTCCAAAGAGTATCCCATTTTATTTCAGGTAAATTGAATGTCCAAGAATTTATTTCCAAGTAGAATACATCCTGACTGGAAGAGTCTATTTCCTATGAAAATCACCTTTACATAAATCTTATTCTCCTTTTTACCTAGAACACTTTGAACTCCTCCCTGAAAGAGCAGATCTGTTATTGTGGGAGACAGAGACTTCTTCAGTTTTATTGAGGTGTCACCAGCAAAAGTCAGGCATTTCCTAATAAATGGAACAGCAACCAGATCCCTGGAATTTCAAGAGACAAAAGCAGCACCAGTGAGTTACAACTGGTAAGTTAGAAAAGAAAAAAATCTCCAGGCACAGTTTCATTTTGATATCAAAAATGTAATATTACTTCTAGACTAGATTATTTTGGACAGAACTTAAACAATTTACTTCAAAGCAGCTCAAGAGAGAGCTCATATTGCACAAGCCATGCTTAGGTGGCAAGTTCAGGTTCATAAACCTGTTTATAACATGAATTGATAATATAACTGCAAAGAGGGACATCTCAGTGTCCACTGTGAATGAACATCAAGCCTTTAATAACTCGATTTGTTGAGGCAGGAGGATAAGCAATGTTAACTCAACCCTTTCCAACAGCAGTTAACATTCCCAGTTTGTGGAGGTAGGAGGGGTTTAGGAGCAAATAAATCAAGGGAAGGCAGCCAGAACTCACCTTGCTGTGGGTCTCATTCTGGGCTCAACCTGTAGCATCATCAATAAAATTGGAAAGAAAGGCAAATATCTGCTTTCTCCATCCTGCATCAGGGTCAGGACTCGCTCCAGGCAGCTGCTGCCCCCTCTGAGATCCTGCAGTAAGGAATTCCTCTCTTCTGCCTGGGAAGAGCACAGTGTCAGAGAGCTCTCACACACTCAGAGATATCCTGAAGAGCCCAGGACCCCTTCAATCCCTTACACACATTCAGAACAAAGCAGCTCATCATATCAAGGAGGACACAGCCCAGAGACCAGATGTCAGATTTCTCAGTGAAAGAAAATCCAAATGTTTCTGGAGCCATCCAAGATTTGCTTTCTGCAGGAACAGGAATCATGTGATGACATTGTGCTTCCAAAACCTACAAAACACACTGTAATTAATAAACATTTTCCTAGGATGTTCCTGAGGACAAAGCCAGACAGGATTCCAACTGTATTGATTGCAGAATCTCACACACATATCCACATTTTTTCACTTGTGAACACAATGAATGCTGCAGACAACTGCCAATGAAAATCCTGTTTAGAAGACAAATAGTTTAATGCCGAGAAAGGAGAGGGAAGATAACTTTCCCCTCTTTCCTAATTTTTCTCTGAGGTCTAAAAATATCCACCACAACTGAAATAATTTAAAAATACAGTAGGAAAGGAAAAAAAAAAAACAAACCCTACCTTCTTCCACTCTTATTTTCCATTTCAGCTCATCTTTCATAAGTGTTTCAGTACTGAAGTCACTCAGCATGAAGGATGCTTCACCAGTCACAAGGATGTTTGATGGTTTGAGATTTCTGCAACACAAATATTTTCTGTCAGCCTGTGAAATTAGAGTCTAATGACATATAATTACAAATCTTTAGCCTTCAGAAGGGTTGGGATGGTTTTTGTGGTGGGGTGGGAACTGGTTTGGATATTCTTTGTTTGTGTTTTGTTGATTTGTTTTTTTTTTTTAATATACAAGTGATAATCAACCAAACTACAATTATTTTCATCTCTAAATGCTTAAAAATTTGTTCTTGGGACACAAATTGATCTGAGCATGGAATGCAAGGGTTGTTTCTTATTCAGATACACAAACTTTGTCCATCACAGCCACCAAAATGAGAGCATTTACAGAGATGGACAATTTTTTAAATATTCAAAAAAAACCCTCCAAGAGATAATACCTCAGTCAAAGGAGTATTCCAGACAAAACTCAGGAAACAGGTAACTTTGGAGATTAAAAAAAAAAAAACAAACAGACAAAAAACAAAACAAATCTAAAGTCTGGAATTTCTACCCCTACTTCTCCTTTTAGAAGAGTAAATTTCCCTGCCTCTGAGCACTGTGCTGAACCAACACTGCAAAGAACAAGGGCCTGTCAGACAAAAAGAATGAGATTCCTGCTCACCTGTGCCAAATATTTTGTTTGTGTATGTAAAACAAAGCATCCACCATCTGTCCCAGGAACTTCTGAACCACCTGTGGAGGGAAAAAGACATGAAAGTGTAACATAAACAGAGTAACTTCCAAATATCTTTCAGAAGTGAGTTCCCAAAACCACCCTCCAGTGCTTTGAAGGCTTTAGGGAGGATTTTTAGAAAGAAGGAACACCATAAAAGCAATAAGTCTCTCAGTTCAAACAAGTGCCTCTTCTGTTCTTTTTACCATGTGTCTTATCTTTTCTGACTTCTGCCTCTTTTCCTCGATGAGAGCTGAAAGATCTCCTTGGCCTGAGTGCTGCATGACCAGGCAGAGGAACAGAGATGAGACCTGCAGTAAAACATTCCACCAAAACTGCTGAATTGTTTGCAGGTAAGAAAGACAAAAGCAAACTGGTTGGTGTGATGTTCACAGCACAAAAGGGTTCTGAGATGATTATGCTCTCACAGATGAGAAAATATTTAATTTCTTTCATTAAAAATACACCATGCTCGTTGTTTTAGCAAATAAAACAAACCACCACTATCAAGCATCTTATCTGAAGCTGTATAGGATGATTCAAATCAATTAAATATCCATAAAATCATCAAAGATTCTATCTAAGCACTGAAGAAAATCTGCAAATAAATAAGTCAGGGCTTTCAGCTTCCTGTGGTCCCCTATAGAAGAGTTTTCATGCAGGCATGAAAATCAGAATTGCACATTAATTCCCATCAGCAGCTGGGAGTCTGCCATGTGAGGGACTCCAGTCCATACACATTCACAGCTTTTTAGTGTGTGGATTCAGGACCCCAAAAAAAAAAAAAAATCAGGCTTGTTTCAAATCAAAAGCTCTTTTTTAGCATCTCACCCCAATGACCCCAAATTTAAATCTGTGAATATGCTCATGTGTCTTGAGCATAAACCACACATAACCAACCCTGTTCTGTTCTCACCTCATTATTCCAAGTCACAAACAATTCCTTGTAAGTACAGATGTTAGAATGGTGGAGTTTTAGCAAAACCATTGCCTGCATAGAATAAAAAAGATAAAATAGAGACAGCTTTCTATAGCTATACAGTGCTTCCCTTTAACAGGGCCTTAAATAACACCCAAAGCCAGTTCCTCACTTGTTCATGTCACATTTCTGATCAAACTCTTCCAAAGTGCCTGCTCTTAAATATTAAATATTTAAGATATGTTATGTTAAACATTTGTATACACAAATGTGGAAAGAAGGAAAATATTTCACACAGCCTCTACTCAGTGCTGCAACAGCCTTGTGAGATCCAAAGATATAAACTGATCCACAGGGAGATGATGTGTGAACCACCCCCTTCTTCAGTTCCTAACACCCAAACCTGAAAACATTTCTTAGAATGTAAGTCAGGATGACTTTTCAAGTGCAGCCATTATTTCCTGTAACCCCCATGCAAGTTTAACCTCAGCAAATACAATGGCACGAGAGATTTTTATCTCCTTGAAGGTGGTTTTCCTGCAGGGCTCTAACAAACCCTCATCACTTCAGCAAATTTGCTGATTATGTGGAAGATAAAAAGAATTCAGGTTACTCTCCTGCAGTTGTGTTTGTGGCTGTGCAGGCACAACAGAAAAACTAAAAAGAGTCACGCTCCCAGATGGTGCAGCTGCATTTATTTTAATAGATGTGTTTCAATCTTCATTTCAACAGAAAAATTGGATCAAGTTTTATTGGTAATGCCATATTTGGTACAGAAAGGGGTCACCTCTCTGACCAGGATAAAACATTTGCACAGGTATTTATTCTCCTTCTTTTCCAACTCCAGATGCTGTGCATACTGGGCACTGGGGAGACTCATCCATCATTGCTATTCCACATATTTTATTGAAAACATTTTTGGTATTTTAAGAGTGCTTCTGATGCTTCTAACTCAAGGCATTAAAACAAGTTTGCACCAAAAAAAAAAAAAAAGAGTACAACAAAGAGACAAAATCACTCACATTAAAAAAGTCCAACTCTGACAAATGAGCATATCATGAAATATGTTATCTAGACATGGAGTTATTAATAAACTACAAACAGACCAAGGTTCTCCTACATCTTAAAGGCCAAAAGGATGAGTTTTGTTCTTTGGCTTCACAAAACAAGTAAAAATTCTGAGAAAGAACTATCCTCTGAGAAGAGCTGTCCATTTAAATTTACACATCCAAAAATAAGAACAATTAATACAAAACCCTGGCCTGAGCCCAAGCAGAGGGCAGAGAGCACACCCCACAAATAGTCCTACCTGATTATTTACTTATTATTTACTCAGCTAATCCTTGTAGATAAAAGACTTGTTTCTATCAAGACTTTGGTCTTTGTAGGTGAAGTAGTAAAGAAAAGACTGCACCAATACCTCCTTCAAGGCCACATTTGCTTGGTGTTGGTCAATGCATTCAACCTGCACCAAACAAAAGACAGAGATGAGGCTGTAACAGAAACACTGGGGAACTTCGAGCCAGAACACTCTTATCGAGGTGACTGGACTGCAAATCACACAAATTTTCAATGACAGGTCAAATCTCTAATGTTTGGGGCAGTTTTGGTGTCAGGAGATGGATAAAACAGCTGAAAATACATGTGTGACAGACAGTGCTTCTGCACTGTCAGGGCAGCAGTGAGGTGAGAACACTGAGGGGACCTAGCAAGGCTGCTGCCCCTTCTCCACTCTGAGCCTCAACATTCCAGTGAACTGATGTGAATCTCCCATTTTCCCAAAAAGCAGCACAGCAACGAGCAAGCCCACTCTTACCCAGCAGCTGAGCTGCCCAGCATGGGTCTCTTGATACTATCATGGTGCCTCTGGAGATAACAAACATGCCAAACCCTTGTTTTCATAACAACCACCTGCTCACCTGCTTTATTGCATATTTCTTCTGGGCACCTTTGTCTGTTTTCAGCTGAGCTGTCAGCATTGTGCCCAGTGCCCCGGGCTGGAGCTGCTCCAGCACCTGCCAGGCACAGGACACACCCAGAGCACCTGCTCAGCTAGGGCAGAACAACTGAGGCAAAAAAAAAACCCTTTCGTTCACTTTTCCACGGGAACCTTCCACACAGGGAACCCCTCCAGCTCTCCAGGGTAGGACTAGGGACAGCCCCACCTTCACCCCAGCTCCTGACAGGGACACAGGCCGTCCCTTCCCTCCTCTTCAGGACATTCCCCGTGCTGAAAACACCCCCAGGACCATCCACACCCCCTCCAGGACCACCTAACCCCCCCCTAAGGCCACTCAGCACCCACCTCCTATGGTTGTGTGCTGCTCTCAGGGGTACCCACAGCATTCCCCAGCACCTCACAAACCCCTCCAGCATCACTTAACCCGCTCAGAGTCACTCACACCATGTCCCCAAAGGTACCCACAGCCGCTGCCCTGCTCACAGCCGCTGCCTCAGGGCCTTGTACCCCACACAGAGCCCCTCCAGCACCACCTACACCCCCACAACGCTGCAGCCGCCCGCTTATTGCCGGGTAGAGCTTAAGCNGCGGCCCGGCCCCGCCACCGCCCCGCCCGCCCCGAGCCAGCCCGGGCCCCGCCATGGGCCACAACGACATTATGAACACCGCCGAGGACTTCGTCGACCAGGTGGGTGCCCGTCTGCCTTCCCCCTCCCACCCCGCACCCGCCCGGCGGGCTTTGTGCGCCGGGGCCACGCTGAGGGGCCCGGCTGAGGCAGGCCGGGATGGCGGCGGGGTCGCTGCCGCCTCGGGGCCGCGCTGTGGCGGGGCGGCGGGTTTATGGAATTGTAGAGCCGTGAAGTGATTTGGGCTGGAGGGGATCCTAAAGATCGTCTCGTTCAATCCCTGCCGTGGGCAGGGACACCTTCCACTGTCCCAGGCTGCTCCCAGCCCTGCCCAGCCTGGCCTTGGACACTTCCAGGGATGGAGCAACCGCAGTTTCTCTGGGCACCCTGTGCCAGGGCCTCCTCACCCTCCCAGGGAGGAATTTCTTCCCCATATCCAACCTAAGTTTTCTCTCTTTCGATCTGTAGCCATTCTACTTTACCATCTCACTACCTGCTTCTAGAAGCAGTCTGTTTCTATCTTGCCTATAAGTTTCCTCTGGGAGGACCCCGGGCCCGGCTCCCACCGCCACAGGCCCAGCGGCCGCCCCTGCTCTGGAATGAGCGCCCGAGCCTCTCGTACAGCGAGTTCTCCTTGGGGACAGGACTCCTCTCAGGAGGGGTTAAGTGGAAGGAGAGCAGAGCTGTCCCCGCTGGTGAGGAGGGCACAGAGGGGTGTGGAGAACCCGTGTGAGCTGGCAGGGACAAGAGAGTTATCCTGGCAGGGTTAGATGGGCTATTAGGGAGAAATTCCTCCCTGGGAGGGTGGGGAGGCCCTGGCTCAGGGTGCCCGGAGAAGCTGTGGCTGTTCCATCCCCGGAAGAGTTTAAGACCACATTGGATGAGGCTTGGAGCAAGCTGGGATAGTGGAAGGTGTCCCTGCCCCTGATAGGGGTTTGGAACAAAATGAGCTTTAGGATCTTTCCAACCCAAACCGTTCTGTGATTTCATGAAACCCTGACCCATGTCTGGAAGCCCAAACTGGAAAAGGTTGGTCAGCACCGTGGTGCTGTGCTCAGGACTGGGGCAAAAGGAAAGCAAACCAGCTGATGTTGTCTTGTAAACCTTCTTACGTTTATTTCAGTGGAGGCCCGAGTGATTTCTCTGTTAAATAGAAGTTTGTGATCTCTTACAATGTCTGACAACAGGAATATTTTGAGTGTAAGTAGTTGCTCTGCTGGGGACGGTGTTGCAAAGATCTTCACGGTCATGGTGATTCACCTAATCGACAATGAGAGGCAGCAAGTAATCACACTCAGCAAATTGACTGGAAAATCTGATTCTGCCTGGTTCTACAACTGCTGTGATTTAGTGTGAGCTGTGTGGTGCACGATAACACGTCACAGCTCTGAGGGGGCTGTGCTGCCTCTGTGTCTTTCACTGATTTCACTGGGAAAACCTGTTCTGCACTTCCTCCCCACCCCCAGATGGAAGAAGGAAGGCTCAGTTTAGAGGCAGAGCTTCTTGTGATGTGTGGAATACTCAGTTTAAGGGATATCTGGATTATTACCTTGGTCATTCTCTGTTTGCCTTGTCCTCTTGCTCCTTTTAGAGGAGAAAGTAAACCATCACTGCAGTGTTCACGTTACTTGCCAAAATTTGCAACGCTTGTCCTGACCTTTTTATAACACCTCTCTATTTATTCCTGTGGGGTTATTTCTAGATGTCCTTAACACCCCTTTTTTCACTCTGCTGAAAGCTCTTTTGTCCAGCTTAAATGTAGTTTGCCTCTCCCTGAAGTGAGCTTTAAATGGCATAAATTTACTTGTGCTTGGCCACATCCTGTTTAAAGATGAGCCTTGCCTTAAGCTGCAGAATTTAGAGTTTTGCTACTCTTACCATCAGATTGCAAAAGAATTTTTATGGTGTTCTGAGTAATAACTGCTGTGGTAATTCTGCCTGGTGGCTCAGTCAGAACCTTTCAGTGCTGTCTGTGCTGCCACAGCTCAGTGTCACACCGAGGTAGGAGTGACTTGCTGAACACTAACCTTTGGTATATATTGTGGAGTTAACACTTGGCATTACAGGAGCTGTTAGTTCATCTTGGATTTAAAAAAGTACTTGGAATGTTTGGACTGAAATTGTGTTGAAACTCCCCTGGTGGAGGCTGGACAATGGCTGTTCTGGGAGCTGAATGCATTCTCAGTGATGTTCTTGCTTTTTCCATTCCCTGTACTAGTGCTCAACACATAATGAGTCTTAATTTCTGTAGCATAAAGCCCCTGGGGGAGAATGTTGGAGCTAATTCCATGGCTTATCAAGAAATCCTGAATGTCTCTTACAAAAGCAAGAATAATCTGTTCCTTAAATTCAAACAGTAAAGCTTAGCTTTTCTCAGATACTGTAATTTCCCTTTGAATTAGCAAATTATGCCCTAGATGCCAAGATGCTGAGCACTAATAAGTGGCTTTTAATCCAGAGGTGAACTAGTGCACTGTCTTACAGGCAGCTAAGCTTGCCAGGCAGCCAGTTGTCAGTGAAAGGGCTTGTCCTACTTCTCCCAAGGCTATATTCCCCTTTTTTCTCTCACCAGCACTTTTGTCATTGAACTGGGGAGCTGAAGTGGCAGGAGAAGAAATTGAGGGATTTTTTTTTCATTTGGTTCAGTTATCTCCATGTTTAGGTGGAGTGAGGAGCAATACTGGGGGGTGAGATTGCTGGTAACAGGCTGCTCTGAGCTGTAAGGAATTGCAGTGGAGGGGACACTGTAACAGCAGCCCAGTGTTATTAATTCAGTCATTTACATACTTGGAAATTAAGCCCATTTTTAGTGATTTTTTGTTAAAATATTACTTGCAAACCCCTTCAGTGCATCCACCAGGTACTGAAAATAGCTGTATCTGGTGCTTGCAGGGAGTGTTTAGGATTGTCTCTCCTTTGTAATCCCTTCCTAAGAGGGAGCAGATCTCAGGCAACTTTCCTGGTGTCTGCAATAATCTTTAGGAATAAATCCTTAGGAATGTGGGTGCTTGGTATTTCTGCTGTTCAGAAAAAAAAAAAAAAAAGATTTGTGGACAAAAATGTGAGGAGACTATTGAGTCATTGCACAGCAGAGAGAGGGCTGCAAGGGAGAGCCAGACTGGGGGAGTTTATTTAATTCTCCAAGATAAATGCTGATGTATGTTGTCCAGATAATTCTGATATAGAATCACAGAACCATTTGGGTTGGAAGGGACCTTAAAGCCCATTTTGTTCCAGCCCCTGCCATGAGCAGCAACTTTCCACTCTCCCAGGCTGCTCCCAGCCCTGCCCAGCCTGGCCTTGGACACTTGCAGGGATGGAGCAGCCACAGCTTCTCTGGGCACCCTGTGCCAGGGCCTCCCCACCCTCCCAGGGAAGAATTTCTCCCTCATTTCTAGCTTACATTTCCCCTCTTTCAGTTTGAACCCATTATTTCCTGTCTCCAATATCCTATTTTGCAGGAAATGGAAGTGAGAAGAAAACGTTTCGTTGTTAGTCTGAACTTTGTCAGTTAGATTAAAAAATCTGAATTTGGAAATGTTCTCTAGGACTTTGTCATGGCAGTGCACTGATTGTTTATCATTATAAGTCAATCAGCCTGTTCTGGTTAGGTTGGGGAAAATTTTTCCCATGAAGAATGATAGTAAAATGTAATGAATTGCTAAAAGTACCATTTTAGAGGTTTCATTAATAAATAGCCTTTTGGAAAAGGGAGTTGGAATAAAGCACACAGAAGGGAAAAGCATTAGAAATCTTCCTGCAATTAAAAACCTGATTAATATTGCTGGCAATGCTCTAGTGGTCAGAGCCCTCTTCCTGCCTTTGGAAATAAATGGGAAAGCCTGTTCCTAGTTTTTACAGTACTTTGTAGGCATTGGGCTACTGAATGTCATGGGTTTTGCTGTCCCTGTGATTTTGGGGTGGGATCTCTTTGAGTGAATGTATCCAGGCTGGTGAAAGAAAGTGATTTTTCTCTGTGCCATTGCTTGAGCATCCTCTTCTAGGAAAGATCAGTGGTGTCCCAGGCTGCTGGAGGAATTTGTTCTCCCAGAACTAAGCAATCCCTTAAAAATACTCAAGATATTTGGGATGTGCCTTATTAGAAGCTCTAGGCTAATAATGCTGTGCAGCTCAGGAGGGTTTCTGTATAGATGAGCAGTGTGCTGTTCCTCACCACAATCAGAACTTCCCTGATCCAAGAATACACAGGAAAAGGCTTTGTGCTTGGACAGAACACACCTGCAAAAATTGCCAAGTCATGGCCATTTCTTGGACTTAAAATACCTGTAATTGTACCATGGTATACATGCTTTTATCAAAGTAGAGTGGACTTCCAGCAAATTTGAAACTGTTGGAGGTGGGGTCAAAATGAATCACTTTATTGCCTGTCTTTTGGTCAGGCCTTTATGGGTTTGAAAATTTCAGTCCTCCAGAAGAATAGGGGATTGAGCAGAGATTTGATTAAGGGATCCCTGGATCTTCTTGTACATCTTTGGTTGTTAAACTTAAAGGAGCATTTACATCTATCTTTGCCTTTCTAATCCCATTAGAGGGGCATGTGGCAACACAAAGCCCCTCTGGCATATGTCAGTGACTTGGCTGCCAACACAGAACCAGCTGTTCTTCTTTAAAATAGTTTTATTTAGCATTTTCTTGCCTTTTCTCACGATGTTTCACCTCTCCCAAGGAGACAGGACATGTGGAGAGCAGTTGATGCAAAGCCCAGAGCAGAAAAAACCCTGCAGTTATTTGATGTCGTGAGTTTAATGCTGCCACCTCCATCAGGGCCAGCAGTGTGGATTTGGCTGTGTTGTGCTCAGTGCAGGGTGTGTTTCAGGTCTCATTTCTTAGCTGCAGATATCAAAATTTTCCCATGTGTGCCACTTTATCTGTGTCAGTCTTGAAGGAAGTGGGCTCAGGGTGCAGCTTTTGAGGCACACAGTGCTGCTGCTGTGCCAACCCAGGGTGGCTGCTGCTATTCACTGAGTCCCACTGCTGGAGCTCTCGTGTTTCTTGTCATTTATTCCATCTTTAGTTAAATCACTTGAGTGATTTACACCCAGATTGTACACTCTAATTGTAAAATCACTTGATGCCTGTTACATTCTCTTCCTGTAGTTGTGGTGTGGTTGTTCCTTTCCTTTCTCTCGGGATCTCCTGCTTCCTTTGGCTTATTTTTTTGCTCCCACAGGCTGTTTGTGAAGTTTATTTGAGCTTGCTGTGTACAGGGGGTTCAGTTTGAGGGCAGCTGCAGGAGCTGTGGGTGCCCAGGGGTGGATGATGTGTGTGCCATGAGGTTGCTTAGCACTGGAGCTGCCCTGGGCTGCAGCCTCTCTGACTTGTCTGGAGCCCATTGGATGTGTGCACTCGTGTTTAATGGCCAGTGTTAAATTCCCTCTGTGTGCCAAGAGAACAGGTGAATGTTCAATGTCTTCTTGGATCCTTTACCTGTGCTGTTCGTGGTTCCAGGGAAGAGGAAAACGAGATCAGCTCCCACTTCAAAACAGCAAAGATGAGGCCTGGAGGAAGATATTCTTCATTATCTGTTGCTTTTTTTAGCCTTTCCACAGCCCTGTTTTTATCCTTTCCTTACAGATTCCCAGCAGTTGTCTTCTTTCATTTCTTTCTAGACCAAAGTTGCTTGCTCTGTATCTTACAAACGACTTCTGGCTTGTAAGAACTTTATTCTTTATTCTTAGTATTCCTCAGCAAGTTTGCTCGACCTCCCACTGAAACCCAGGAGGGAGGAAAGCTGTAAACCAAGATGTGTGTCTCATTCAGTGAGTGACAAAGATCAGAAATTCTCTTCTGACTCATTCATCCAACTGTTGACATGGCTTAAAAAAGCCTGAAGTGGCAGCCTGGAGGCAGAGTACAGCTGTACTTAAAATGCACTTGATTAAGGTGAATTTTGACCCTTAGACTCTGGATACAGGCAGTACAGCAGTGCAGTTTGTTCCAATATTAACTATTTAATTGACTATTAAGGATGTTTGCTGATATTTTTTTTTCTTGTGATAATCTATAGTTGCACAGTGAGCTAAGCTTTCCATTTGCATAGCCTTTAGTATTGACTGATTGCTGCTGGCAGGAATAAACTGTCAGAAATGGCTTTTGTCTCCTTCCTGGTGGAAGTCTCAATTAAGTAATAACCAGTGCTGCCTAGAAAATGGGTTGGCAATCAAACACTTGTCCTAACCCAGGGGCAGTAAGCTTTCCTGTGCACCCCACAGCCCTACAGAACACGACCCTCTAGACTTGGTTTGGCAATTTTGTATTTGTTCCTTTAATTATTGCAATTGCAGAGTAAATTGATCCAGGAGCTTGCAAGATGAAGGGGGCCCAGATACATCTTCCATTCCCAAAAACTAGAGCTCAGCATCTGTTGCATGATGATATAATTTCCTTTTAGCCACTGCACCGAACTGTGGCTATAAATGTCTGTTTCCTTTCTGCAGAGGATGCTCCTTTTAATGGAAGTACAAACCTGCCTAGAGGATAGAGGGTGCAGTTCCATGCAGTGGTGATGTAGAGTTAAGATCTGCTGCTGCTGCTCAAGTACATGTGCTTTGTTTGCACTGGGTTGTTGGAGGGAATGAGCTTGGCAAAAAAAATTAGTAATGTTTTTTTTAATTTGTACAGAACTTGTCTTCTATCAGCCTGGCTCCCTGAATCGGGGTTGTTCCAGGGTGGTGAGTGCCTGAGCACAGGGGTGGCAGCAGGATTGCCCTTTCAGCTCCGGGCTATCTGATATTTGAGCTGTAACATGAAACCCTGAGATAGAGAAACTAAAACCAAGGTCAGCCTTCATTAGCAAGAACTCCATCAAAGCACAGTTCCTGTTACACAGAAATGTGCTGCTGGATTCTGCTTTTTTCTGAGTCCTAGTCCAGTGGAGAATGACACCAGGTTTCCCCTGCTGCTCCCAGTGGGCGAAGAAGCATTTCATTAAACCCCAGTCCCAGTTTCTGTCTGGATGTTGGTGACCCTGAGTGCATGAGAACTGCTGAGCTCAGCCTGCAGAGAGCAGGGCTGTGTTATCCCTGCAGTGTCCCTTTCCCTGCTAACGCCTGTGTGCCCTGTGTGTGCAGTTCCTGAGGGTGACCAAGCAGTACCTGCCCCACGTGGCCCGGCTGTGCCTCATCAGCACCTTCCTGGAGGATGGCATCCGCATGTGGTTCCAGTGGAGTGAACAGAGGGACTACATCGATGGCACGTGGAACTGTGGATACTTCCTGGCCTCCATCTTTGTGTTCCTAAACCTCTTTGGACAGCTGAGTAAGTGTCTCTGGGGCTGTTCAGGGGCAGGCAGAGCACTGGCTGCAGCCCTGTGAGTCCTGGCAGCCTGGGGTGCCTCACTGATTTCCTAATAGCTCCTGACAGCTCAGAACTGATAGTACTACATGGGCTGAATGAAAAGAACTCTGAATTGACCTGCTTCAGCCTTTCCTGGAAGCAGCTGTAGAGAGTTTCTGGTGACACACTGCCTCTGAGTCAGACATGCCAAGGATCCATCAGGATAATCTGGTTTCAGTTCTGTACATGCATCCATAAATACAAGCCACACCCAGAGTTCTCTAAATTAAATACTCCTGTTCTCTTAAATGGGGCAATGTTGAGACTTTCTCAGCCTCTTGTTTTTATGGGCATTCACCTCCAAGGCAAATTCTTTCCCTGGAGAGGGTGCATTTAAGCCTGAGTGAGGTGCTTGTGTCAGAATTTTTTCCAAAGCCCAGGAATCAAAATAATCCCAAAAGGAGTGCACTGCTGTGTGTGTGCTGGGTGGGCTCAGGCTGTCAGAAATGGAGAGAGGAAAAATCCTGTTCTGTTTATATTATGTTCCTGATTTACTGTTCCTGATTGCCAATTTCTTATCTTGTGTCTGGATTTAGTTTTTTTGCCCTCACTATTTTGTGTAGAGGGTCACCTTAATTTGATGCAGTTGCCTGTCCTCATGTCAAAGTGACTATAAGGCTGTTGGTGCTTTCTGATGGAAGACTGGAGAAAGGTTTTGGGTTTTATGCTTTCAAAGAATACAGCATGATGGCCCTAACAGTTCTCTCCCAAAAGAAAAGGGAAAATCCAAGTTAGCATCCCTGCAGGAGCTTTGCTAAGTGTAACTGTGTTCAATTTCCCCAACTCAGGTGGCTGTATCCTGGTGCTGAGTAGGAACTTTGTGCAATATGCCTGCTTTGGACTGTTTGGAATTATAGCATTACAGGTAGGAGGCTTAAATCTTCATCCCTTCTAAACTGTACCTTTCAAATCTCTCTTAGCCCCAGTACTCCCAACATGTTTAAATATAACTTGCAACCCTGGAATTTTTCTCCATCCTGGCTTGGTGCCAGTCCTTGATGGCATTGAACTATTTTGCTGCTTCTGTTCTCCTGATGTGCCCAATAGATGTAATTGCAATTAGTCAGCTTGGAGACATTCATTCAATACTTGACCTTGACCAATTTAGCAGAAGTAACTGGCAATTTACCTGGATGTCAGTTAATGAGCCAAATGTGGAACTTGCAGTTGCTTTGGCCTTCAGCTGTGTTCCCATCACAAAGGATCCAAGCTAGCAGCATCCTTCCCCTACAAAAGCAGGGAATTTGGGGGGCCTAAAGCACAAATCAAATTCTGGCTTCCCTTCCCTGTGTTACACAGACTCACTGAACCACTCTGATGTAATTACCTTGTTTTCCTCACTATATTGTATTTATAATCAAATTCTCCTGTGGCTGATAAAGACTTGAGATTGTAACAGAAATTCAGAACTTCAGTGTCATTTATATGGTGTTTTAACCTGTTTTGTTTTTTGCCTAGACTATTGCATACAGCATTCTATGGGACCTGAAGTTCTTGATGAGGTATGCCTGCTTCTGGAAGTTTTTATGGAAACAGAATAAAAACTGACATTTAGTGACAGAGGAAATGACATTTGTACATAGTATTTACTAGAAAGATTTTACAAGTGATGCATTTACATTGAAGAAAAAATGACAGCTCTTGTAGAATCAGGAGAGTCTGTGTTAAACTGTAGACAGCAGGCTCAGGAAGGGAAAGACTAATCCTAACCCACTAGGATCCAAATGCTTCTGCTGCTAACCTGGCTGAGAGCTCAACCAACTGTCTACACTTGCTCAGAGTTGCTTTTATTTCCTAAGTGGCTAAAATAGCAACTCTGGTTCTGCATGACTGAAGCCATTTTCTGAGGAAACTACAGCATGTGGTCACTGGAGTGGTTTCTGGGGTTTTAAACCTCTTAACATCTTCCCTAAGGAGAAGACAAGATTATAAATATGGGCTTTCCTACCCTGAGTGATGGCTGGCTGTTGCCTTTCCACCCCTCTGAGGGGAGGCCAGTACAAGAGCTACACTCTGGGCTTACTACAGCCCTGTCAATGTGTAACTTCCCAGCAGTGCTGCTGCTCTGTTTTCTCAAAGCAACCTCTGAACTACTTTGGCAAATGTGGCTAAACCTGAGGTACAGAATAACTTTAACACAACTAAATTCGTGTTGTAACAGCCACTGAAGCAACTGTGCCTGAGTGGTGGGTGCTGGACTTCCCTGGCAGGCTGTGTTCCCACAGATCCTTGGTGTGCTCAGAGCTGCTGGGGCTGGGAAGTCTAACACAGACCAACACATCCCACGGTGCAGAGCAAGTCACTCCTCACTCTCACACAGATCCTTACTGAAATTGTCAGATAAGACTTTACAAATATAGATCAGTGCAAGCTGTACTAAACTACTTTTTTTTTTTTTTTTTCCCCTATTTGTGTAGGAATCTTGCCCTTGGGGGAGGCTTGCTGCTGCTTCTGGCTGAGTCTCGCTCGGAGGGGAAGAGCATGTTTGCTGGTGTCCCCACCATGAGGGAGAGCTCCCCAAAGCAGTACATGCAGCTGGGGGGGCGTGTGCTGCTCGTCCTCATGTTCATGACACTGCTACACTTTGACATGAACTTCTTTTATGTAAGTATCCCAGCATGAAAGTATGAGTTGAGCAGGGGAAATATAGGCTGGATATTAGGAAGAAGTTTTTCACAGAAAGAGTGCTAAAGTACTGGAATGGTTTGGCCGGGGAGGTGGAGGAGTCACCATCCCTGGATGTGTTTAAAAAAAGACTGGATGTGGCACTTGGTGCCGTAATCTAGTTGAGGTGTTGGAGCATGGGTTGGACTCGATGATCTTGAAGGTCTCTTCCAACCTAGAAATTCTGTGATTCTGTGAACTAGAATGTAGCACCAGTGCCCAGATGGGCTGCAGGATCTGTTCAGTGCTTATTGACATCTATGAGTAAAATTAATACTTTAGAAAAAGTTATTAGGTTATCTATGCCGTGACAACTGAACTTATCCAAGTTCTGCTCTGATGTTGGTGTATCTATTTAAGAACTGTGTAAGTAAATGGCTTTTTTTCATGGTTTTGTTTCCTTGCAGATTCTGCAGAACATTGTGGGCACAGCCCTGATTATCTTGGTGGCAATTGGCTTCAAGACTAAGCTGGCTGCCTTGACTCTGGTCATCTGGCTGTTTGGCATCAACATCTACTTCAATGCCTTCTGGACCATCCCAGCCTACAAGCCCATGCACGACTTCCTCAAATACGATTTCTTCCAGACCATGTCTGTCATTGGAGGGCTCCTCCTCGTGGTTGCACTGGGTCCTGGTGGAGTCTCCATGGATGAGAAGAAAAAAGAGTGGTAACAGGAATAGCAACACTTCTTGGGACATACTGTACTAAGTCCAGAACTGATTCCCTATGGATTCAACAAAAACTGCCAGCATTTTACACGTACATGCCCCCTTCCTATAAAAGGCACAGATGTTTTGAATTTGATTTACTGTGGCACCAGTAATACAATAGATAAAATCCTATTTCTTCAAGGAATGTTGCCTAGGCTTATTCTAACTTCCTAGATTTGGAACTAACCCAAGGAACCTGCATTTTGCTGATGCTTCAGTGAATTGCAGTAGAACAGTTGCTGTCTGGAATGGCAGCAATGTCTTAAAATTTGCAGAAAGGTGAGCAGATACAGCTGGATCATTCAGTGTGGTGTTGGGTTGTAGCTATAACTAAAAAAGTGGATCCCCATTCTTGCCCTTATCAAAACTGTCTTGTGCATAAGGAGTTCCATTGCTGGTTATAGCATTGCTTCTCAAGGTGAAAAGCAGCATCAAAAGCCAGAAAATCACTGTTATTTTGCTGCTCAGAGGCCTGTAATTCCCTTTTGTTTAACAGGGAAGGGTCTTTCCTGCTCCTGAACAGAAAGCAAAAAGAAAACCATGGAAGTAGTTGTACACCCTTCTGGGTAAGGAAAGGGAGAGGATTTTCTAACATGTCCCAGTTCTGCCCTTGAGGGGAACAAGGGGGAATCCTGTATTGTTAATCATGAATCCTGTATTGCTAATCAGATTTAATGGAAGTGGGGGAGATAATCCTGAAGAGACAGAATGTTAGATTCTGTGAAAATTCTGTGCCAAAAGAATTCCTTATTCTACATTCTTTCCCCAAAAGTTGCCCCTCCTGAATTCCCAAGAAGGGAGCCAAATTGTGCTGCAGATTCCATAATAAAAGCTCCTTTCTGCTATTAACCAGCTTCCATCCATGTATGCCCCAAATTCATATTTGAATTGCAGGTTATTGGTGAAAATGTCTTGAGAATTACAGAAACTCCCCTTTTCTGTGCACTCAGTACTTGCCAGATGAGAGCAGTCAATCTCCTGATCTGTAGTCTTTGCTTCTTAGATTCACTTCTGTCAGTCTTTTGGCTGTAAAAGTCCCAGCTGACTGAAGGGCTGCTGAGCTCTCCAGGACAGCCCCTCCTCTGCCACCTCAGACCACCCTGAGCTGTGGAATTGTGGAAGTGACCCCCGTTCCCAACTCTGCAAATGGTTATTGCTGAGGAATGTGAGTGCAAAGCCTGGGCAGTGGAGAAGCAGCCAGGGGTGGACCTTCCCTGGGAGGAACTCAGGCAGGTGAGGAGAGGAAGGCCCTGTTTGGCTTCTCAGTGCCATGACCATGCTTAGTGCTGCTCAGGGGAGGTGTTTTGTCCTCTCTTAGTCAACTAGGTGTGAACCTGTTTCACTGGACTGTGGAGGAGTTCTAGACAGCATGAGCCCTACCAACTTCCTACCATGACACTGATTCCTTGCTCTGCTGCCTCCCCTGAGGAAGATGGTCAGCTCTTTGTTCAAGGAGGAATCCAGCTGAACATCTCCAGTGGGAGCTGTTCCCCAGGGTCTCCTGATAAGGACACTCACCTGGACAGTTCAGTGCTCCTTTTCAGGTGCAAAAACGGGGCTGAAAGAACTAGTGAAAAATAAAAGAGCACTGTTGGAAGTTAAGCCAGGGATTTCATCACCTTAAGGGGATAATAGCCTCTGTAAGGGCAAGATGTGCTGCTGCTGGAGGAAGCCAGTTGCTATCCCAGAATAGTCAGGGTTGGAAGGGACCTCTGGAGATCATTTAGTCCAACCCCCATGTCCAGATTGATGGGAGGGGAGTTCAGCATTAAGGTCAGGTCACTGATGGCTTTCTTTTCAAGGAAGTTTTGCATGAGAGGTCTTCACCTCAAGTGTTCCACGTGCCTGACTCTTCCTGGCTAAACAAACTGGTCCTTTCAGTCCCAGGTCTGCAGCACAGCAGGTCTGCACTGCTTCACTGCAGGTCTTACAACGGTTCCAGACTGACCAAGGCAGCCAGTCTCACATACCTGAACTGCTGTTGATGTTCATAGTATTTATAAATGACAGAAACTACTCCTGCAAGTAGCCCCTTGTCTGCCTCAACTTCCTTGTCTTGTCTAAGGAGCTGGATGACAGACTAGTCTGAAATATTGACCAGTTTCCTGTGTGAAAATCAAGTCCCCCTTCCAACAAAAGACTCTAGAAAAGGAACTGTTGCTGTCCCCTGCAGCAGGAATACTTCAGTATTCCAGGGGCACAGTTAGGTGGAGGGCATTATCAGACACTTCTAGGCAGCACAATGTGCAGACTTATTAACTGTGAGTCCTGATGCAGAAGATTCTGGTTTCCTACATACACTGCTGTACTTGTGCATCTCCCAGAAATACAGTGACCTCTCCCCGTGGCTGAGAAGCTCTCACAAGCAGGATGTCAGCTACCAATTGGCTCTGCAAAGTGTTCTGGAATTCATTCTGAATATATTTTTGCTTTCTATGTGGAAAAAAAAAAAAAGAAATAAGTATAAATTCTCATTTTATGCTGTATTTTGTACCTTAGTTGTGTTTGAAAATGTTTTGATTTTTGAAAACAATCAAAATAAAACAATGGCATCTTTGTATCCACTTGGCGTGTGTGGCTGGTGATGCTCCAGCACTGAGCTGCTGTGCTTTCCTGCCTAACAAAAACCACTTTTCTGTAAAAAACTGAGCTGAAGGGTGCAGCAGGCACCCTTCCCTTGGTGTGGGGCTGGCTTGAAGCTCTTGGAATGCAACTTAATTCCACCCCCTTATTCCTCTGCACACCTGTAACAGGTAACTGGAATGGGCAGACCCTTCATCCTGTGCTCCCAGTGGAATTGTTACACAACAGGCTTCAGGCCAGGTATTTCTCATAGAATTTATTTCCCGTTGGTTGCTTTCTTGAAGTTTTTGGGTTTTCGATGGTGGCTCTTGAATTTCTTCTTTAAAGGGCCTGTCTGTTTCTGTAGAGGAAAAAAAAAAAAAGTTAATCAGCTTATTTCCAACATCCAGATCAAGCCTTGCCTGAAGCAGCTTAAACAGAAACTGAGTGTGATCCCCTTCCACAGCCAGAATGAGCTCAAGTCTGCTCACAGAACCAGGATCCTGCAGCTCAGCAACCCTTTTTGATGGTTTCATTAGGTACAAACTGACAGGCTCCCTGCAGCAATGAATCCAAACTTTATCCAGCCCTAACTTTCTAGTTTGACACATTAATAAAGTAAGGCAGTGCCTCAAAAGTGGGAGAAAAATGGTCTAGGGAGACTCTCTGAAAAACAGTTCAATTTTTTTGTGTATTTGGAGAACAATTACAGAACCCACAGGACACACATCAGCTTTCCTTCTAAGATGGTGTGTGGGGCAGGATCCCACCCAAGATGAGCTGTTTGTACAGGCAGGAACATCCCTCACTACCCCAGGCAGGATAAATATTGCCTGGCAGGAATTCACACCTCGGGCTGCAAGTCACTGTCTGGCACACAGGGAAAAATCTATTCTGAACAGCTTTGCACCTTCTGCTGGTTCCCAGACAGGAATAGCTGGAACACCTACGGGATGGGATCCCATCTCCACAGCCCGTGCTGCTGCAGGCAGTGGGATGACTCCCACCTTTCCTCTCTTGCCAGCTGCTCTGCTGCTGTCCCTCCTTGCCCCGTGCTCCCCGTTCTGCTTGGCCCCGTCGTCCTCGCTGTCTGTCACAAAGTCATCGCTGCCCTTGGTGCTCTGTGCAGCTGAAGGGTTTTTTTCTGGGAAGAGCGCAGCTGAAAAAGATTGAGCTCAAAATCAGTTCCCTCTGCCTCCCCTGACTTTGCTTTAAAGCTGCTTCCAGTCACCAGGCATACGTGTGTCACTACTGAAATACTTGGGAAATAAACATGCTGGTGTTTTATCGGAAATGTGCCTTGGTGCTCTGTCTATTCCCATTCTGAGAACCTCAGCACAGGTGGTGCTATGTGTTATAGCCCTGCTCCTGCAGCAAGATGGATTTGCACCTCCAGATCTAAGTCAGCAGAATGGCCTCACCACCTTCTGTCAAGGACTTGCTGAGAAACAAGGGAAGCGGAGATCCCTGAAACAGCAAATCCCAAAAGTGCATCTTGTATCCCTTCCCTCACACCCTCCATGATCCAACTCGTTATTACTTAGCATTAACTACTTCTTATTTGCTCATGGTGAGCTTTTCCAAAAGCCAAGGACTCCCAGCTGGATGAAGTCAGGAGCCTCTGGCACACCAGCATCAGGCAGCAGTGTGAAGAACCCAGGAGACAATTAACCACCCAGTTCCCTTGAGGACATGGATGACACCAAGGTTCTCACTCACGTGGGTACAGGTCACTCATGCTGTCATCTGTCTCCTCTCCATCCTCCTCACTGGATTTTGGCTCCCAGAACTCCTCTTTCCTGTGAGGCTGCCTGCTCCCGTTGGTTTGCTCATCAGGGTGCTGTGCCCGCTGCTTCTTCCCTCTGAGGCAGGCAGGGACATACTCCACTCCTTCCCTCTGGCATTCCTCATCTGAGAGTGAGGGTCAGACAACACTGATCAGCTGCCAGCCCCTGAGTCCTCCCATTCCCAGCTCAAGCTTGTAGGAAATGCAACTCAAAAGTAGAGCATGCTCCAAACAGACATCCACATGATCTACAACAATACTATAGACCAGGGAAGATGTTAACAGATTGTGCTGGACACGTGAATCACACTCCCTGGGGGAGTTTTAGAGCTGATCCTCTTAAGGAAGGATGTTCCAAGGTGTTTGCTAGAAGCCAATTGCTCCCTGTATCTGAGACCTTCCTTCCTAGCTGAGGAGGACACATAGTAACACACTGCTGTCAACTTAAACAAAGCTGTCCCACCCACTTCAGAGAGATACACTGGAATCTCAACAGCTCAGGAAAGAAACGCTGCCTGGTACAGCTACAGAAAAGCTACTTACACGTTTTCAGGGCCTTCTGGTAGCGCTTCCCTTGGACATGACGCAGGACGTGCTCTGGAAGCTTGTTGATGTGTCTGAGCGTGAGCTTGCAGAACAGCTGGTGTCTGACAGACACAAAGAGTTAAAGCATGCTATGACTTCACAACTTTTCACCCACAAGCACAGCAAGTTGCTCAAAGTTGATAAATACTTCACAAGGCCTTTCCCAGTCTCCCCAAGTCCACGAAGACCTAAGGACTTTGTAAAGCCCCACCACTTTATGTCTGCGATTGAACAAAGTGTAAAGCACAACACACAGGAGGGAGAATACCTACAAATTCTTTGTGCTGGGCACTATGTGGGGCTCAAACGTGCCATAGTCAAACTCTCTGGCTGCCTTTATGAGCCGCTGGTACTTCTTGCCACTGGTGTAAGCCTGCAGCTCCGACAGGCGACAGGGCAGCTCATGTCCTGTCAGCCTGCACCTCACCTGAAAAAAAACCATTAATGGTCAGGAAACTCAGGGGTTTACCCCACTGAATGTCAGAATCAATTCGGTTGGAAAGAACCTCCGAGACCATCGAGCCCAGCCTATGCCCGATGCCCACCTCGTCAACCACACCATGGCATTGAGTGCCAAGTCCTGTCGTTCCCCAGGCATGGGGACCCCACCGNGATCCTGTCCCCTCATCCTGTCCCCTGATTCAGTTCCCTCATCCTGTGCCCTGATCCTGTCCCCTCTCCTGTCCCTTGGTCCAGTTCCCTCATCCAGTTCTCTCATCTTGATCCTGTCCCCTCATCCTATCCCCTCTCCTGTCCCTTCATCCAGTTCCCTGATCCAGTCTCCCCATCCTGATCCAGTCCCCCCATCCTGATCCAGTCCCTTGATCCTATCTCTTCATCCTGTTCCCTCATCCTG
>VXBB01022399.1:65093-89491 GCA_013399915.1 Illadopsis cleaveri | reverse complement strand
GCGGGGCGGCCGGGGCGGGCAGCAGCCGCAGGTTCCCGGCCCGGACGGGCAGGCCTATACGTGGCCTTCCCCCATCACCGCAAATCGGGCACGAAACATCGCTCCACCGCTTCCCCCAGCAGCCCAGCACCCTCACGGAGCTGCCGCGCCCCATCGGCGGCGGCGGATGATGGCGGGCGGCCCCCGATGGCGGCGGATGGCGCCGGCCCCCCCTGCGCTGCCGCCATCACTCACCATCTTGGGCGGTGGGAGAGAAAGGCGGAGCGGTGCATGCCGGGAGATATCTACGGGGCGCGCGGTCTCGCGAGAGCGCGGGAGGGCGGGGCGGGTCCGTGAGGGGAGGGCGCGGCCATGGCGCAGCCGCGGGTGCTGCCCCAGAGCAAGGAGACCCTGCTGCAGTCCTACAACAAGCGCCTCAAGGACGATGTCAAGTCCATCATGGATAACTTCACCGAGATCATCAAGACGGCCAAGGTGGGTCTTGAGCGGGCCGCCCGCCCCCCGCGGGAGTGCCCCGGTTGCCAAGCGGAGAAGGGCGGGGGCAGGCGAGGAAGAAGGGGCTGTGAGGGGAGAGCAAAGCCCGTGGGCGGAGAGGGGAGGACCTTTCATAGAATCTCGGAATGTTAAAGGCTTTAAAGGGACGTTAAAGATCGTCTCGTTCCATCCCCTGGCATGGGCAGGGACACCTTCCACCAGACCAGGTTGCTCCAAGTCTCGTCCAACCTGGCCTTGGACCCTGTAAATGGAACTGTAATTCACATACGGATGTGAAATTCACATATATAATATGTGATCTCATTTCACATACATAGGAAATTCACACACATATGCACATATGTATTCCCATATATTATACCTTGTAACATAGTAATTATCTGTTTGAATTTTCAATATGCAGAAGTGGATTTGTATACTTTTTTCTTTAGATCGAGGATGAAACTCAAGTCTCTCGAGCAACCCAGGGTGAACAAGATAACTACGAGATGCATGTCAGAGCTGCAAATATTGTGAGTAGCACTGTACTGTTCAGGCCTGTGGGCAGCACATCCTGCAGGGGCTGTTGGGTTCATTTTTGGATCTTTATAACACTCCAAAGGACTGCTGCCAGGAGAGTAACTTCATGTTTGGGGTGGCTGAGTCAGAATTCTGTCAGAATCCTCATGTATTATGGGAGTTTTTATCCAACGTTTGGGCTGAAGAAGCAGCTTGGGAGCTCTGGGTACCGGAGCAAAGCCCTGTTCTGATGTGTGATTTTTCTCACTGCTGCAAGGTCCGAGCTGGAGAGTCCCTGATGAAACTTGTGTCTGACCTGAAGCAGTTCTTGATCCTGAATGATTTCCCCTCTGTGAACGAGGCCATCAACCAGCGCAACCAGCAGCTGAGGAGCCTGCAGGAGGAGTGTGACAAGAAGCTGATTGCACTGCGGGATGAGATCTCCATTGACCTGTATGAGCTAGAAGAAGAATATTACTCTTCCAGGTACAAATAGGGCAGTGGACTCTGCCTTACAACTCCAGGCCTTTTTCGGGTAGTTAGTCCACACCATCAAGTAGGCCTTAGAGTATAGGTGTGGAGAAGGTTCCCAAAATTTTTCAGTCCTATTTTTAATTAGGTCAAACTCTTTTTTTTCTGCAACTAAAGCAACTGCCTTTTCCTTGTAGATCCCCTACAGGGTGTAAATGTCCTGGTGAAGGAGATGTTCACAGCATCCCAGGTTTGATAGGTAATTTCCTTAGGCTTCTGTTGTAATCATTAGAAAAGAAGATGAATTTCCTTGGGGGAAATCCCTCTGAAGGAGCCTCTGGCTCTCTCCCTACAGAGACCAGCTTGCTGAGCTAGGTCCTAATGTCACCTCACCTTCGTGGTGAGTCCTTTCACAAGTGACCTGGTCACACATTGTGCCTTTTCCTTCACAGTCCACTGTCCCCAGCTGCCTCCAGTCCTGCTGGGGTCAACATTTGCAAGGAGCAAGAAGACTTGCTCAGTCTCATTGAATTATGAAGTATTGTGATAGGATTTTCTAAGGAATGACTTATTACTGGTTTGTTTGTGGGATTTTTAATATTTTTAAAAGCCTCTTCTTAAGCAAACAGACTTTAGAGAATTCAGACACTTTATTTTTTTTTTTTTGTCGTGCACTCCAGCACTTCTAGTTAATGATGCAGTAAATGAAAGCAGAAGAAAACAAATGTAAACCTGGTTATCTTGGCTGCACTTTCCAAGCTAAGTGAAGTCAGTGCAATAATTCTAGGACTTTTAAACAAACACTTAACTTCAAAAAATCTTACTTAAAATTTTACTGACCAGGTTTTCTATGTCTGCCTTTTCCTTTTTCTAAGAATGCTGAATGCCTATAACCCCAGCTAAGTCAACTAATTGCTCAATATCTTTTAAAGTAAAGCCATTGTTTATGAGTAATAGATGTATTTTAAGAGTAAAACGATAATAATATGACACAGCTTAGAGATAAAAGTTTAAAGCTGTGTTTCAAGCTTCATTCAGTTTTTTGAGGAGGTTGTGATGATCACAAACCCAGCCTCCTGTGCAGGTCCATGACATAGCAGTGAGCTTATCCAAAGGGATGTGATGTGGGATGAGAGTGCCCCACATGTGCCAGGTGTGCTTCCCTCACTCACCCTGTCCCCAGACTGCCACCACTGTGTGCTGGTCTCTGTCACTTTTGGACTGAGGGGTTCTGGCCATGCTGGCGTGGTCTGTTCACCTGCCTGGCCCCAGGTGCCACAAAAAGCAACTTACTGACAGAACTAACATGGAAGCACAAATGTTGGTGTGCATCAGATGGATTTGCCTTCCTGCTTTTTCTTATGGGTCATGAGGTGAGGAAACCTGGCAACTCTGCAGAGCTGTTATCTTTCTCTTTGTTATCATGTAGCACTTGGTCGTTTGCTTTTAGCACTTCCTCCCTTCCTGTGCTCTTTCCTGTCTTTTTCTGCACCAAAGAAATTGTGTCTGTGTAAATACAGAAACAGTGATTTATTCAAAGTCCTTTTATAATTAGAATACTACAATATTTTTAATGAAATCTTGTTGTCTAATGTGTGGGAAAGGGTTTCTGTTATGTCACAGCCATGTTTCAGTGGCTGTCAGCACAACAGCCTGTTTGCCCCCAAAGGGGAGTTCCTTGCTGTCCTGGGAATGCCTCTTCAGTTGTAGGGTCAGGTGTTTACCAGGCTTTTTATGTGTACATGGGGTTTTGATGAGACCCAAAAGCAGATCCTTGAAACTGAACCTGAGAAGATTGTCCTGAAGGAATCTTTGCTTTCCTGCCCTGTGATCAAGCAGTTTTGTGGAGCTTGTCTGCACTGAGGCTGGCTGAGTGCCTCAGGGGAGTAGTGAAGGCCCTTCCATGCCCTGAGGAACCCTCCTAGGACAGAGCAGCAGGCTGGCCAGTGCTCCTGGGCTGTGCAGAGCTGCTCACTGAGCCTGACTTTTGAGGAGTGTTAGCTGAGAGGTGGAGCCCAGACTGTGGAACTGTTCTAACTGGGGCAGCAGGAGAAGCAGGCATGCTTCTGACACAGCTGAAATGTGGTTAGCAGCTCCCCTGCCCTGATGTGTGGATGTTGTGGTCAGGTTCTCCTGCAAAGTCGTGGTCTGAAGTCTGTGACAGAACAGGAGTTGTAGTTCTGGTCCAGTCCTGATGGTCTTTGTTAACTGAACCCAGCTCCACCCTGTTGGGGGCTGATCTTCTAAGGGATTTTACAGAAGCCCCAGATATAAAACCTGTATCCACTGCCTTCTCACTTCTCCTGCAAAGCCAGCTGGGTGATGCTGCCAGAAAAGAGCTCAGCTTGCACCTAGTGCTTTGCGTGCTTGTTCCCCAAAGTGGTAACTGCAAGTCCAGCTTGCCTTCTCTCATCCTAACCCCCAGACCTGCATTTGTGTTCCATTGCTCCCTCCTCTGAGATCACAGGAGCTGTCTTGAGTGTGGGGTTAAATCTCACATGTTTCATGTTTGTGCAATATGAACTGTCTCATATTTCTATACTTAAAATATTTCCCTAAGCATCAGTCCACACATTACAAATGTAAATAAAGCTGCAACAACAAAATCACTTGACCCATTGGGTTTGTTTTTCTCTGAATGCAAGCTGCTTTCTGCTCCAGCACTCACTTTTGTCTTGGGTGTCTCTTATGTGTGCAGCTCCTTCTTCTCTTTGGGATTTGTGTTGGTTTTGTTCCAGTTCCTTCCATGTTTGTTTTTAGTTTTGGCCCTTCCACATTATGTTTTCCTCAGAGTATGGGCAGGAATTAGCCAGTTTAAAAACCTTATTTTCCCACACTGCTGGTTCATCCAGTGTTGGAATCCAGCCAGCTGCTTTTAGAAGCACTGTTAGCTCAGGCTCTTTGGGAAAAGGCAGGAGCTGCCAGTACTTCCTAATGGAGCTTCAATGGAAGACCCAAACCTGTGGAGCACTTTTTTTGAAAGGGCAGGGGTGCAAATAGGGTTCTTCTTTATTGTGACAGGGACAGGCTCCAAAACCATTGTGGCAGTTGTTTTTCTGAAGTAAAATTTAGAGCAGCATTTCTATTTTTTCCTCACATAGGTTGCAGTCTAATTCCAAGTAAAATAATTGTGGGTAAGGTCCATGTCTCACTCATCAGTATCAAAACTCACATATTTGAGGGTGCCAGGACTTCAGATCTTTTCAGAGACTTGGAGTGTCTGGATTAGAATTGAGGCTCTGTTTCATTTTGTAGCCACAGTTCTGTCTCTGAAATTGCCCCAATCCTCACCAGGCCCAAGAGGTTTTACAACCAGCCCTTAGTGGGGGGGTCTTAGGGAAGGCCAGTGTCACACAACTTAGGATGATTTCATGAACACAGACCTAACATCCAGCATTTATTTTACCATTTTCTTAATGCTTTGCTTCTGTCTTGCTCCCTCCACCCTTTCCATCCCTCCCCTCCTCTGTCACCACACCTGCTCTCTCCTCACTGGGGTTGTTTGTTCTGGAAAGCTACAGTCTGTGTGACAGCAATGACCTCCCACTGTGCGAAGCCTACTGGAGACAAGACTTTGCCTCGCTGTCCCCGGAGAGCTTCTCGATGCCTCTGGCAGCTGCCGCAGCAGAGCAGAGCGTTGCCACCTCGCAGAGTTCCACCCCGTCGCGCCCCCACGTGAACGGGCACGGGGCGGGCCCCGCCGAGCATTCCTGAAGAGGATCCGCTGCTGCTCCGGGGGTGGCCCCGCCGCGGCACCGCGCTGCTGGAAGTCTTCCTCCTGCTGTGCTGAGCAAGCCGCTCCTGCTGTCGGGAGGAGGCACTGGAGCTGTGCTGGCAGGGTTCTGCTCCCTGCACGGCTGCGGTGCTTCCTCCACGCCAGGACCTTGCCAGGAGTGTTCCTGTCACTTATAGAGATATGTAGACACAAAGTGACGCTCGTTATAACAAATTAGAGTCAGGTTTGCTTTAATGTGATAGTTATGTGTAGAGTTCTTTAGAAGTCCAGTTTGTTTCCATGTGAGTGTTGGGAGTTGAATTTCTTTGAGATAAACTTGAGCCAAATGTGGGGGCAGTGAGCACGTTGGGTTTTTTACTCTGCTTCCCAAAGTTATTGACATTCTGGCTGCTTTAAAGCTCTCTCAGGATGGCATCTGACAACCTCTGGTCTACTGCAAAGAGTCTTGTAAGATTTTTACACTTCAGTCTTCACTGTCAAAATGCTTTACAAACTTGAACTCTTGATTTGGAAGGAGGATCCCAGGAGACCCTTATGGAAGAACAGTGTTCCCCCCTTGGAAGAGGAGCAGGCAGACAGATGAGACTGAGGGATCAGTGATGGCACTTGCTCAAAGCCACAAAGAGAAGCAGTGTCATGCTTTAGTCAGATTCCTTCCTCAGTGTTTACGCAGAAATTCCGGTTAATATAGTCTGAGCTAACATGGAGCCACTGTTCATGTTGGCTTTTAGTTTTGTCTAATGAAAAAATCTTGAGAGCAGTGAGGGATACTCTGTTACTCTCAGTTTCCTTCCAAAGAATCACATTTGGTGCTTGGTCTGCAGCTGTTGAGCAGCTCAGCACATCTGTCCTCTCTTTTTGTGGTGGCTCTGCCTTGGCTCCAGCTGTGCAGCTGAAGGGGAGATGCCACTGAACTGAACACTGTCACCACAGCTTGGTGTCACGGGCACCACAGAGCCGCCAGTGCATTCCAACAACTGAGCTGAGCTTCCCCAGCTTTCTGCTGTAATGTCTCATTTCTTAGGATGTGAATTTTGCTATTATTTTTTGGTTTCTTTTTCTCCCATTCCATTTATTTTTGTAATTAGGCGATTTAATAAAACTGACTGGTTTGTATAATTTTTTAAGGCCTGTGTTTTTAGCCACGAGGCTTCGTAAAAGTGTCACAATCTGAGGAGGGGATTGCAGGCTGTGAAGAAAACCCTGCTCCCTGCAGCTGTTCCCGTACAAGGGCTGCAGAAACCATCATGAAACTCGCCCGTGCTCTGGGGACCTCACCCCCGTGCAGGGGGAAGCTCGGATTTGTCCTCCAACAAAGGGAGGTTTGGCAAAGAAAGGTTTGGGAGCTGCGGCGGAGGTGAAGCGGGGGGAAGTGTCTGGAAGGAACGGGGGCGGCAGCCCCCCAGGAGAGCCTCGAGCAGCCGTGGTGTGGCTGAGGGACGCCGTCGTTCCGCGCTGGCCGTGCCGAGCCCGCGGCAGCCCCGGCGGGGGCGGCTCCGAGCCCGGCGCTTGAAGCTGCTCCGTGCGCCCGGCGCTGCCGTCACTTCCCGGCCGGCGCGTTTCATCCATCACTTCCTGCCGGGGGCTCCACGAGGAGGGCGCTGCAGTCCTCACGCTGCCCCGGGGAGGGGACTGTCCCTCCGGGACACCCGGGGAGGCAATGGCCAGCCTGGCCGCCCAGGACTCCTACCTGCAGGCCTTGGCCAGGAGGGCCGGCGTGCAGCACGCCCCGGAGTCGCGGAAGAGGAAATTTGGTACTGGAACTGTAACGCTTCGGTTCTGTCCTCTCCGGCCGGTTTGTGGGAGGCTGGGCGCCACAGCCGTGCCCCCACGGGGTGCTTGGCCCGGGATTGTGCCGGTTTTTAACAAAAAATCTGCTGAAACACGGAGCTCCCGAACACGTTGCGCACATTGTACTGGGAGCCCTTGAAATCAATGGTCTCCATTCACTGTGGTGATGGATGTGGACAGCTGGGAGGTTAGGGAAGTGTGCAAGGATGATTGGCCTATTTAAATAAATCCTAAAACGTATAAATTTTCAACTTTAAGATATGCCATTGCAATGCTGGAACTTCAGTTATTCAGTAATAACTGAATGTTTTGAGTGGGAATGTAGCACTGTCTTTTTTTGTGTAAATTGTTTTTGCTTTCTAGTGTCTAAGCCAGGCCAGCCAGAGGATGCTGGCAGACAGGTCAAGAAACAGAAGAAAAAGAAGCCCAGGAAGCAAACTGAGAAAAAGGATGCTGCTTCAGCCAAACAGGGGGTTTCTAACACCAGTAAACCCACTCCAGGACAGAAAGCAGCCCCTCAAGCCAGCAAATCATCTCCACAGGGTGATACACAGAACAGAAAGGAGAGTTTGGCTACAGGTAAGAATTCCAGCTTTGCCATGGTCTGATTAAAGTGACCTGGGCTGAGCTGTCTGCCTTTCACTTGCTTCACACAAGTCTAGTTTGGAAAGCCTGAATTGAGAACATCTTTGTTTATTTCACGTACCCCAGAAGCTTTTGCCTGTGGACAGGAATTTGTGCCATCACCACTGGGTGGCTCTCTGGAAACAGTGTTTAACTGAACTGCAGAGGTTTTGTGCATGTGAGTAACTTTGGGGATTACACGTGGATTCAATCCCTGTCCTGCCAGCTCAGCTTTCCTTTATGACAATGAAAAGCCAGATCACAGAGAAAAGATGTCCTGAACCTCTCTGTTCCACAAGCTTGGTACTTGTCCTTGGCTTGCCAGGCAGCCCCAGGGCATGCCAGGCCACTGCTGGCAGTGTTGAATGATAAAAGGGGAAATTCTAAAGAAACCAATTAAATAGAAACTCTGGGTTTGTTTGGATTTTCCGTTCCATTCACAGCATCTAAAGAGTTCCCAGAGTTTTTCCCATAGCCAGAGAAAGTGCTACTGTTTAGCTGGTGCTGCTTTTTAAGTATTTTTATTTTCTCCCTCTCATTTTCAGGAAGTAAAAGTGAACTGAGTTCCCCTTCTGTTTCTGCAATCAATCTGTTGCGTCAGAGACTCCATGAGAAGATTAAAAAGGCTTCTGGACAGGTGTGGGGGCTCTGAATGTGTGTCCATATGTGTGTTCATGCACTTGAAATTCCCCCCAGCCTCCCAGGGCATGTGGGGACAGGATCTCACAGGCTCAGGGTTTGAGCTGATTCCATCTCATAAGGAGTTGCCTGTAGGTATTGCCAGGTGACCTGTGTGTGTTCTATGGAAAAACCTGGGAGAAAAGATGGGGTCAGCTTCAAAGAGAACAGGCCTTTGGTGATTTTTAGGAAAAAGCAAAATAGTGGGAGTCTGAAAGGGAACAGCTACAGCCTCTTGAGGGAAAGCAAAGGGTTTGAAATGTTGTTACTGTGTTTGGTGTCTCTAAGAGCTGAGTCACAGCTTCGCATCACAGGTGGTGCTTCTTAGGAGGAATTTGAAATCAGGAACTTGTAACTGCCCACACTGAATTCTGCTTTAACCCTTTAAGGCTTCTCATTCGTGTCCATCCTTCTCCTTAGGATAATGCCAAAGAATTAACTCCTGCAGTCCTGGAGAAGAGGCAGCGAAGGAAGTATGAGAGAGAGAGGAAGAAACGCCGACGAAAGGAGTTGAAGATGAAGGCAAAAATGGAGAAGAAAGAAACTGAGGAGGTACCAGCAGAGCCAGAAAACAAAAAGGAGGAGAGCAAAGCTGAGGTTGTCTTCAACAGGGTTGAAGTTCATGAAGAGAATGAGTTGAACAAGATCCAGAAGAAGAAAGAGAAGAGGAAAGCGGTGAAAGGCAATATCACTCCTCTGACAGGCAAGAACTACAAACAGCTGCTGAGCAGGCTGGAGACCAGGAAGAATAAACTGGAGGAGCTCAAGGAGAAGGACGAGAAGAAAGCTCAGGAGCTGGAGACCAAGATAAAATGGACAAATGCTCTGTATAAGGCAGAAGGGGTGAAGATCCGTGACGATGAGGAGCGGCTGAAGGAGGCCCTGAAGCGCAAGGAGAAGCGCAAAGCCCAGCGCAAGAAGCAGTGGCAGGAACGGACTGTGAGGGTGGTGGAAAAGATGCAGCAGAGGCAGGACAAGCGCCAGAAGAACATCCAGAAGAAGAAGAAGGAGAGGATAGAGAAGAAGAAAGCCAAGGCCAGGAAGAAGGGCCGAGTTCTGCCTGAGGACTTGAAAAAGGCTGGGTTCAAGTGAGAGCGAGGCAGCTGGTCCTGGCATTGGGGTTCCAGGGTGGGGTGTCTGTCACACGGGGCTGTGTCACTGTCCCAGGCTGTGAGGCAGGCACTACCACAGCTTGCCAGCCTCATCATACTAAACAAACTGTTGTATGTTTGTTAATAAAGTTTTTTATCTTAAAGAAACACCTTCTGGCTGATTTCTAATAGGAATCATTATTTTTCTAAAGGGGAAATGTCAGTTGCTGTCACTTCCTCTGATGGACAGCACAGTGTCTTCTTTCCCCTGGGAATGGGGAAGAGGAAACAAAAAGGCCAAAACACCAAACATAGGATTCATCTCAACACAAAGATACTGCAGATATTGTAAAACCTTTGCTTAATGTGAACTTGGATTATTCCTTTGGAAAGTAGAGTACATCTTGGATATATTTGTCTTCCCCACCACAAGAAAACTGAAAATCATTTTCGAATTTAGGCAGTGCTGTTCATTTATCTTATAAGTTATGCTTTATCAGCATTAGGTCAATATAAACACACACATACACACGTGCATGGATTTATTGTGGAGCTAACTGATCTTTTTGGATCATCCATAGGACACACTGGCTGATCTTGATGGTAGAAGGATTGGCTCCAAGTCTGTCTTTGGTAATAACAAAAAATCAGGAAAAAAAAAAAAAAAAAAAAAAAAAAATCCTGGCAACCACAGGTGCCTGCAAGGGTTTCTTCTCTGTGCAGTTCATCAGTGCAAAATTATATCTGGTCATAACCAGTTTTGTCCTTTATTGTTGTTTATACAGAAATACAAATGTAAACTTGAGCAGCTGTTTGCCCAGCTCAGGGGTGAAAGTACAGCTTGGCTGCTGGCAATTCAGCCTGGGGAAGATTGGTGGGAAAAATCCATCCAGAAAATAAAGCAACTCTGCCCCTGAGATCAGTCAAACCTTGCTGATGCCCTCCTGATCTTGGTTGATGTGAACTGATAATCTGCACTGAACTCAAACATGTTATAAATTGAGTCCAGTTGGATTCTCGTGCTTTGGAAGGAGCTCTTTTTTGCCTTATCACTAAAGCTGACAAATGTGCTGAGGGAAATGCAGGCTGTGCTGTGCAGTGCTTCCCGGCTGGATCCCTGCCACAGCCCAGGTAACTCCGTGGTGCAGCTGTAATCTGAGACTCTGCAGAGCCAGGAGACAGCAATGAATTGGTGCTGAGTTCCTGGTCAAGCCTCAGGTGTGACTGAGCACATTTGTGTCACAGGAGCCAAAGGCAGCCTGTTCCACACTGGAGCCAGCAAGAAAACCTCTCCTCGGGCACAGACTGAGCTCTCCCCAGGGATATCTTCTCCTTCTTCACGTTCTGAACGACCCTGCACTCACAGCTTGCCACTTCAGTGCCACTTCATTTCAGAAATCTGAAATACACGTTTGGAAATCTGAAATAGTTGCTCTGCAAAGAATATTTTCCATGGAACGGGCTACAAGTGAGGTATTTATCAGCTGTCCAGAATGCTTTCCAAGCAGGGCTTGAAGATAAAGTAGAGCTTTGTTCTGGGAGGTCAAACAAGTTCATTTGGGAGTAACAGAGCTACTTTGAGCCATATCCCTTTTAAAAAACCCTCAGAACAGATTCGAGGAACCTGAGTAACTCTTAAAAATGCTTTAGCTGTGATTTCTATTTAGTTGGAGATTCTTCCATCAGCTGCAACCACATCTATTTCATTTTTGTTTGTATTCGTGGTAAACTGTAAATCAGTTGAGGCAAATCTCAGTGAGATGGTTTTAGATGCGAAAGATGTTTCAATCTCAGTGGGCTCCAGTGCTCTGGCATGGTTGTACCACAGAAAATAAGGGGTGAATGCATCAGCTGTGCTCCTAATGATGCAATATTTCAAAATATGTGTATTTCTCTTCCTGAGGGATTAGATGTTTACTCTGTAAAAGACACATGGAAGTACTCTATGCCCATTACAACAGCTGAAACTTCACTAAAATAACCAAACATCCACATCTTTTTTTTTGTTCTGTGTTAATTTTACTGTCCAATTTGAGCATAACTATTAGTCCCCTTTCTTCTCTCTGTTCTTGATCCTCTGTCCTTCCCCATCACCCTAATTCTGTGCTATGACGCTCTGTATGCAATGCAGATAGGAGCATGGGTCAGGTGCAGAAAATGGGAATCCCCAGGAGACTGTGCAAAGTGGGACTGTTTGTGTGTTCCTTTATGCTTGGGTGGAAATATTGAGAGGAGATTTATGCAATTGGAAAGTGGCATCGAGCTGGGAGGGGCTGCAAGCCCCAGGGAAACCAGGATTCAGTCAGGGCTTGATGTTTTAGAAAAACAAATAGCCTGAAAACTGAGTTTGTTTTCATGAAGTCAAGTACAAGGTTTTATGTGCCTCAGACCTGGCTGGGAGAAGTTCCACAGAAAACACATGGATTGCATTTGGCCACAGGCTGAACGTCATCCCAGTGCTGTGTCCTTGCAAAGCAGGCAAATGTCCTGTGGGCATGTATGAACTGTGACAGCTTTTCAGTTTTGGGGGGTAATCCAGCTTCACTTCATACTGCTGAGGGCTCAGCAGGAGAATTTGGGCTGCTTTGACACCAATTTCATGAGAATGGGCTGATTAGAGAGAGTCCAGTCAGAACTGACAGAAATAATCCCAGATCTTGAAGTTAGAAAAATTACAAAGAAAGATTGAAGGAGGTCACAGAAAAGAAGAGGGAAGGAAACATCAGAGCCTTCAGGTATGGAAAGGGAGACTGCCCAGACCTGAACTGCAGCGAGTGAGATCCTAGTTGGAAATTTGGAAGCCTGCTGATGAGAGAAGGGCTTTCCTACCTTCCTTTCCTTTCCTACCTTTTCTACCTTTCCTTTGGTGTGTGCAGCCATCTCTCAAAGAATGGCTGAAAAACAACTGTTTAAACCCTCCTCTGCACATTTGTCTGCCTTGCATGTGCTGGAAGCATCAGGCACAAGGTAAGGAACGTGGCACTGACAAATCCTGGTGTCAGCGTAGCAGCTCTCGTGACACAACCAGCACAGGAATGAGAGAAAACTGCTCGAAACACAGAACAACTGCTAGAGGGGGAAGGCTGTTTGTACTTCTTTCTGTGTTTGGAGATCTGCAGCATTTTTAGGCAAGAATCCAGAACTGCTCAGCATGAATCTGTGAAGGCTTTAAGTGGTGGAAGGCCTTAAGACATATATATTTATATAGATGCACACACATACATATGTATATGTGTGTGTATATATAGTTAGTCATTATTTTTAAGTAGGATTCTGTGATGCTTCCTGGTGAAAGCTAATTAGATTGCCTCAAAGGAAAGTGAGGGAGAAGCACTAGAGAGGATTTCTGTGTGACACAGTAAAGCAAATTAAAAAAAACGTTTTGCCACTTGTCTTTTTCCAGCCAAAGAAATTAAAGCAGGAAAATCACTCCTGCCTGTTCAGATCCATTGACACTGTCCTGTGCCTTTCCAAGGGCCAGTATTGATCTCTGGGATTACTTCAGCACCCTCCAAGAAGCATCATGTACCAATTCCTCCCATTAGTATAAATGCTACCATCCTTATAAATCGTTGATAAATAGCCTCTTTCTCTCTGTGGGCTTTTTTTGCTGTTTATTTTTGTTTGGTTATTTTTTCCCCCCTGCAAGCTCCAATTACATTATAGAAAGTGGAAAGCTGTAACTGAAAATGATTCTGGTCCCTCCAACCAGCCTGGAAGAGCACTTGGCGTGGAGGATTGGGTCCAGAAATAGCAGCAGTGAAATAAAAACACACAAGCCTGATCCATAGCTTCCTGCTCCTGTCCTCACTGAGAAAGGAATAACAATTAATGTGCTTGGAACTCCTTTGGAGGCCCCATGCAAATGCATTTTGTGTTTGTCACAGGGACCAAAGTTCTCACTGTGGGCACCTTTGCTTCCCTGTGAGCAGAAGGAGAGATTGATTTGAGCTTTTCAGGTAAGACTGCTGGGCTCGGGAAAGTTGATTTTCATGGCTGTTGTAGGGGAAATTATTTCTTTGGCTTAATCTTTACCCAGCGAGCGTTAGGATTGTGAAATATTTCTTTGCTGGTCTCACACCTCGGTTTACCTTCCCTACCTTTGCACCTTTGCAGGGAGTGCCTCAGTTTCCTGGACTGTGAAAGGTGGAGTTTATCAGCTCAGGTGATAACTGTGTTAGCTCCCCGATAGGACTGGGGTGGGGGATTTGATTCGATTGCAAAGGGTGCGTGCTTGAGGTGAAAAAAATGGAATCTAGATAAAGTGGAATCAAATCAGAAAGATAGATCCCACTCACCAGAGCTGGGGTTAAAGCTCCTGGAAATGGAGACCTTGCTCAGATATATTTCATCAGTGCCCTGGCTCTTACAGTCTGACGCCTTCTGTGCTTATCACTCCAGAAAAACTGAATGAGAAATTACCAAGAAGCTTCATCCTCCCCTGAGAAAATGCTCAGTTTCTCTCAGAGTGAGGTACTTACAGCCCCCTTCCCTTCATGTTTGTTCTTTGCAGGGTGAGAGCTGCTGGAATTCAGAAGTTGCCCTTCCTTCTCCTCCAGGAGATATGATTTCCAGGAGAGTGCTGGTGGCTTCTCTTCTCTGCCTGGGTGTTGTTGCTGCAGTTGTCTGGTAAACATTTGCTGTACCTAAAACCTCCTGTGTAGATCTTGTGGTAAAATTCATAGAACACAAAAATAAAGGCTGTGCATTTTGTGGGAAGCCCCTGTTGGAGCTGTGAGAAAGAGCAGCAATTTGTGTAATAGATAAAAGAGCACTTTCCCTAAGGGAAAGAGGAAAAAAGAGCAACTGAGTCCAAATCAGGCTGCTAACACTGTAGTGACTCACAAACAAATACTGAAGTACAGAATATTCCAGTTACATTTCAGCTCAGGCCTTAACAGAGGTGATTATCTGTCTCTTCAAACAGTCCCAACTCACTTTGTAACGATCAGACATCACTGCTTCCAAACACTGAGAATTTATAACTGAATATTCTGAGTATGGCTTATAGATTCTGTGGAACAAACTCACACATCATTGGAAGGGAATCTGAGATTAGGCATTTCTGTAAAGTATTAAAATATTAATTATTAAATTGATTTAAATATTATCAAGTATCCCATATATGTGATGCTGCAATTTGCTGTACTTTCATCCTGTGGGTATCTGCATCTTGCCTCAGCAGCAGGAGATTGTGTTAAAATGTGAACACAGCAGATTCTACACTAATTAATAAAGTAGACTTGGAGTTAGCCAGAGTTACCTCTCAAAATCTTTCCCAGGTCCTTAGGTGATCTTGGAAAATCCTAGGAAGATTCCATTCAATATTTCCTATCTTAAAACATTTCTTTGCTCTCACAGGGCTATGGGTAGGAGTGGAAAAGTGCACTACCTGCCCTACTACCTTCCTTGCCCTGAAATCTTGTAAGTATTTTGTTTTGTGTCTGGTGAGTAACACAGATTGTTGCTACAGTTCTGCTCTTCACTGACCACACAAACAGTGATTAACAAGTCGCTTGTTCTTTATTTATGAAGCTGTAATTAGTCACTTCCTTAAAACAAGAAGCTAACAGAGCTCTTTGGGCCTGCTTGCCTTGCAGGACAGCTCTGGGCCTGCACAGGTGAGGGAGGCTTTGTTTGTTGTGGGTCACAGAGCCCAGGACTAAAAAGTTAATGCAGCTTCCTTCTCAGGGTGTAATCACTCACCTGCACATGCACAACTGTGCTTTGAGTACCCACCCACCAGACAGAGACACCTAAACCAGAGAGGTGACACCAGCAGGCACAGGAGGAGCTCTGGCACAGTTTTGCAGGGGATGGAGCACAAACATGACCACTGCTGACAGTGCCACGTGGATTTTGACACCTAAACCCTGATTTCCCCACAGACTGGGGTTGCTGCCAGCATCTCTCTGTCCCTGTTGTGTTCTGTCAAAAGCTGCCCCTTGCCTGGCAGCCCTGGAGGTGTGTGCAGGTGATGCCAAACCCTGGCCCAGGCAGGGCAGTGTCCACAGCAGCTGCAGCTGGATTTGGACAGCTGTCAGTGCAGCAGCAGCTCCTGGAGCCAGACTTGGTTGATATTTTAAGAAAAGCATAACAATCTCTTTCTTTTCCCACCCCATCATTCAGCTCCATGAAACTCCAATATACAGAAGAGAAGCTAATCAAACTTTTCCCCCAGTAAGTACTGGCTTTTTATCTCCTGACCTTTAAACTGCTGTTCCTCTCTTCCAGGCATATCCATGCATTATTCAATGGATATTTCTTCCTTTTTACAGATTATTTTATCAGCAGCCAAGAGTGCTGGCGCCAAAGTAAGTTTCTTTGTTTGAACTTTGTTTCTTCTGAGTTTGGTTTGGGCACTTTGCAGCACTCACAGTTCCAGAGTCCTGGGGCACACTGAGCTGGTCCTTGTTCCATGAGAATCCAACCACAGGGGTGTGTCAGCAGCTGCCTGTGCTGCTCTAAGGTTGGGTTTGGTTACTGTACACTTATTAACACACTTACTGTTAATTCCCAGTTATTACATTAGCACACACACACACTCTGTCATGGCTAGGAACTCTTTTTGAGATGGGGCATCTGTAATATCTGTAAGTGGGAAATTCCTTCTGGAACCAGCTGTGGGAGAGCTTTGAACCCATTGCAGGGCAAAATAAAGCAGGTGCTCTGTGTGACCTTCAGCAGTGGTTTCAGCAAATACAGACAAATCTC
Source organism: Illadopsis cleaveri (assembly GCA_013399915.1). Lineage (NCBI taxonomy): Eukaryota > Metazoa > Chordata > Aves > Passeriformes > Timaliidae > Illadopsis > Illadopsis cleaveri. The sequence goes on along the minus strand of VXBB01022399.1, from coordinate 73,393 downwards.
TGAGACACAGCCAAAGCAGGGAGTTTAAGGGAAGATTTGGGACAGCAGCACTAAGAAGTGGTTTGGACAAACTCTCTGTGCTGCTCAGGTTGTCACAGCCTCCTTTGGCCCTGCTCCTGTGACCTTTTATCTGGAGCAGTTCGCCTTCAACAGCCACGTTCTTTTTGCATGTTAACAATCACACCCTGTTGGTACACACACACACACACATATATATATAATTTCCCCTGCATATTCAGGATGTGCTCAGCCTGAATATTTTATCCATATTGGAATAAATTCTGTGCTAAATCATCTGGTATATGCTGAGCTAAACGAGGGGAGAATCTTGAAGCTTTTCATGCTCTGTGTCTTCTGGAGGGAGTTCACTGGCACTGAGAGGATGTCCATGACCATGACTCATTGGGAAACCCAGGCCAGCCCTTTAAAATGACTTTTTAAAAGCTTAGAGCTTTTAAAATGACTTTTTAAAAGCTTAGAGCTTCAAAAAAAAAAAAAAAAGGATAATCAACCCAGAAACAGAACAGATCAGTTAGAACATTTTCCCCAACCCAAATTCTTCTTCCTGTATAATTTAATCTTTCAATCACATGCATTTTTGCAGGAAGGAGTCAAACTCTTATTCTTGTATCCTCTCAGACTGAAAGTATCAGATCTGGGTTGGAGGATCTGACTGGAGCTGCTGCCTGAAGCACCAGGCTGCTCCCCACAGCTCCCCCAGTTTGGTCCTGGGGCTGTTTTGCCTTGGGGCTGTGTCAGGTGGGAGCCTGGCAGCCCCCAGGTGTGGCCACATGCTGCGTGTGACAAATTTCATTAGCAGAGGGCTCCAGCTCCTGGTCTGGAGTGAATGTGAGCAGGCTGGGGTGAACTCCGCCATAAATGACATCTCCTTTTAAAATCAAAAAGGGAAGAATGAAACGCTGAAAACAAAGCAGCAAATTGAAACAGCATTGCAGAGGTGTAATGGGGCAGAATCAGACTCTGCTGCATTTATATTCAGTATTTCCACTTCCCTCACAGGAGATTAAGGATTTTTTTTCTAACTTTTTTACACATTTGAATGTTGGCTCCCATACAGCATTTTAAATTATATCTGAATGTGTTGGAGCTATATATAAATACTGGAAAAATAAGCTGTCATGCTGCAAGCTGTGTTTTAATAATACAGCAATGGGGTATATTTTTGTAGTAATTTCCATATTATTATTATTACTTGTGTTTTAATCTGCATGTAGCAATCTGCATCAGGCTGATAGCAAATAGGCACAGCTTCCCATTCTGAGAGTTCAGTGGTCATTAAACTCTCCTCAGCAGAAAAGTCCTTAAATGAGATTTTCGCAGATCCTCAGGTTTTTGCTGATGTGTTAAAGTGCTTAATTTCAGCTCAGGAATTGAAATGTCCGTGCTCTGTAACCTCAGATAGGAGTGCAGGGAAAAAATATCTGAGGCTAATACCCTCCATGGCGAATTAATGCTGATTCACACACTCTTTTAGCTGCCTTTTTGGTGGTTTTTCCCCCATTTACTGGACTGGAAACCAACAGGAACAGTTACATTTGGTTAACATTTCTGGGTTTTGCCCCCTTCAGGCGCCAGGATGTGCTGACAGTCACACCGTGGCTGGCTCCCATCGTCTGGGAAGGGACCTTTGATCCTGAGATGCTGGACAGAGCCTACAGACCCCTGAACCTCACCATAGGGGTGACAGCCTTTGCTGTTGGAAAGTAAGGGAAGCACTCAGTGGACACAGTTCTTGGGGTGATGCCCTTCCTCTGTGGAAAGATGATTTTAGCTTCTCTTTTCCTGAGATTCGTCCCACTTTCTAGGGGGGTTTTGTGCCCATGTGGTGTGTCTGTAATCACACAAGGCCATGGGATGACAACACTTGAGGTACCTGAGGTGTGGGCAGTATTTTTTTAGAATTAGCAGGTGGGTTGGGAATTAGAGCTGGTCAAAATGGGGATTATCCCCTTATTCCTCATCTTCCACTGCACCTGTTGCATGTGTGGATTCTTGCAGTGATAATCAGTGAGCTCTCCTCACTCCTTGTCTTGAATTCATTAATGTTTGTAATCTACCACACATCCCCTTGGAATCCCAGAATGGTTTGTGTTGGAAGGGATCTTAAAATTCATCTCCTTCCACCCCCTGCCATGGGCAGGGACACCTTCACTAGACCAGGCTGGATCAACCTGTCCCTGGACACTTCCAGGGATGGGGCAGCCACAGCTTCTCTGGGCAAACTGTGCCAGGACCTCCCCACCCTCACAGGGAAGAATCCCTTCCTCATATCTGATCTAATCCTGCCCTGCTTTAGCTCAAGGCTTTTTCTCTATCACTCCACGCCCTTGCAAAAAGTCCCTGTCCACAGCCAGGAGAGGGACTTTGTCCCCTGTCCCTGCTGTGCCCTCCAAGAGCTGTGTCTGTGCAGGTACACGAGGTTCGTGCGTCGCTTCCTGGAGTCGGCAGAGCGGCACTTCCTGCGGGGCTTCCAGGTGAACTATTACATCTTCACAGACAGCCCCCAGAGCATCCCCCCAGCCCGGCTGCAGCCAGGGCGCAGGGTTGTCGCCGTCCCCATCCAGAAATACTCCAGCTGGCAGGAGATCTCCATGCGCAGGATGGAGGCCATCAGCCGGCACGTGGCCCAGGTGAGCCATCGGGAGGTGCAGTACCTCTTCTGCCTGGACATTGACATGGTGTTCCACAACTCCTGGGGCCCCGAGACCCTGGGGGACATGGTGGCAGCCATCCACAATGGCTACTTCAACGTGCCACGAGAGCAGTTCCCTTACGAGAGGAGGAGCGCCTCAGCAGCCTTCATCCCTGAGGGAGAAGGGGATTTCTACTACGGAGGGGCCGTGTTTGGAGGCTTGGTCAGGAAGGTCTATGAGTTCACCAAGAGGTGCCACATGGCCATCCTGGCAGACAAAGCCAACGGGATCATGGCAGCCTGGCAGGAGGAGAGTCACCTCAACAGGTACTTCCTGTCCCACAAACCCTCCAAGGTGCTTTCTCCAGAGTATATATGGGATGACACGAAGAAACAGCTCCCCGAAATCCGCCTCATACGCTTTTCCACAGTGAAAAAGAACTACAGAGAGGTCCGAAATTGACCATCTGATCCTTGCAGAGGGATCCTCCACGCAACCAAACCCACTAAAATTAGTTCCTGCAGAATGTGCCCCAGCAGGGATTTTTGTTCCTGGTAGGTGCAAACTGGGAAAGGAGTGTGTGGATAGTTCCTCTGGAGAACAGAGTCTAAATGCATTTCAGAAGCAGCAGTCAAAGTGCAGGTGAGACTGAAAAGGTTTCTGGATTCCCACTCTTTGTAAATACATCATTCTTGAGGCTGTAGCACACAAAAAAGCATCCAACAGGCCAGTTATCCAGTGCATGGCTGTACTTGCCTTTGCCTGAGTGTTTTCCTGAGGCCTGGTGGAAACTTAACAAGATCAAAATGGAATTTGACGTTCCCGTGGAGAAGAAGACCTTGGGTTTTGGTAAAGAACTTTTCACTTTAAAAAAGAAAATGTTGCAGGGTAATAAATTTTCCTGCATTGTGATTTAAACTAACACCTTTTGTCAGAATCAGGAGGAAACTTGCACTTGGAGCACATTATCCCTGACTGGTGTGCAGCAGGATTTCTTGGACATTCTCAGCAGAGAGCTGGTGCCAGGCATTGCCAGTAAGAGCCCTGGTCTGACAGGACAAACAGTGTGAACTCATCTAGCAGTTATCTCCCAAATTCCAGCCTGCGCTTCGGAGACCCAAGTTTAGACAGAACTGGCACAGCTCAGAGCAGACTGAACTTCTTCGGGTTTATTTCAATCACAGATGTGCTCTGAACCTTTTCCCTGGGTCACATGTCTCTGTGGATCATGTAATCTTTTCCAACACAGAAAATCTGGTTTTGAGATGTTCGTGTTCCTCTCCGTTGCTTCAGCCCTTTCCAATTTTTCTGAGCTCTGTGAAATAAATTGGCGAGAAGCTGCTGGAGCTGACAGCACGAGCTGATGCCTTTCCAGCAAACAGGGTGATTTCATTCCGTAATGAAATGCTCTGGTGAGGCTGGGAGTTCAGCCTAGAGCTGGGGCTGGGGTTAACATTTTCTCTCCTTGGATGTGCTGAGGAGCTGAACCAGGCGTTTAGAGCCTGACAGCTCCCTCGGGTGAGCACGGCTGTGGCTGGCAGCTGAGGTCACAGCACGGGGGCTGCCTGTGCCACCTCCCTTGTCACAGCAGGGCTGCCATCAACATCGTCTCCCTCTGTCACCGAAGGGCTGAGCACGTCAGTCCCTGTTCACTCCCAGGGAGCAGCAGAGAGGCAGCGCTCGGCGGGGAGAGGAGGAGCAGGGTGAAAGGGTGAACGGGCTGTTTCTAAGGGAACGGTTCAGGAGGAAAAAAAAAAAAGGAAAAAGAAAGAAAAGGAGGGGGGGAAAAGCTCATTTGGCAGAGAGAGGGAAAATAGGGAAGAGGTGCCTGACTGTTCCTGCGTCTCCTCACATGAGAAAATTGCTGTATGGCAGTGAATCAAGTATTCAAAGCTTTAGGGCCCCACCACTGATTGCAGATGACTTAACGAGCCATTTCAGTCCTGTGAGCAGGCTGGAAATGGCACTTGCCACTGTCATTGCAGGCATTTCATCTTCCAGAAGACTAATTAGAAAAGCTTTCACGGACCCATAATACAGATAAGGTACCTGAAATACCTCCAGCCCCAAAGCCCCAGTGGCAGCTGGGTTGGCTGATTTGTGCCTAATCCAGCAAAGGGTCTTTATTACGTTTTCTCCAGACTGTTCCTAGTGATGTGGTGCAGGAGAAAGATGCCCCTTTACATAACTAAACCAGAACTGAAACCCCTGCCCTGTGCGTTGGGTAACCAGGCACTTCATCTAAGCCAAAATGGTGAGGAAAAGTACTTATGCAAATATTTCCAGAAAGATACATTTCCAACCAGGTCAGGATTAATACTGTCTGTTTCTTATTTGTTAAAGAGTTAGTGCCTCAAGGCCACACTGAAACTGGCTTCTCATTAGTTATACATATATGCATATGGCTTCTTTACCAGCCAGAAGGAGCTCTCCAGTCTGCTCTGCACAGGACAAGCCAGATAATTTTATCTCCTGGTGTCAGTACGTGGCTGGGCTGGGCTAGACCTCATAGAAAAGTATTCAGCTTCCAAGAAAAATGTGAAGTTCCATAGCAGCCACAAATCCATAAATCAGCTGTGCCAATGGCCAATTCCCCTTATGTCTTAATTCTGCTGGAAATTGCTCTGTGTTTGCAGCCATAGGGCTCCATTCTGCCACGTTAATCATTGAATTCCATAGTGCAGAGTCCATGAGTGCAGATACACATAAATCCTCAGTGAGAGGAAGTTCTGCAGCACAGATGATGGGTGATGGAGGGTGGTCTGTGTTTTTGGGGTACCTGTTTTGAAAAAAAATTGTGAAGGGCTTGGCCTGAGCTCTGCATCCGAGCTGCCTTTTGGCCGAATCCTCAGCCCTCTGATTGACACCAGAATGGCCTGGTTTGTGCTGTGCCAAACATGTTTATTTTCCTGGCAGGCCCGCAGCTTCTCCCCAGGGGAATGGCTTGTGTTGTGTGACACAGTTCTGCTCCACAGGGCTGTGGTTTGAAGCAGTACCTACAACCTCCCGGTGCCTCCAGGGAGCAGGAGAATTTCTGCAGAAAAAAAACCAAACAAACCACAGTGCTGTGTGGGAGATGCTCCCTGAATCAGCTCATGCTCTCCTCTAATTAATGAACGGCTGGACTTCTGTTGTCATCTCCTGCTGATTAATCCCCTTCCCCCACCACCACCACCAGCAGCAGCAGCGAGCTTTCCTTCTCCCAGTTTGGATTGTGCAGCCTGAGGCTTGTGTGCTCTGTGGGAGCTTCACCAGGACCTGCTTTCTGCTGTGCATTCCCCACCCACACCCAGTGCACGGCAGGGAAACTGAGGCACACGGCAGGAAGACAGCAGAGTGTCACTCTTGCCTTCCTCCTCTCACCACGGGGGACAGTGTTGTCGTAGGTGTTCTGGTGCCAAAGGAATTTGGGCTTTAGAAATGCAGGGAACTGCATGGAAACTGAATCACCACATGTAAATAAACCCCACTGCCTGGGGATGTGATTGTGCTCTCAAGGTATTTCCCACTTCAGCCCTTAACCCAGCCTCACATCAGCAGCTTGTTGCCTTCCCAAGGGCCCCTTTTTCCTTCCATCCCTTTCTGCTCGGCTGGAACAGACTCATCATTCATTGTCCCTCTAATTTAAGCACCCATCTGACAGGCTGTTTCTTTCCTTCTCCCTGCTGCTGTCTTGCCCAGTACATCCACCTCCAAAGGGCAAATTTCTCTGTGTGGTGTGAAACAGAAACCGCCAGCACTGAATATGATTTGAGGTGGGGCCAGACTGTGATCCTCTCATTCTCCTCACTGAGAGGACAAGAATAATTTCCACTTAGCCAGATTAGGATTCTTTTCCACTCCTGTTTGGATTTCCCATAACCCTCCCACAGGTGATGTTCCCTGACAGTTTAGACCAGAAGTGTCATTTTGTTCCACACAGCACCAATTACCAAAAGACTGGCTCAGTCAAACTTCCTGTGGGTGAGATCTGTGGCTGTGGGGCACGGAAATGAGATGATCTTTGAGCAGAGGGGGATGAGGAGGGGTGAGAACATCAGTCACACATTCCCTGCACATAACCAGCTTGTGGAATAGCCACGTGTATCTGGCTGGCTTCATGCAGCTGAAGCAGCACGGTGGTGGAAAGGAGCTGGAAAAATGGGAGCTCCCTGCCAGAGCTGCCGGGTTCACTCTCACCTGTTCAGCTTTTTGAGGGAGGGACTGTCTCTGTCTCTTGTTCTGTGTTTGCACAGGGCCCAGCCTGGGTCACTCAATGAGGGTTTGCTCCAGTCTCAAAGGGCAGCTCTTAGCACCAAGGTAATTAATTTCTCACTTGAATCCCACCTGCTCTGCTTCATCTCCTGCCCCAGCAAGTCCCCGTGGGACCCCAGGGGTGACACACACAGAGCAACAGCTGCTCTCCAGGTGGAGTGACAGTGACAGTGACAGTGACAGTGACAGGCCATTCTGGGGACAGCAGGAACTGGAGGAGTTACAGGAGTGGGTTGGGCTGTACTTTACTCACAGTAAATCCCCAGCCCTGGAGTTCTGCTCCACACAATCCAATGATTTAAGGAAGCATCACTAGAAAAACACATCTGAAGAGTGACATTTGAGTGTCTGCCTGCCCACCAGGCTCCCTCCTTTCTCCACGAGTGTTGCTGTACTGACATGACTTTCCCTGTGCTATATTTAGGTTAAACATAGATCCGCCAAATGTCACTGTTTTGTGTAAAACTAGTGTAAAGCCTTAGGAGTAGAAAAGCAGTTTTAACCACAAATCTCAGCTGCTTGTATGCCCACCTCACCCCTCTGCCCCCCTGAATATTTAGCCAATTTAAGGCAAGCCAGATGAGTACAAATTACATTTAAAAAGTGCTTCATCCTGGTGTGGTTTTTAGTGAGTTTTGCCAGCAGCAAATTACATAGTTCTAGACCTTTTGAAGTGCGTGTTTTTCTCGCTGTTGAGCGCTGACACCGTTACTATAATTAGAATGATGTTGCTCTAGTAGATGTAGCAGCATCCAGTGCCAGAACCCGAGCCCTGGCAGCACCTTTTGCTTTCCTGGCTGCTCTCCCCAGCCAGAGCTGCTGGTTCAGCCGGCCCGGGGCCCCGGAGCAGCGGGACGGTCAGGTGCGATGGGCTGTGCCTTGTCGCTCATTCCCGCTGTGACCCCGGGGGAAGGGGGGTGGCTGCTGGGACCGGCGCGGGGTGCTGGTGCCCGGGGCCGGCACTGCAGCGGCGGGAGCACCCGGCCATGGACCGACGCAGCCTTCTCCCCGCTCCTTCTGCTCCTAATGGCTCGTGTCGTCGGCCTCATGATGACAAACGATGGGGACCGGAGCCGCTCTGTTTCCAGGGCAACCCCGCCGGCTCCCCGGCTCCCGCTCCAGCGCACAGACCCTGCGCCCGCAGCTCCAGCAGCGCTGCCCAGGGGTCCCCCCGTGCCCCGTTTCGCTGAGCGGAGATGAGCGGCCGGGGGTCCGTGGCTCGCTGCCTCTCCTCCTGGAGAGGGACAGCCCGGGGGTCTCTCTCAGCCACGGCCCCGAGCTCTTCTCCTGTTTGTACCCGCACTCAGCGCCCCGCCAGAGAGCTCCCCACCCACAGCGCCCCCTCCCCGGCGGGGTCTGCACGGTGCCATCCCCGTCACACACTCCGGGGGG
>VXBB01022399.1:164-65024 GCA_013399915.1 Illadopsis cleaveri | reverse complement strand
GCAGCGAGGGCTTTACCGGGGGAAAAGCAGCGGCTTTGCCGAGGCAGTGGGGGAAAGTCTGTTTTTCGAAATTTTTTTCTTAAAATTTTTTTTTTTTTTTTTGCTTTCTATTTGTGTAATGCTTAATGGGGCTGGGAGGAGAGGAGCTGGAGGGTTGGGAAGGAAAGGCAGGCAGTTTGGGACGGGGTCTGAAGGCGCTGCGATGCTGCAGCAGGCGCTGTGCTGCGATGCTGCCGGCAGGCTGGCGCTGCTGCGTGCCGTGCCCAGCCAGGGCCAGCTCCTCGGGCACCGCTCAGGACAAGTGGCATCAGCAGGTCCCTTGTCTCTGCCTGGTGTGTTTATGAGGCCAAAGAAGCTAAATCGAGCCGAGGTGGGCTAAAGATCTGCACTCCTAAACCCACTGGTGCTTTTGGGGTAGGGGAGGATGAAGCAAAGGTATGAAATTTTGGGGGTGGCACCAGAGCATGACCCTGGGTTTGGTCCTGGTGCTCCTCTGACTTTTTTGACTTTCTCTTCCTCTTCTGATGTTCCCCTCCTGATCCCATCGCTGGGAAGGGGGGGCTGTGGGGCTCCTGTGGGAGTGCTGGGAAGGTAAGTGGGCAGCAATGGCTCCTTGGAGACCAGCAATGAATAAAGGGAAGGGCTGATGCTGTGCTGGAGAAGTGGGCTGGGATCCATTTTTGGGCTGGAAAATGTGCATTCCAGCGCTGCCTCCTGCACCTTGTGGGTCTGTTTGGTCTGGGCCTCGTTCACCTTGGTCCAGCCCAATAAACAAAAGCTGAATTACCTCTCTTGGGGGCACGTGTGGGAGGCAGGCCCAGTGTGTGGGCTGGATAGTGGCGTGTCCCTTTGGAAAAGGGGATTGGCAACCAAAATACTGGAGTTTGGGTCCTGACCCTGCCTAGGGTCAAGAACAAGAATTCTCCATCATTATGGAGGAGGAAGATTGATCTTTCTGGGAGATCCAGAAAATTAAAGGTGTGAGGTTGTCCAGAAAAAGATGTCCAGAGCTCAGCCTCTCCAGCTGGGGAATGCATGTGGCATCCTATGGAATGTTTTTCATTAAGGTTTCAACTTTAGTCTTCCTGTCACTTTTTTATGCTTGCTCCATTGAATATATTTATTTATAGGTATATTTTATATGGGTAAACTGAGGCACGTAGAGATATTTGTTCCAAGCCCAGGATCCTGCGTGGGTGGGAGAGCAGAGGTTTAAACTCCTGGTTTCTGCCTGCTGAAGGGGATGAGCCACTCTGCCTTTCAAGGGGTGCAATTCATTGAGGTCCCGTTGTTTGTGGCTACCACTTTAGAGGAATTTCCAGCTGCACCCGCAGCCGCACCCTGCCCGTTCTGAGGGCTGCACAGCTACATTTTTCATGCCTTGTAAATGTTCCTCTCCCTGGTTGCTAAGGGAAAGACCCACACAAACAACTGGTAAAACTGAGTGTTGCAAAGTAAATAAGCTGAGCAAACAAGGAGAAATTTTTTTTTTTTCATCTCTAAGTACTGCAGGTGTGTTGTTCCAGGTGTCCTGACATGTGAAAGCAAAGGTTCACGGGCAAGGGTGAATTTCAGCCTTTGAAATGGAAACCTGCTCTTGAGCTGGGTCAGAAGGTGGCTTCCATCCTGAAGCAAGCTCCCAGGGCTGCAGACTCATCCCCTCTCTCCCTTTCTGGCCGTTTGGGCAGGAGAAGGGAGCAGATGGTGGATGAGCAGTCTTGGGCTGGCTGGGGGCAGGACACTGGAGCTTCATTTGATTTTCTCTTTCCTTTCATCTGCTCCCAGCGTCTGAAGTGGCTCCAGTGGCTGGGAGTTAACTCTTGGTGCTGCTCTGCAGGACCAGGGGGCTGAGTTGGCAACAAGTGACAGCGAGCAAAGGTCCAGCTGGCAGCAGGGGCTGGGAGGCAGCAGGTGGAGGGATGCAAAGTCCCTCCTTCGGCGTGGCTCAGCCACTCCATCTGGAGCTCCCACTCACGCCTGAGTCTGTGTGCCTGGACTGATCAGACGTGAGCAGAGGATGCAGTGACTGCTGCAGGCTCCAGAATAAATCTCTGGAACGTTGTAATGATGGATCTGACATCCCTTAGCTCAGTGCAGTGCATTGTCTCTGAGCCAGTTTGCTCAGAGATAACCTTTAAGTGAAGAAATGAGGGGCTTTTCAGGACTTTGGTTATTCTGACCGTCTTCGGGGTTGTGTTTTTCATGTCCTTGTAGTGTTTTCACTCTGTCATTCCCTAAGTGGTGCCTGACTGCTGGACCTGATCAGGGCATACAGGCCTTCTGATCTCAGGTGGTGATCTTCAAAGCAATCTGCACTGTCCATCGAGATGGATTTTGCTTCTGATACCTTTCCCATTGCTATAGCAACCCATCTGACAAGGATGCCAGCACGCTTCCCAGGCAGTGTGTGCAGGGAATGTGCTTCACCTGCCACCAAACTGCCACCACTCATGGGGCAGGGCTGCTTAACTGGCAACTGCACGTGGGTGCTGAGCCTGGAGGGGCAGAGGAGCTGCTCCTCAGGCTGACCCTGCTCTCCCAGGTGTCCCCACCACCTGGAGTTTCCCTGGGATATCAGGGTGATACAGCACATGTAGGTGTCTAGTGCCAGGATCTGGGATTTCTCTCCAAAGGAGATGCTCAGGATGGTGTGAAGGAGCTCACCAAGTCTCGGTGAGTCTCAGGGGCTGTGTCCCTCCTCCTCTTGCTTGTGGAGAGGATGGAAGGTGAGTCTCAGCTCCTGGGTGTTGATAGAGGAGAGGTTTTGCCTGCTTTTTCCAAGTGAGCCTGTTGCCTCCTCCACGTCCTTCACACTCTGCAGTCACTAGATGGGCTCCAGGACGTTCTGCTCTGCCTCTCATCCTGCTGTCCTGTGCTTGCTGTGCAAACCAGAGGCCATCCAGCTGTGGCTGGCCCTCAGGACAGCTGTGGGGCTGCCTTCCCACTGCGGGGATGCTGCTGGCTCGGCGCTGCCTGGGGATGTGTTGTGCCCGGTGGGACTGCCAGGCCGTGTGACCCTGCGTGGGCCGGCCAGGGCTGCCCCGAGCCCAGCGGGGCCGTGCAGCAGATGGCACTGTTGTTTTCCCTATGATTTATTGCCGTGGGTTCGCTTCCTCGGCGCTGGGAAGGGTCAGCGGTGACGCGAGCGGGGACAAGGCCAGCGTCCGGCTCCCTGGGAAAGCCCAACACGCCAAACTGGGCTCTGCTGGGACAAACAGAGCTCGGTGCTCGCGCACTGCTCACCCAGGAGGAGCCGTGCTTGCCTTGAGTGACATGAGCCAGCTCCATCCTCGGAGATCTCAGCTCCAACCCCGGAGCCGCCGCGTCAATCACCGCGTCCTTCCTATAAAAAGAAATCCCTGATCCCCCCAGCTCCCTTTTGTGCTTGTCCCCGCTGTCAGCAGCCAAGCCCGGCCTCAGCTGTCCCCCAGCGCTCCGTAAACACCGGGAACGTGTGGCCTTTCCATCAGCCGGGGCCGGCAGGGAGAGGTGCCCGTGCCGCTTTCCCGGCTGCCGCATCCGCGCCGCCGCTGTCACATCAGGAGCGGTTTTTTTCCACATCCACCGGGGCGCTGTGGCTGGGCTGTCACAGCCCTGGCGTTCAGGGGTGGCTGTGACAGCTGCCGGCAGCTGTTTAGGTGCTCCCAAACAAAAATCCATCCCGCCCCGCCCGGCGCCGGCTGCCGCGGGATGTGCTGGAGGAGCCTCCAGATGTTGACAGCTTTTCCAGATGGGATCGCCCGAGCCCAGCCCGCGTGACCTGCGGTGGGGGTTCACCCATCTCTTTGTTTTCCGTGAGGATTCGCGTTTTTAAGTGCCTGGATTTCCTGGGGACCTTTTGGCTCCCAGGGCGGCGCGGGTGTCCCCGCGGGTATTCGCTGCCTGCGCCGCTGTTCCTCCGCTCTGCACGCCTTGGCCGCGGGTCAAAGGCGAAGTTTGTAGACAACAGCAGACGTCAGAGGCGGCTCGGTGCTGGCGTGCTGCGGGATCGCAGAGTTTCCGCTCCCTCGAGGCCCTGCAGTGCAGCGGGAGTTCATCCTCGGCGAGGATTTACAGCCCCCTCGGTGCTCCCGGGTTTGCTGTGGCCCCGAGGGCTCCCCGTGAACCTCACATGCTCCCTGGAAGAGGTGTAGCTGTAATTCGGTGTCCTTCACCACCCCTGCCTGGAGAGGGGTCCCAAAGATGGGAGAAAGGGGGAGCAGGGTGAAGGGACTGGCGAGAAAGAAGGGGTGCAGTGGTGCCCTGATGGGTCAGAGAGGGGGCAGAAACCCCTCCTTGGTCTGTCCTGCCCTTTGTAGCACCTGGAGAAAACCAGAAGCTTTAGATGTGGTGGCAGAGCTCTGGGATGGCAGAACATGTGGGATGTCAAGGCATCCCAGCCCAGGCCCCACACGTCCCTGCAGGGTCTAGAGGAGGAAGGGAGGAGGGAAGATGAGTGAGGTGTGGTGCAGACATTGCTGTGGGCTGCCCGGGGATCGCTGGAGAAGCACTTCAGGCATCCTGGAGGGGATGTGCAGGTTACTGGCACAGCCTGGGGGTGATGCTGTGCCCGGCATTCGGGATGTGGCCGTGTGAGTCTGCTCTCGTGTGGGCTGATAACTCCCTGCGAGCCGAGTCTGGCTCACGGGACATCCGCTCTCCCTTTTTATCTTTCCTCTTCCGTGCGGTCCCGCTCTGTTTCCCACTGCCCTGCCATAAACACGGGCTGGCGGCAGGAAGCAAACCCTGCAAGGCGCTGAAGGAGCCCGGCCGGCTCCGTGCGAGCCCTCGGCACGGAACGGGGAGGTCGAGGTCATCCCCCAGCGCAGCCAGGAGGTCCCTTTGAAATCTCCAGCAGCCGCCCTGCCCTGCTCCTTTGGCCCCGCTGGCTCCGTCCCGCGGCGGATTTCCCACCGAGTGTTTCCTGCCTGTCCCTCTCGGCAGCGTCCCGCAGCTCTTCACCTCCCCGGGGACCTGAACAACAACCAGGGGCAGCCAGGGCGGCGTGGCAAATCCAGGGCAGGCAGGAACACCCTGGTCATGGGGACTGCTGCATGTCCTGAATTACAGGGAGCAGGAACACAGCTGAATTAGAGAACAGGAACACAACCACGGTGCTGAATTATAGGGAGAAGGAACACAACCATGGTCCTGGATTACAGAGAATAAGAACACAGCCATGGGCCTGAATTACAGAGAACAGGAGCACAGCCATGGCCCTGAATTACAAGGAACCTTGGCTGCTCTCAGCCCCTCTCCAAGGAGCTTGGGCAGCCCCGGGGGCAGAGCCATTGGTGGAAGCTGCTGGGAGGGGATGGAGGAGGCTTCCCAGGGTGGTGATTGTGGTGGAGGTGTGCAAAAGTGTTTGCTGTGCAGGCTCAGAAAGGTGCTGCTGCCTCACCTGTGGGGTGTCTGTGGGAGAGGGCAGCTGGCCCAGGGCAGGAGCAGCTGAGGGATGGGGTTGAGCTCTGCCTGTGTGGAGGCTGGAGGGGCAGGGCTGGGAGTCCTTTCTCTCTCATCATCATAATCATCATCATTATTATTAATAATAATAACAACATTATTATCATTATTATCATTATTATTATTATTATTACTACTACTATACTTCAATATTTAAGCTGTTCTTATCTCAGTCCATGAGGTTTTTGCCCTGGGAGAAGTCCCACATTTTCTGCCCCATGACCAGCAGTCCAAAGGGAGCACAAGTCTTCTCCTCGTACAGACGAGGGCTTGTGGATGTTTTAAGGGCCCTGTTTTTCTTGGCAGAGGTTGAAAGTCCCAGCAGGCTTCAAGCCCTCCAGTTCAGCATTTCCATGGTGACAGGAAGGCTCTTCTGGTGGCTGTGCTGTCCTCGGTGCCACCAGAATAACGAGGCTGGGGCCAGCCCTGTGCCTTGGTGGGGGTTTGGGGGGCAGAGCTTGTTCCCTGTGCTGGACTGGACATTCTCCTTCCCCAGGGTTCATGCAGGGCAGCTGATTTTGCCCCACTGGGATAAACCCAAAAGGAGGAAGGGGTTGTTTAGGAGACCGTGCCCAGCCTCCTGTGCTGTCCCTGCGTGTGTGGCACTGCGGGTGGTGCTGTGGCACCACGTCCCCTGACACGGAGCCCGTCCTGTGCCTCTGCATCCGTAACCCATCGGGGCAAAGAGCAGCCCCGGTGCTCTGCGATGCTGTGTGAATAACTCAAGGCAGAGGAAGGGGAGATGGCTGATAAATGCTGCCACAGCCAGGGGAAGGTGCGTTTCTGCTGCTGGCAAGGCACACAGTGTCCCTGCTGCCGCAGCGCGCACCCTCCTCCCCAGGCTGCGGCTATCCCCACCTGCCGCTTGCAGGGATCCCGCAGGGATTTCAGCCGGGTGAGGGATCAGCCGGGCGGCCATCCTTGTCCTGCGGCTGGCGCAGCCCCTGATGTGGCACTTGGAGGGAGGTGCGGCCGCAGGACCCGCGGCTGTTCCCATCCCTGTCCCCTCGGCAGCGTTTCCCTGGAGCTCAGCGGAGCCTGGGGGCTTCTCCCGCCCTCACGGAAATGCAGCACGGCTCTGGGTACCCGGGACTGCCTCGGAAATCGGGATTTTACATCCTCTGTGTGCTCGATTTATGGCTTTTTTCCCCCACTCTGGCTGTGGATGCTAACCGGGGGGGAGGGCTGCACTCTCGAAACGTTTTACAAATACGATGAAATGTATCGTCTCTCCTTAGAAAGCAGCGAGGAAATCCCCATTCTCCCACGGAATGTTTATATATTTTGGCCCGAGCTGTGTATCTTTTGCTGTCAAACACCCCTAAGTAGGACCAGGTGCAGTGATATTTGTCAGTATTTCAGGGGCCGGCTGCTGTGAATTTGCCTGTGTGGGCACCGTGTCCCTGTGCAAAGTCTCCTGGCTCAGTGACCTGCAGCCAGAGCCTGTGTTTCATGGTGGGATCCAATTTTTCCCTGTGCTGGCCACCACTGACCCCTCCCTGGCCACTGTGGATGTCACAGCCCTGCTTTTGGGGCATTTACCCAGCACTTACTAGGGCTGGGTGCTGCACGGGGTGACTGTG
Source organism: Illadopsis cleaveri (assembly GCA_013399915.1). Lineage (NCBI taxonomy): Eukaryota > Metazoa > Chordata > Aves > Passeriformes > Timaliidae > Illadopsis > Illadopsis cleaveri. The sequence continues at coordinate 57,999 of VXBB01022399.1, read as the reverse complement.
ACTGCTTATACAAGTCCCCTTTGCACTCTCCCCAGTGCTGCTTGAAAGGGTGTTTAGTTAATAGGATTATAAAGCTTTCCTGTCGTCAGGCAACGGAAATCAATGGTGGGCCCCTGGGAATGAGCCTCATCCGATTTCCTGCACAGCCACAGCACGGGTGTGTGGCCAGGGCTGCAGTGCTGCTCAAGGGGGGACATGCTGCCCTTGCCCTGCTGCTCCCCACGCTGCTGGGGTCTCCTGGAAATAAGGAGAAGAGGGATGTAAAGCCATTGGAAAGTGTCCAGAGAAAATGGTGAAGGGTCTAGTGGGGCCATAAAAGGAGTGGGTGAGGTCACTTGGCTTTTTGGCTGGAGAAAAGAGGATGGGGGGAGACTTTGAGGTCTGCACTTTCCTCACAACTGCTGTCCCCAACATGCAGCAGGCTCCCAGCCCCTCCCTGCTGGGCTGCATGTCTGCACTGCACAGGGGCCAGGCCTGGAAAAGCCCAGGTTTGCCCACAGCCCCCAGGAGATCAGGAAAGGGTTTCTGTGCTCTTCCTACTGTCCCCATCAGAGCCGAGAGCCTCGGGGTGTGCTCAGTCCCACCCTGCCTTGTCCCTGCCCTCCCACAGGGGATTCCAGGCTGGAATGCCTCTCCTTGTCTGCCCAGGGCTCCCCTTGCAGCCAAGAGAGCCACTGGAACCATTCTCTGTCAGAGTGGGAGGATGGGGAGCAGCTGAACGGGAGCCCTGAGGGAAACTTCCAGAAAAATCAACCTGCCTCAGGAATCTGGCTGTGCAAAAAGTGTTTCCCATCCCCTTGGCTGTTAGAGAGGGGGCTGCACGTGGTGGAGACTTCTTTAATCCCTTCAGGCTGCAGAACAGGCGTGAAGAGGGAGGACTGAGAGAGCCTTTGGCTCAGGGTGTGGGGCTGGAATCCTGCAGGCTGCCAGAGCTGTGTGTCTTATCTCAGGAGCCCGGGGTTTGCTGTCTGCCAGAGAGCAGTGGTGTGGATCTGCAGATAACCTCTTGGCCACGGGTAATGTGGGTTAAAGCACGCGTGAGGAGCTGGGGCTGTGTTAAACAGCATGATGAGAGCGAGCTCCAGGGCTTGGGAGACTGGAACCTCCTCCTTTGGGTTTGTTTAAGCTGCAGCTAAGCCCTGGAAAATGTGCTGAAGGGAACAGCCCAACCCAACACTGGGGGCTCGGCCAAGTGGGTGAATTAGTGGATGCCCCACCTCTGGGGAGCTGTGCTGTGCTGGGCACCAGCTCTGGCTGCCTGCAGATGTGTGCCCAGAGAGATGTCCTGGCCCTGCTGCCAGCCTGGTCCTGCCACACACAGCTGCTGCTCTGGCCTGCTGGCAGCTGGAATAAATCCCTGCTGAAAAATCGTGATTGGTAACAGTGGGGATTGTCATGGCTTGCTAATACCCTCAGCTCTGCCTTCCCCTTGGCATCATTCTCTTCCCCAGTGAAGGTATTTGCAGTGGGAAGCACCTGGTGCTGCTGCAGGCTGCAAGCTGAGCCTTGCTGTGACCTGTGCTGTGCCCTGCAAAGTCAGTGTCCAGAGCTGGCCCTACAGGGGACAGGATGTGCTGACCTTTGGGAGATTGTTCCTGTCCCCAGTCTGCCTGTGCTACAGGCTCTCCTGCCAGGCAGGTGTTTGGGGAAATGATGAGGCTTTTCCTTAGGTTTGGAGCTGCAGGGGACAGCGATGGGCATGTGGCAGATTGTGGCATGGTCCTGCAGTGCCAGCTGCAAAGGCTGCTGTGTGTGCCCAGCCTGGGAAGTCGGGCAGCCGTGCAGGAGAACAGACAGCCCAGCAATCCAGCCACCAAAGGGGTGTGGGCCCTGTGCCAGGGATTTCCCGGCAGGAGAGCCACGCCCGGGTCTCCCCCGTGTGCTGCGGGTGGGGTGGGGACACCACGGACGTGTCATTGAAAAGCTTTAATCTGCTGGGAAACCATTTCGGGGTGAACCAAGGAGGGGTGGTGGGAGCAGCCACGGGCTGCGAGAAGCTGTGTGGCGCTGTCCTCCTCCTTCCCTCCCGCAGTGGGGTGGAACAGGGGGACAGGAGGGAGTGGGGATGTGCCCAGGGACACGGGGTCCTCCCCCACCCCATGTGTGAGCGCTCCTGGAACGGCTGTGTGGCGGTGGAAGGGCAGGAATCCCCTCCTAGAGCAGCTCTGCCCAGCCGGGGGCTGCTGCAGGGCTGTTCCCATCCCGAGCTCTGTCCCCACCTCCGCAGGAAGGGAGGCCGTGGAAACTCCATCAACTGTTGCCATGACAGCCCCGAGCACGGCTCCCTCCCGATGCCCTTCCCACCGTGCTAGCCCGGTATTCCCGGCTCCCCTGGGACTCACCTCCGGCAGGGGCCGAGGCTGCAGGATCCCTTTCCCCCTGCCGGTGCAGGGAAGCAGAAAGGAGGCGTGTGGGTACCCGATGTTCCCTTTCCCGGCTGGGAGCGGCGCTCCCGGCCCCCTGTGCATCCTCCCCAGCCCCAGGAGCACGGCAGGTCCCCGTTGCTGCGGTGACAGTCTCCATGGAGACCGGGCCGGCACAGCCGCATCCCGGGGACCGCGGCAGGGGGGAGGCCGTGGGGTGTGTCCCCCTCCCCACGGGGACACGCTGGATCCCGGGGTGCATTCAGCCCCCAGGGGAGCGTGAAAATGGAAATCCCTCAAGTGGCAAGTGTGTGGAGGAATCCCAAGGAAACTAATTGGTTTTCCCCCAACCCTTCTTTAATGCTTGTTGGCTTTCACTCCACACTGGTAATTGCTGCTCTGCACCTATTAAAAGGCCGTCTCATGCTTCACACGGGCTTGATTGGGAATTAATTTTGCATAGGCATCTATTCTGGGGAGCATGGGAATTTATTCAGGATGCTGAATGCCAGACGGGCTTCCCAGAGGCGTGAGGTGCAGCACAGGCTGTGCCTTCTCTCGGGAGTGACTTTGAGGAAATGACAGTGGCTTCTCCAAATAAATGCCTAAAAACAAGTGTGCAGATTGAAATCAGTGGGATTTATTCCCACAGCTAGTTTGGGACAAGATGGGTTGTGGGTGCTTCTGTATATCCCGTTTGAAATCCCTCTTAGATGGCAAGGTGATTTTGATTTTCACTGGGAAATAGGTATCCTACCTGCTCATGGTCTCTTAGAAGTCCTTCCAGGCTCCATCTCCATGTCTGCCCCTCTAAATCTACCCACAGGTTTTCTGTAAACACCACGTTTCTCCAAAGAAATGCCGTTCGTTTGGGATTTCTGTGGTTTTGAAACCAGGTTTCCTCTTTCTATTACTGAGAAATGTCAAAGGGGAAGAGCTGTTGGGATTTTCCATTTGCCATTTACTCATCACGCCGCTTTCTTTCCCCTTTGCCTTTCTATCAGCCTCACACAGTGAAAACAAACCTGCAGGTTTTGTGTCATTTCTCTCAAGCACTGCACTGTGGTGCAGGATGCTGTGATGTTTGGGCATGGAGTTGCAATTTCCTTTGAAAAACAAACTCCCCATTGTCATTCGTGGGGAATTTCTTTCATTTTGTGGAGGTCTTTGATGCTTGACATCAAGCACTGGAGTCAGTGTTCCTTAGGTGTGCCTTTGTGAGTCATGGGGTGTCAGGAATGCCCCACGTCATGGGAGAATTTGGTTTTTGGAGCATCCCAAATGTCCACACCTTTGCAGCAATCCTGGGCGCTGAGATCCTCCTGTGCATGAGTTTGTCCCTGAAATCTGCATTTAACTGTGCAGAGGTTCAGCCATGGGGTGCTCAAAATGATGTTTTTGGAAGGTAACTGAGGCTGTTTGGACCTTAAGGCATGGATACACTTCCCAGTTCAGGAGCTCATCTCTCCCTGGGGCAGCAGCGGAGCAGTTGAGAGCAGGATGCACCCAGCATAGGAATTGCAATGAATTTGCCCTGCAGTTGCTCTGTTCCTGCCAAGACTCTTACTGGAAAACAGTATTTTCCCAGTAATGGTTGCTAAGCACTGAGGTCTCATGATGGGCTTTATCTGCTCAGCTGGAGCCGCGACAATAAAGCTCCAGTGCGAAATGAGGCGGGGAAACATCAGCGCCAGTGCTGGGGCTTCCCTGTCCTCCAGAGGCAGCACCAGGAGGAGATTTCTCCTTCACCCTGGCAGGGCTGGCCCACACTGCTGTGGGGCTCCAGCAGCACCTCCTGTGCCAGTGGCTCCTCTGCTTTCCATGCACAGAGATGGTTTCGGTGCTCGGCTGCTGCTGCCGGCAGATTTGGGATCGTGGCACGGTTTCCACTCACGTCAGCCAGACTGGAGGAGCAGGAGGATGAAGCTGTCATTCAAACATCTGTGTAGGATCATCCTGTCTGGGCTGGTTTGATGGCGGGGGAGTCTTTGCTACGTGTAAATCTCCCAGGGGGAAAGGGTTCAAAGCCAGCCTGGTGGTTCCTGCTGAGGGACAGTTCTGTTCCCTGGTGGCTGGGGACATGCATGAACTGGCCCCAGCAGAGGAGGGGAAGGCCCCACACCATCTCTGGGGCTCTGTGAATGCCCTCAACATCTGGCTGGTTACCTTTGACCAAAACATTCCGTGCACAGCATCTCCCATGTCCCATTGATCCACCATGTCCTGCTCCTGTTGGTTTGACATGGTTCTCTGGGGCATCTCCTTTTGTTCAGCCTCTGCTTCTGCTGCTTTGCCTGCTGTCCCTCCTGGGACTCTAAACTTGGAGTTTTGCTTTCATTTGCAGCCTGCCTGTGTGGTTTGTGACTTTTCCAGAAGGATTGTCCCTTTTGGCATCTTTATGGCTGCTGGATGGGAGGTTGCTGGGTTCTGGGGATCAGCAGAGCAGATTGAGCCCCTGCCAGAGGTGTGTGACAACCTCTGAGCCTGTCTCTAGCCCTTCAGTCCAGGGGAGCCCCAGAAACCAGGGAGCCAGCAGGTGATGGGACTCCCACACCTCCACACCACCTCTGCAGAGATTCCCGTCCCCATGGTACAGATCAGCTGCTGAACAGGATGATGAGTTCCTGGGAATGGTAGCCCTTGGAGACTCTGGCACTTGAGTGTGAAATCAGTGTCCTTCTCGGGATGTTTGGAAGCTGCAATCTCAGCTGACCAAGCCCAGTTTGTTACTGGAAAGTTGTTGTTGGAAAGCCGAGCTCTGCTGACCAATTGTTGCAGGCAGGTGAGTAACCTGAGCTGGGGCTGAAGGAGAGGTTTGAATCACCTTTCCTGGAAGCAGAGCTGTGGGCACTGCCTGTGCTGAGGGCAGGGTTTGGTGCTGGTGGAATGTGGGGCAGTCCTCCTTGGGAATGCACTTTGCCTTGAGTCACCAAGGAATCATGAAGGAGCAGGACAGAGACTGCCTGTGCCAAGGAGTTTCCAGGGCTGTGGCACTGCCTCTCTGCCATGGAAAGGGATGCCAAAATTCTGTCAGTCAGCATCTGGGGCATGGCCCTGGAAATTTTGGATAGTCCAGCTGTGATCTCCCCTCTCTCCTCCCCTGCCAATCAATCCCTGGGGCTGCTGCAGTGCTGCCCTCTTGTCCTCGCTGCTGCTCATCTCAGCCATCTGGTGGATGAAAAATCTGCCTAATTTCCAGTTAAAACTTAATTTATGGTGGGTTTATTCCTATTTGGTCTTGTTCCAGGCTTGCCCATTAGCTCCCATTGCTGCAGCATGTAAGGGCTGCTTTTCTCATCCTTGCATTTCCCCTGGGAATGGTGGGCCAGACCCCGCTCCAGCCCCACACTCTGCCCTGGCCTGCTGGGGAGGGGCCCAGCCCCGACTGCGAGTGGCACGGAGGGTCCGTGTGTGTGTGTGTGAGACCCCTCCAAGGCCGGCTCTTGGCTCTGGCTCCTGCTCGGATGAGTCAGCCCGGCTCTGGCTCTGTGCTGAGCGGGGCTGGCCAAGCCCGGCTTACCTAACGCCGCAGGAATGCCTGGCTCAGCGGGGCTCCTGGGCTCAGCTCCGACACCCGGGCGTGCTACGAGCCGCCTTTGCGGCCTCGGGCAGCGGCCGCGTTTGGCAAAGCCGGGAAAAGATGCACAGTCCCAACCTTTGCCTTGCAAGAGACTCCTCAAAGTGCGACCCACAAAGCCACCCAAAAATGCCGGGAGTAGGGTCTGTTCATCCTATTTATGTCATCCCCAAGAAGAGCAGCTGTCAGGACATAAACTGTTTGTTTGAGAGCAGTGGGGATTTTCACCCTGGTCCCTCTGTTGGGCACGTAGCTGGCCCCAGTGTCTCCCCTGGTTGGGTGTGAATGGATGAACCCACCAAACTGCTTCTCTCCTGCTGCCCTGGCTGGGATGAGACACCCTGGGTGTCACCCCTGTCCCTGAGCTGGGCTCTGCAGCTGTTGAGGTGATGGCTCATGGGCTTGGCTCCAGGTTCACTCCTGTTTGTGGGAGCAACAACATCCGTGTGATCTGTCTGCAGGTGATAACACTGAGTTACTCCATGCTGAGACTCCCACCCCACTGCTGCAGTTGGTGAAAATCCTGTAGGAAGGTGCTTTTCACAGCAAACCACCCGATTTTGTGCCATGCTTCCTTTAGCAAAGCTCCAGTTTGGATTCTCTGGTGAGAAAGGCAGCTGGGAATGCTCACCTGGACAGAACTTTCCCAGCACAATTGTCCTACAAACGAGGTGATCACCAGCACTGATGGTCTCTCGGTGCCATGCTGCATTCTCAGTGCCATAAGGCTCCCGAGCACTCTGTGGATGTGAATTATTTAAGCCTCACTGTGGTCCTTGGAGTACAGGAAGGGTTTGAGCTGAAACTGCCTCTGACAATGGAAAACAGGGATGGGAGAAGACAGGGGAAGAAAAGGGGGAGGCTCCAGCTCAGACCATTCATGCTCCCTCTGTTTCACACCCTCTCATCCTTCCAGCTCTGCCTGTTTGCCTGTCACAACAGCCAGAGGGAAAGGCTGTAAGTGCTGCAGACGCGGTTTGATCCTAATCAGAAACCAACAGCAGGCAGGACCTGTTGTGCGTCTCCAAGACAATGCGCGGGCTCGGCGAGTGCCACGCATGTCGATGAGGCTGGGGAGCTCCCGGCGGGGCCGAGCAGCAGCCGGAGGTTACCCCGAGAGAAAGGAGAAGCTGGGGGCAGGCAGGGGAGCCGCGGCAGGCTGGCCAAAGGCCGCTTCCCCAGCCTGGGGAGCGGCGGCTGCTCACACACACACGCACACGGACGCGCTGCTCACACACCCGCGCACGCTCAGCCTCCCGGTGCAGCTCCTCGCGGCTCTTTGATTCGCGAGGGAGGAAACAAGACCCCGTAGGAGCGGCAGGAGCAGCAGCTGTTGGCAAGATGCGCTGACAAAATTGGACGCGGAGAGAGATCTCCGATCGGTTTCGCCGCCTGGGCTGGACCTGCTCCTGGGAGAGGAGCGGCGGAGGAGAGAGAGAGAGAGAGAGAGAGAGGAGGATGAGCAGCCCCTCCATCCCCGGGAAGATGGAGGCAAAACCTTTGTTCAACGTGCAGAAGGCTCTGGTGCAGCCCGTGCAGATGTGCATGTTGGATATCCCCCTGAGCGTGCAGGATGACGATGTAAGTAGAGGAGGGCGAGGGGAGCTGCCAGCCCGGGGCCGGCTCGGGGACAACGCTGGGTGTGTGAGGGGCAGCGAGGTGCCGTGACCCCACCCCGGCACCATCCGGGGGTGGTGAACTTGTGGCAAAGTTGACGATGCCAGGAGCTGGCACCGCCTCCAGATGTGACCGTTTCCTCTCTCGAGCGCTGTGTCTCGAGGCAGACTGTGGCGCTTGCCAAATCCAGGGCACCAGAACGAAAGGAGGGGTTTGGGAGGGAGGGGAAGCCTCTCTGTGTGGAATAAGAGTCGTGTTGTGGCTCGATGCAAAAGGGAGTGTTTGCTGTGCCTGTCCTGGCTCTGCTGCCCTGGAGTGGGTGTGAAAACCTGGGAGGCAGCTCTTGGTGGTTGCCCTGCCTGGTGTCACCATCCCTGAGCTTCGGTCCTGCCCTTTCTCTCTGTTGCAGCTGCAGGGTTTGCTTCACCATGCAAAAATTGGTGTCGATTGCAGCATTGAGGCAGAGCTTTCCCAATGTGGGTCAGGGGGTTCCTGCTGAGGGCTCCTCTCGCCACCTTAACTCTGCCCCTCACAGAAATACACCCCGAATCTGCCTGTGCATGAAGGACCCTGGGATAAAGCTCCTGGAGAACCCAGAATCAGGGGTGATGCTTTTTAGGGGGGGTGGTGAGCAGTTGGTGTCCCACCTGTGTAAAGGTTTTGGGGGTGATCCAGGTGCTGTTAATATTTGAGGCAAAACTTGCTTTGATTTTTTGGAGCAGGGAAAGCCCATCTCTTGCTGTGTGTGCTCAGGGCGTGCAGTGTCACTGCAGGAGCCTTAAATCTGGATTTTCTCCATGGCCATCAACTGATCTGTCACAATCACTGTTACCTTCTCTTCAGCATTTTCTGCATGTTTAAAGAGGTGAAATGAGAGCACAAAAGGGAGCACTTTCCTGCAGGGCGGTGTGTTGGATCCTGGCAGGGGTGGGGAGCCCCAGCCCAGCATCCTGAGTGTCCCTGCAGGGACAGGGGACTTGCAGGGAACCTCCTATTTTTAGAAACACCCCGGGGGGCTTTGCCAACATCGACAGTGTTGCTGCACTAATGAGGATAATGAGGATACCTGTGACGGCCACTGCGGAGCTGCTGGGGTGTGCCAGGGGTGGGCAGCGCAGGTGCCTCCTGCAGCATTCCTGGGAAGGAGGGAGGGAAGGAGGGAGGGCAGCCGGGCGCTGGGAGGCGGCTGGAGCGGGGGATGAAGCGGGTGAAGCAGTGCCTGGGTGCTTTATTCTCCTTCAGCTTGATTCCTAAGCAGCTGATTTCTCCAGGTTTACGGCAGGCGATCTCCATTCCTACTCAGCAGTGCAGTCTGGTGCTGGACTTCCCTGCAGCCCCTGGTGCAGCGAGGGGGATCCTCAGGGTTTGCCCGACACAGGTGGAGGCTTCCCTGCTTCCCTCCCTGCTCTGGGCATCAGCTGGGACCGGGCACGGGGAATGCCTGGCCTGGGTCACTCAGGGATTTCTTAGTGCTTATCATATTCCCGGCTTTTAGCAGAAAAGAGAGATAATTTTTAAGGGGGTTGTGCAATATGTTGGTGGTGGGGTTTTTTATTATTTTGTTGGTTGGGTTTTTAACAGTTCTTACAAGCCCTCTGGAGGCTGCTGGGTGACAGCCAGTCCTGGCAGTGTCACGGTGAGGCAGCAGTTGGTGTCCCCAGACCTCAGGTCATGGCTGGGGCATTTCCGAGGGACAGGAGAGGTTAGGCCTTCCCTGTGGAAACTGGAACTGCCAGGGGGGCACACTGGCATCTCCAGCATGCCCATTTTCACATTTCCCAGCCATGCTCACATCTCCCAGCTCTGGGTTCCCTGGTGCTTTCACCCCCTGCCCTCTCCTGCGCTGGGCAGAGGGGGATAAAACCCCCATGGGCAAGCACTGTCTGGCAGCACTCGTGAGCAGGAGGTGGATCAGGGTGCCCATGCTCTGTGTCTGTGTCTCTGCCTCTCCATGCTCATGCACCCCTGCTCTGAGGCTGAATTTCCATTCCTGGAAATCAGGGGCACAGTGAGTCCCACTGCTGGAAGATGCTGCAGAACACACAGGTGGGGAAATGCCAGCAGGGAAATCCTGAGTGGCGTTTTTGTCTGTGGGGTGATGAGGAAACTCCTCTTTCAGAGCTGAAACATTCCCCCAGCCAGGCAGGGTTTGGTGTCTCACACCCACCTGCAGGTCCCTGCTCATCTCCTGCCGTCGCTTCCCTGGGCTGCGTGGGCAGCAGGGAGGGAGCAGTGCTGGCATTTCCCCCTCTATTTCAGGACTTTAATTTCTATTTCAGGCTCATTAATTTCCTTTCTGCTTGGAGATGACACAGGCAGGTTGGGGAAAGTTTAGGGGCTGCATTACCTGTTGCTCTTCTGCAGGATCCTGTCTGTCAGTGTCCACAACATCTGGGCCATCCCTGTGGGAAGGCCTGGCTTGGAAAATGGGCTTTTCTCCTGCTGCAAATCCATTCACTGAACACACAACTGACCTTCTTCAGGCTGGATTCCCAGGGAGCAAAGCTTTGACTTCAAAAAGGAGCACGGCAAAGTCCCAGGCTGGGGACACCCCACAAAAACCTGAACCTCTGCCTCAAGTCTCTTCTCCCAGGGCAGCAACCCTGTTGGGCCAACATCTCATATTCCAGTTTTTCAGGGGAACTGCTCTGCCCCAGCAATGGACTGGGTGTCCTTTGGGGGACATTTCACCAGCTGGCAGTGGGGCACTGCAGGTGCTCATGCCCGCGTTCAGTGGGTGGCCAGCTGGAAGAGAAGCATCCCTCCCAGGTTACCCTCAATGTGGTGCTGTGTATCAGGCAGAGGAGGCTCTCGTTTCTGCCTCCCTTGATGGCTTTTAGTGACGTTGTCAATCCCCCCTTTCATAATTCACCCGCAGCAGTTGCAAAATTGCCCGGGCTGCCTCTTTTGCTATGATGGGGAGGGATTTCCAAAGCTTTGCTAATAAAAGAGCAACAGTTTCTATGCCTGGGAGGTGGGGAAATCAATGAGCAGGCTGTTGCAAGTGATATAACGGCTTTTTGTGGCATCTCAGGCAGTTCCCTGACATGATGGAGCTTTATGGCTCGCTGTTTGTCAGCTTAATTGGCGACATCCACTCCCTGCCAGTGCGAGCCCGCGGGGCTGGGAGGGAGCGGTGGGGTCCCGGGGGGGCGGTGGGATGCTGCTGCCCGCTCCCAGAGCATCCCTCCTGCCTGGTTGGGCATCCCAGGGCATGCCAGGATTATGCCATGAGGCGTTCACAGCGTTGCGCCGTGATGGAAAGCACAGGGAAAATGGGAAAACCCCCCTCGCTGCAGCATCCAGCGGGTCAGGGAAGAGCAGCACAGCCGGGGGCTCTCCCAGCACTGCTCTGTCCGAGCTGGACACTGAGTGAAGTCCTGCGGGGTGAGAAGAAATCAGGGGAAAATCTCATTGTCCCGCTTGCATCCTCCACAGCCTGTCCTGGCCGTCTCCCCATCTTTGCCTTCTTCCTTTCTCCTCTGTGATGTCCTAATAAGTGCAAGTCGGTCTGACTTCAAAGTGGTTAGCAAATATTTTCCACTCCAGTGAGCTAATTAGTTAAATTACATTTCACATGCTAATTTATTCCTCTAATATTATTTTTTTTTTCCCCCTCAGCATACTGAAATACAGGAGAAGATAAAAGCTTGGTTTGACCTTAGAGCCAGGCTCAGAGGAGCTGGAGATGGGAACAAATGATTAGTTCCCAGGTTTGCTGTAGCACAGGCTTATTCCCTGCCGCATTTGAGACCTCATTCGGTGGAGTTTTAAGAGTTTTAGCTGCCTGCAGCCCGGCCATCTTGCGTGAAACTCTGGCACATAGAAAGAAAACTTTCAGACCAGCATTAATGAGCTACTAATTTCCGCCTCCGTTGTTCCTGTCCGCAGCAGCGTTGTCACCTTGGAGTGCTGCATAAATAGTCAATTAATCCTTGCGGGAATGGGTGGGAAGGGTGTTACTTCCCCCATCAGGGCTGGAATGGCTTTAACTGGGAGTCAAGCGGGGCCAGGGAGCTGATGCTGGTGTCAGTCCCGGGGTGAAGCTGTCGGGGCTGGAAAGGCTGTTTTTAACTGGGGGTCAAACAGGGACAGTGAATTGCTGCTGGTGTCCATCCCAGGTTGAAGCCGGGGTGCAGTGATAGCTGCCAACGGCCCCGTGGTGAATCAAAGTCCGCTGTGTCTGTATCAAAGGCTGCTTCTTTTCCACTCCGTGCATATGGTAGATGTTATCGCGGGGGAGGAGCTGAAAATGAGCTCTAGGACCATTTCCTGACCACAGTCACAGGCAAAAACAACAAATCCCTCCATCCCTGCTCTTGACCAAACTCTCCTTTTCCCTCAGGCAAATCATTCCTTTGTTCCTTTGAAGATAATGAGAAACTATGGGAAAAGACTCCCAGGTTTAATTCTCATCTGTAAGAGCAGAGATTTAGGAGCCCGCTGCAAAGTCTTGGGATTTCTGGGAATTGCCCTGGCCAGGCTGAAGGCTGAGCCCATCCCACACGGTTTGTGCACGTGCAGCTCTGGATCCATGCAGTGCTGTGGGGTGTCCCTGGAGCTCCCAGGGCTGTGTGTAACCCTCTGCTGATCTGTGCCTCTGTGCTGCCTGTCCCATTGCTGGGGGAGGCATCAAAGCTCTGCCCCACCATCTGAACCCCACCAGATGCACATGTGGACATGTGAGGCCATCAACATTCTGCTTTGTGCCTAATATTAATGCTGTCCCAGGATGCTGTCCCAGGAGCTTTTGGGGTGGTGGCAATCCCTGTTTCCAGCCCTAGGTGAGGCTTCAGAGAGGGAAGAGTTGGTGTGATGGCTGAGCCCTTACACTGGTTTAAAAGGGATGGGGAAAAGGGTCCCCAGCTGCTGTTTGGGTCCCTGGTGCTAAAACACCCAGAGTCTTCACCTGTGCCTGTGTTCCCACACTGAATAAACATGTGAGAGACAGCCCTGGGAGTGCCAGGCCAGTAACACCAGGGTTCTCACAAATAAGCAGGTAGCAGGATGGTGTTGATGCAGACAAGAGTTGCTGAAGTAGAATGAGAGCACAGACCTCTGGAGCCTCAGCCAACACCTGACGCAGCTCCCTGGGGTACAGCCTGTCCTGGGGCTCATGCTGGCCAAGGGCTTGTCATTATTGCCTGAACTCTGTCACCTCTGGGACAGGCTGTTTGCAGCTTTTGAGATGCCTGGTGCTCACCAAATATCTGTGCCTTGTCCATGTGTGGCCACACCAGTGTGTCTGTGGTGGTCACCTCACGTGTGCCATAGCTCCCTGTGCTCACTGCAGGGGCTGGAACTGCCTGACCAACTCTCACTGCTGCCCTGGCAGAGTTACTGGTGCAATTAAAGCCGTGCTAATTGTCTGTGAGGCAAAAGGAGACGATGTTTCCAGTAATTGTTCAGTTGTTCTATTTTGAATGTATTTTTCTAAGTGGCCTGGCTGGGTCTGTGCCTGCGAGAAAATGAGGTAAAATAAGGTAAAATACCCTGTGCCACGTCCTCAGTAAATAAACCCTCTGATTTTGGTGGTGTTACAACCTGTCCCTAGCTAAGGACGTGATGTTCAAGGTGACCTCCTAGAGTGTTCCTCTGCTTCTTTGCTCTTCCTCCCCATCCTTCAGCACCAACTTCTCTGTCTGAAGCTTGAGGGCAATGTGAGAATTTGCTCCTCGTGCAGCTTTTACTGTGTAGATGTGATTCTCCCGGAGGTACAGCCTCTGCCTCTTGCACTTTCCCTCTCTCCAGTGAAATGGGATCTCTTCCCTGCACTTTCAGCTCTTCTCTCACTCTCTGCTCTCAGTTTCCATCCCGAGGATCCCGTGGGATCAGCAGAGCCTTTCTCGTGGCTCCAGGCACTGCCGGGGCAGCTGCAGAGCCCGGTGCCCGTGTGCTGCTGGCAGGAGCTGCCCCCATCCCTGCCCCGGGGGCTGGGCACCCTGACTCACGGCAGATCGGCCCCGGAGCAGCTGCCTCCTGCCAGTTTGATTCAAGAAGGGCCCCATCAGTGCAATTTGCTGTCATCTGTCACCGGGCAGGGCAGCGCCTGCAGAGGCAGCTGTTGCAGGAGTGTGCCGTGAGCGCTGCCAGCGCTGCCCGCTGCCCACGTGTGCTCAAATAAGGCAAATCCAGTTTGCTGGCTGCTTTGGCACAGCACAGGCCATCAGAAGCAGGCTGCTGGCTGGTTTGGGTCTTTGCCAGAGCACGGGGACTCTGCTCCTGGCTGTCCTGCCCTCCCCAAGCAGAGGTGCTGGGTTGGGGATGTGAGTGTTGCCTGTCCGTGGCTCCATCTCCTCCTTGGCACAGCCCCCCGTTCCAGGGCTGGGGCAGGGACAGGGCTGCCATCACCACAGACATCGATTTGGGGTGTGCCAGCTGCAAACACAGTGGAAATGGAGGGTTTGCCCCATTCACAACCCTTCACACAACAGCAGAGCATGGGTGTAACCCCGGGCATCTCCCATCCAGGGACTCCATCAGAGATGACCCTCTTTAATTACCCCTGGGGCTGAGACAGCTGAGAGTGGCAATGCTGAATGTGCCTGCCGTGCCCGGAGCTGGACCCTGCCTGGCCTCGGATGTGGCTGCCACCACGGAGGTGCTGGCACTGCTCCTTGCTGACACCAGCCGTGCTCCTGTGGCCCGTGGTGTCGCTAAAACCTCCTCCTGTCACACACAGCCGCTGCACGGCTGGCCCTCGGGGACTCCTGGCTCTGCTCCAAAGCCAACACGGGGCTTTGGACGATCCCGTGCCTCTCACTGGTGTCCCTGTGCAGGAGAGAGCGGCTTGCTTTTGTTGAGCATTGCCAAGCACAGATAGGGACCGCTGTTATATCCAGATGGGGCTGGATTTAGCCATGGGAGATCCAAATACTGCCGAGAAACGCCCCTGCCGGGAGCCCTGTCCTGTAACAGCTCGATTTGGTCACTGCTGGCTGTTAAATGCTTTTGAGATGCAAAGAGCACCTTTGGTTTCAGTGCTTGTGAGGTGGTAAAACACTGCAGGGAGCGGGGAGAGCCAGATGCAGCTTGGTGTGAACCTGGAGTTCATAAAAGAGCTTTGTGGTATCAACACTGCTGGAAGGGTTGGCTCCACTGCCCCAGGAGCTGGTTCTCTCCAGATCCTCCTGCCAGTCCCATCATATGACAATGGTGTAACAGGACAGGGCTGGTGCTTCAGTTGGGGCAGAACTTGTGATATTTGGTATTTTTAACTCCCAGCTCCTGGAGTCACATGCGTGGCATCACTCATGGTGTCTGGAGAGGGCAGCACATGGTGCACCCCAGTGTTGTGGTCCAGAGCTCAGGCTTTGGGGCACCACCTTCATGCAGATGCTGGTGAAGGCCTGACTTTAAGAACCTCAAAGGCTGTTTGCATCCAAAATGTGATTTGTTGATTTTCTTGTGTCATCTCTGTGCAGGCATCTCCTCAGCCCTGTGTCCTGGCTTCTCTGGGCTTGTGCCAGGGTTGTCCCTGGCTGTGCTGGGGCTGCAGCAGCTTTTGGCAGCAGAACATTGGGTTTTTGCTTCCCCTTGACAGCCCAGGAGTGGGAAATACCCAATCCCATCCTGCTGACAGCTGCCTTTGTAATTCGGGTGCTGTGAGCTCCCAGAGGACAGCTGAGAGCATCAGGCCCTTCATCTGGTGATATTGAGGAGCTGTTTGGGAGGACAAGGCTGGTTTGATGTGACAATCTTGGTGTGTCTGGCTGTGATGTTGGTGACAGGGAAATGCAGCACTGACCTGAGATGAGGGGGCTTCCTCTCCTGCCTGCCAGGAAAGCAGCACCCAAAAATCTCCCTTGTTAACCCCTTTCTGCTCATCCTTCTCCCTTTAGGCTCCCGTGTGCATTGCTCTGAGAGTCAGGAGTTTTTCTTTCATCACAGTGCCCTCCCCAGCACTTCTCCTTCCCATACTGGAAACTGAGTGCGAGTTAGAAACTGCAACCAGGCGAGGAAGGAGGGGCAATGTGGTTTGTGGCGCCAGAGCCTGGGCTGACCCGGCAGAGCAGCTGGGAGGCACTTCTAGGGGCTCTGGGGAGAAGAGCTGAGGGCAGGGGAAGCAGGATGGAGAAGCTGTTCCAGCCCTGTGGGGTCTGGCAGTGTGGTGGTCGTGGGTCGGGCAGCCCCTGACCAGGGGGATCCCGCCTGGGCAGCCCTGGAGCTGTCTGGAGGCAGGAAACGGAGACTAATCCCTCCCCACCCTGCTGTGTGCAGAGCAAGAGGGAATCAAAAGCAGCTGAAAATCCCGGATTTCCCTTTCTGTTTGGCGGAGAGGGATGCGGGAAGCACACGGGAGGAGACGGACACGTTAGGTGGGCGCAGCTCCACCTTTTCCCGATGCCTCTGCACCCTCAGCCCCTGGGGGGAACTCCCCTCCCAGCCCTCCCCGGTTACTTTGGGGTCAGTTGAAGACCTGGCTGTTGCTGGCAGTGCAGCCGGCCACAGAATGGCACCAGACCCCATCTGAGACCTGTGACACACTTCCATTCCCAGGGCCCCTTGAGTGCCAGCTGTGCCCTGGCACACCCGCCCGCCCTGGGAAGGAGCTTTGTACAAGGTGGCTCTCAGCCGGGGCTGGGGCAAGGAGGGGGAAAGGGAAGCTCCCCCAGGGGTTTGGCTGTTGTCAGAGATGACTCAGTGCATGCCCTGGCTGGGTGGTACCATCTGTGCCACCGTCTTACGTGCCCATGTGTCACGGAAACCCTGACACTGCTCCAGACCCGCGTGGCACGAGTGGCGTTGGGTAAGAACCGTCCATACGGGTCTGATCTTCACTGCTGAGGGTAAAAACGTTGCCCTGTGATGGTGCTGGCAGCTCAGGAAGGGATGGATCTGGCCATGCACTCTGAGGCAAAGAAGGGAGAAGCTCCTCAGGGCCCCACTGCTGCAGAAAGTCTGGGTGAGACCCTCAGGGAGCAGCTTGTTCCACTCGCCGTCTGCTCCCTGACCCTCCTGCAAGAGCTCAGGCTGTGTTTCCTCACTGTTTTCCCTGCAGTTAGAGGAGCCAGAAAGAGCCAGAAAGGGCTTAAAATCTAATTTCCTACCAAAATCAGGCTAATGCTGTCACAGTGTCCCCCTGCCTGTGCCCTCTCTCCCCAGATGACATCTGCACCCGCTGACCTGCGTCGCGCAGATCTGGCCGAGGGCTCGCAGATAATTAAGTCCATGCAGAGATGATGAAATGAGGTGGTTGAGAGGAGGGAAAGAATCTTGTAAATGCCCCAAAACATCTGTAGCATGAGTTCATGTATTATTAGACACCAGCAAATCCACGTGGGAGATGCTTCTTACAAACACTTAACCACAAAAACATTTTCGTTCTCGGTTCGTACATTTTTAGGCACCGAAAACAGTCTCGGGACACAAAACCATAGGAAGCAACACAAGTAGTTTCAGTGCTCATGGGATAACCTTTTATTTTAATAAAACCTGAAATTCTTTTGGCACTCAACATGATTCCCAGAGCCAAGGCTTGAAGGAAAAACAACATAAATCATGGATTGGAAAGTAAAAAGTTGGGAGGGTCAGCAGCACTGTGGCCGGACTCAGCCGTGCTGTGACTTGGTGGCACTTGATGAGTTTGTTGATATTTCTGCCACTGCAGCTGAGGGACAAACCTGGCCCTCAGCCACTGGCACACAGTATTGTTTGGGACAACACTGCTCCTCCATGTCAAAACCCCCACAACAAAAAGAGTCCTGCTTGTCATGGAGAGAGGCCCTGGAATAACTTCCCCCGCGAAAACAATGCAGAGCGGAAACCTTTCAAAGTGGTAATCACCAAAGGGAAAATAATTTTTTTTTAAACATCCTTTGTCTGAGCTCCTAACAATACCTGGGGGTACTGAAAGACTTTTCCAATTCTTAATTGACTTTTCAGCCATGTCACTGTTTGTTTCATCTCTGCAAGAGCCGGCTCAGTGCTGGGCAGTGAAACTTTCCCTTTCCAGCTCTTGCCAGCCCCTTTTCCTGACTCTCACGTGGCCAACACCAGTAAGTGTGTGCTCAGGCTGTTACAGCAGAATGTTTTCATGTCCACTCACTGCGTCCCTGCCCAGCCCGTGGTGAATTTGGCCCAGATGACTTGGCAGGGGCCGCGCAGTGTCAGCACCGGGTCGCGCTGGCTGCCGGTCCAGCTGCCGGACGTCTCTCCTGCTGCTGCTCCTCCTGCAGCTCCTCTCCCTCATCCCTGAGGCTGTTCTGGGCCCTCTGGCTCCTCTCTTGGCTGCTCGCCTTCGATCACATCAGCTCCTCACTCTGCTGGAGCCTGGCTCCAAGGTTTCACTCCTCACTTCAGATCAAGTCAGGTTTCCTGCCGCTTCCCGACGTGTCTGGGTTTTGGTTTATGCCTTCCCTGACGTTTGTGCAGTCAAAGGAGATACAGGGCCATTGTTGGAACATCCTTTTCATATCCCCTCTTAAGGGGCTTTGTTCCTGTTTAGCTGCCTTTCTTATTTTCAGTAATCTCAGTTATTTATTGATGTTATTAACGTTGTGTGTGTGGAACACTTTGCTGTTTATTCCCATGATCCGACATTTAAATCAGTTCCACCTTATTCCTACACTGGAATAACTTTGTGCAAATCTGTTTTGCTTCCCTACCTGTGTCTCTTCAGATCAACTCAGCACCTTGCAACCTGTTTGGCTCCATTTTTAAGCTGGTCTTTGGATATAATTTAATCTTGTGCAAGGTATCAACTCCGTGTGCTTCTTCCATGGCATCACTTTTCTCTTGGACTTCTCAGCAGCTCTGTGGCATCATTGCCTTCCCTTACGTGTGTCCAGGCATGTCCTTGCAGCAGCAGGGCAATGAATGGTGCTGTTCAGGTTCAGGGAGCTGAGTCTGAGCATGCTGGGCTGGTGACACAGACGCCAGCCTGCATCTCTGTCCCCAGGGAGAACCAGCAGTGTGGGGTCAGAGCAGGTCCCAGGAGCTCAATGACACCCTGCAGGTGCTGTCACCTGGGCAGAGGGCAGGGGGAGCCTCTCCTGACCTTCCCCAGCCCAGCAGAGCCAGTGGGAATCAAGCTGGGATAAAGCTGCTCTCCTGGCTGGAGCATGGGATGCACAGGCCAGCCCAAATTGCCCATGTGTGTGTCTGGCACAGCTGAGGTGGGTGTACCTGTCCCTGCAACAGCACAGCCCACCAGGGAGGGCACGGATGGGAGCAGAGCTGGAGCTTGGGCTGGGGTGGGAGCTGAGGAGGAGGAAGAGCTGCTCTGCCAAGCAAAGTTTCTCTGCTGTCCACTGGGATTTCTCCATGGATCAGTTGCCAGAGCCTCTCGTTCCTGGGACTCTCCTTTTACACGACTCAGCTGAACGTGTCCTTCTGGCTGGTTGTTGTGGGTGGAAAATTGTACTGCCTGCCCTTGGATGTGTTTTTGAAAGGTGAGCAGAGCCAGAGCTTTGCTCTGTTCTGTATCCACCCAGGTGGTGGATGTGTGTTTTCAATATAAAATGAAATCTATTTCATTTCATTTTTCTGGCAGACGAGAACGAACAGCTTGATTTCAGAAATGAGTTTCCCTTATCTTCAGGGGCTACACCTATTCCCAGCTTTTTCCTGCAAATTTTTGTGGCTCCATAACCTTTCCCCTCTTTTCCACCAGTGGTTTTCCTTTCCCTGGCTTTTCTGCAGAGAAGCCAAGCAAGCAAGGATGGAAATTACAATAACGGAGCACCTGGGAGGTTTGAACTCGCCACACACTGATTGCTAAGCAACAGGGAGAAATGTTTTCCTGTTTTTCTTTTGGTTGCAAGCACCTTAGGTGGTATTTGTTAAAAGAACTGACTGAAACAGTCTGCCAGAAAGGTGATAGGGAGATAAAAGCGGCCTTTAAAGACAAACAGCTCAAGAAATAATGGTCCTCAGCAGAGGAGCTCTGGCGTGTCTGCAGCGTATCAGGCTGCAGCAGCTTAATGCCTGCTGAACTCTGCACTCCGGGGAGCGCCCGGGAGGCGCGGAGACCCACGTGGAGGAAGGGAAAACGCTGCCACCAGGAGCTGCAGCTGCAGCTTCCTGCGGGTGTGGGGATGGTCCCGAACAAAACTCGAACAAAACTTGTGATCCTCCTGAAAAAAACCAGCGCTGATGAACTTTGGTCCCTGCATCCCCCCGGCAGCAGTGCCCTGCAAAACGCTCTGAGGTCTCTTGGTGCTTTTCACAGCTTGGGCCCTGCTCTCTCCAGCTTTTTGGGCACATTTTGGTATTAATAGCTGTGTCTTGCCTCTTGTTTTTCTGAGTATTTTTTTCTTTGCCCCAAAGGAATCCAGGTGCCTGCCCGAAGGGTGCTGTGGTCACTTCTTTCTGAGAAAGTGGTTTGATCTCCCCCCACCTCACATGTTTGCCTTGTTCTGATGAGCTTTTAGAGGTCAGAAAGTTTGGGAAACGGAGGTTTGTGATGTTGCTTGCTGCCCTAATGGAAGCTCCTCAAATACTTGACAAATTGCCTGGAGAAGAGAAGGTTCTGGGGCAATCTTAGTATCCCAGTGCATAAAGTGGCTTCAAGAGAGCTGGAGAGGGACTTTGGACAAGGGTCTGGAGTGACAGGACAAGGGGCAATGAAGGCTTTAAAATGAAGAAGAGTGGATTTAGATTAGATATGTGGAAGAAATGTTCTCTGTGAGGGTGGTGAGGCCCTGGCACAGGTTTTGCAGGGAAGCTGTGGCTGCCCCATCCCTGGAAACATTCCAGGCCAGGCTGGATGGGGCTTGGAGCAGCCTGGGACAGTGGAAGGTGCTGCCCATGGCAGGGGGTAGAATGAGATGATCTTCAAGGTCCCTTTCAACCCAATCCCCCCAAAAATCTGTGATTCTGCTATGGCCAAGGTGGTGGTGTAAGGAGTAGGATTGGAGGAGAAATGTTCCTGCAATCTCTAGAGTCTCCAAGGCTTGTGGAATAATTGCTGAGCTTCAGGAGCCGGCAGCCTCGGCAGGAGCTGCCCTGGCCCAGCTGTGCACAGGGGCTGCAGGAAATGAAACACAGAATAGCTGGATGGAGACTTTGAGATCCTGATTGCCCCGNATTATTTTCATGGAGCAGTGACATCGTTTTCCCTTCTTGCACAAGCTTTACCCCTCATCCTGAAGTAGAAGAGATAGTACTGGTTGTTTACTGTTGGATGATTATTATAATTATTATTATTATTATTAGTATTACTATTATAAAATAACCTTCCAGCTGAGCCTGGGCAGTGAAAACGGAAAAGTCTTTTCCAATTAAAATTGGAAAGCCCCGAAAGTTTTGATCTNATTACAATAACGGAGCACCTGGGAGGTTTGAACTCGCCACACACTGATTGCTAAGCAACAGGGAGAAATGTTTTCCTGTTTTTCTTTTGGTTGCAAGCACCTTAGGTGGTATTTGTTAAAAGAACTGACTGAAACAGTCTGCCAGAAAGGTGATAGGGAGATAAAAGCGGCCTTTAAAGACAAACAGCTCAAGAAATAATGGTCCTCAGCAGAGGAGCTCTGGCGTGTCTGCAGCGTATCAGGCTGCAGCAGCTTAATGCCTGCTGAACTCTGCACTCTGGGGAGCGCCCGGGAGGCGCGGAGACCCACGTGGAGGAAGGGAAAACGCTGCCACCAGGAGCTGCAGCTGCAGCTTCCTGCCGGTGTGGGGATGGTCCCGAACAAAACTCGAACAAAACTTGTGATCCTCCTGAAAAAAACCAGCGCTGATGAACTTTGGTCCCTGCATCCCCCCGGCAGCAGTGCCCTGCAAAACGCTCTGAGGTCTCTTGGTGCTTTTCACAGCTTGGGCCCTGCTCTCTCCAGCTTTTTGGGCACATTTTGGTATTAATAGCTGTGTCTTGCCTCTTGTTTTTCTGAGTATTTTTTTCTTTGCCCCAAAGGAATCCAGGTGCCTGCCCGAAGGGTGCTGTGGTCACTTCTTTCTGAGAAAGTGGTTTGATCTCCCCCCACCTCACATGTTTGCCTTGTTCTGATGAGCTTTTAGAGGTCAGAAAGTTTGGGAAACAGAGGTTTGTGATGTTGCTTGCGGCCCTAATGGAAGCTCCTCAAATACTTGACAAATTGCCTGGAGAAGAGAAGGTTCTGGGGCAATCTTAGTATCCCAGTGCATAAAGTGGCTTCAAGAGAGCTGGAGAGGGACTTTGGACAAGGGTCTGGAGTGACAGGACAAGGGGCAATGAAGGCTTTAAAATGAAGAAGAGTGGATTTAGATTAGATATGTGGAAGAAATGTTCTCTGTGAGGGTGGTGAGGCCCTGGCACAGGTTTTGCAGGGAAGCTGTGGCTGCCCCATCCCTGGAAACATTCCAGGCCAGGCTGGATGGGGCTTGGAGCAGCCTGGGACAGTGGAAGGGGCTGCCCATGGCAGGGGGGAGAATGAGATGATCTTCAAGGTCCCTTTCAACCCAATCCCCCCAAAAATCTGTGATTCTGCTATGGCCAAGGTGGTGGTGTAAGGAGTAGGATTGGAGGAGAAATGTTCCTGCAATCTCTAGAGTCTCCAAGGCTTGTGGAATAATTGCTGAGCTTCAGGAGCCGGCAGCCTCGGCAGGAGCTGCCCTGGCCCAGCTGTGCACAGGGGCTGCAGGAAATGAAACACAGAATAGCTGGATGGAGACTTTGAGATCCTGATTGCCCCGGGATTTGCTGTGCTTCCTCTGCTAGGAGCTGACAGTAATTAGGGGCTTGCCTGGCTGTGTTAATGGTGGTGTGGAGGGGAGCTGTGCTCCCGAATTAAGCCGCCTCCGGATCGGTGGCTGCCCATGGGGGGCTGAGGGGAGCAGGGGGTGCTGCAGCTGGGGAATAGCTGTCCCTGGCAGGAGGGGCACAAAGGGCAGGAGAGCCCGAGCCAGCCTTCCTCCCTGCCAGCACAAAGAGTTCACAGTGCCTGATCTGTGAAAAAATGGCCCTGAGAGAAAACCTGGGGGCAGAGTGATCCAACTACCCCGGATCTGGAATACTCAGCAGAGAATCTCCTAAAATCCATGCCTGCTGCAAGCTGTGGCAAGTGGTGGGTGGCTCTCATCTAAAATCTGGTTAACTCAGGGCATTGATCACGCTGCAAGTGAGAATTGGGTCTGTGAAGGCCTGAGATCTGTTGGTCCCCAAATTTGGGGGGGACTCAATCTCAGATCTCTGTACAGATTATTTTCATGGAGCAGTGACATCGTTTTCCCTTCTTGCACAAGCTTTACCCCTCATCCTGAAGTAGAAGAGATAGTACTGGTTGTTTACTGTTGGATGATTATTATAATTATTATTATTATTATTAGTATTACTATTATAAAATAACCTTCCAGCTGAGCCTGGGCAGTGAAAACGGAAAAGTCTTTTCCAATTAAAATTGGAAAGCCCCAAAAGTTTTGATCTAGCACGTAATGCCTAACCTTCAGTTAGTAATTCTTGTAACTGGGTAGCACTTTTCCTCCAAAATGCCTTGAAAACAGCAAGCAGAAGGGCTTCCCCAGCTGCACAATAGAAGGAAGTGCTGAGGGCTCCGTGTCAGGGCCTGACACAAACGCGCCTTGTGAGCTGGTGTCAGAGCTTGGGACAGAGGCCGGATAATGTTGCAACTCCCACATAAAGCAGCCCAGTTCCCCTCAGAGGCTGCTGGTTTGAGTGCCACGCTGGTCTGACAGTGAAAGCTGGAGGTGTGTGATGCTCCAGAGGGGCTCAGTTAGAGGTGGTGAGGGTGATTCCTGCCTTCTCTGCTTGGGGCTGAGAGCAGCTCTTGGCAGCTCTTGGCATCGGCCCTGCTGTGGTTTCACTGAGGCTCAAAGAGAATATGGGTTTGTTGGGGTGGTGGCAGTGCCCTGGGGGTGGTGGCAGTGCCCTGGGGGTGGTGGCAGGAGCACTGGGGTGTTTGCAGGCGGCTGATGCCAGGCAGGAGCTGCTCCTGTGGAAGTGTTTGTGAGCCATGCTTTGGGGTGGGCAGCCTCGCCTGATGGAAAAAAAAGAAACAAACCCACAGCAACACTGAGCACAGGAATTGGGTCACTGTGAGTTTTGCCCTGTAGGAAATAGGCTGGAAAGTCCCACTCAGCAGCAGAGCAGGGAGATGGAAGCAAAGGAGGGCTGGAGGATGTAGCTGAGGGAATGCTCAGACACCAAGTGCTGGGGAGAGACAACTCGGGGTCCAGGCTGAGCCCAGTTATTAACTGAGGTCTGAATCTGCAGGTCCTGCAGGTTCTGACTATAACAGATTGACCCAAATTGATTTCCAAACCAGAAAACTGGCTTAAAGATACCAAAAGCTTCTCTGTGTCACCCTCTCCACGTCATTGACCATGCAGGAAAGGCTGGAGATTGTGGCAGAGGAGCAGAGCTGCTCCGGTGTTGGCCGTGTGGGTTTGTATTTATCCAGCCAAGGGCTGATTTCAGAGTGGTGGAAAGACAAAAACTGATGGATTTCCCACATCACCCAACTCCTGGGCCTGCCAGAGTCGATGGGACATTTACAGATGACATCAAAAAGCTCAGTGTTTTGTGAAAAGTTTCTTGCTGAGTTGGCCAAGTGCGCATTGACAGTGTATTTTTTTAATGAGTCACTCCAGGACTGATCGTTTTCTTAAATCCCTGAAGTCATGTGCTTGTCAATTAATCACATTTTGCAACAATTTCTAGACCTTCAAGGGTGCCAGGGGGAAACCTGAGGGTGTGATCCTGCCTGTTCCCTTTCAGCTGTGCGCCTAGAGGCAAATAAGAAGCCCTGAAAAGTTATTTGTTTTGAATCTCATGATTTTCAAGAGCCTTGCCCCTGACGGCTGAGTGCTTGGGGTGAGCTAAGCAGAGCAACATCCTGAACTTGGGCTCCTGACCCTGCTTTGAGTGTTTTGCTTTTCAGACCCAGAAGGTTCCCAAGAGAGGAGAAAGGAAACTGACTGGCTATTTTTAAACCCCCGCAGTTGCCTTCCTGCCTTATATTATTTATTATCCATTATCAGAAGTGTTTTTCCCCTGAAACCATCTTTAGTGGTCAACCGAGGGACGGTGAAAATTGCCCATCAAACAGAGCTGCATCTCTCTGCAGAGGTCAGACGAAGCTGGAGGCTCTGGGAGGGCTCTGCCAGCTGAAAATGAGTGGTGCTGTTGTTTGTTGTGTGCACTTGGGCGGTGCCAAGCCATCCCAGGGGTGGGCTGTGATTGCTCTGCCCTCAGACTCAAACATGAGGCAAAGCAGAGTCTCCTTCACAAATATTTCACAGCACAGAGAGGCAGCACTGATTTCTGCTGGAAAACAGGTCCCTGCCTGTGATTTTAGCAAAGGGATGCACAGCACTGAATTTCACAGCAGGTCTTGCAGTGCCACGTGGTTCCTGCATGACGTGTCCGTGGGGCTGGGGACACCTCTGCAGGGAGCAGGACCACATCCTCCTGTGGTGGAGAGAGCTCCAGAGACCCAGCTGGCACTGCAGGGTGAGCTGGGCAGGGATCAGGCTGGATCTCTGTGACTGGGCAGGCTTAAAATATGTATTGCCCCCAAAGATGTGGGGCTGCCATGGGCAGTGCAAGGCCCTGCTGCTGGGCTGGGTCCCCTTTCCCAGGGTGTCCAGGAAGTCCCCTTTGACCTCTTTGGCTCCAGATAAAGCAGGACAATAGCCCACGTTGTCCTGGCTCATCCTTCTGCCTGGTAAACTTTCCAGTTTGAAGCCTATCACAGCCTGGCAGCTTTGTTAATCCCTTCCTGCCCGGGCAGGAGCTGCTGGTGCCCTGGGCAGAGCTGGACATGTGAGCTTTGGCTCCATATCCTCGCTGGAAATAAAGCTGCAGGGCTGGAGGGCCCTGGGAGGCCGATGTTATTTCAGCTGCAGAGGGAGCTGAGGCATGAAAGTTCCAGGTTTTGGTGGTGTCAGCAGCCTGGACCCTGTGGTGCAGTTTCTCAGCAATGTGTGAGGAGGGAAGGGGAAGAGCAGGGGAGGGCTGGAGCACGCTGTGCTCAGCGCAGGGGGCTGATGAATGACAAACAGTTTTGCCCGTTTCTCTCTGCCTCCGAAAACAAAATGATGTCGCAGGGGTTCTCTAAAGTGGGATCTGCAGCCCTGCTGTCTCCCAGGCTGGTTTTGCTTTCCCAGAGTCCCTGCTGGGCCGAGAGCAGGTGCCCTGGTCCCTAATCCCCCCTTTGCCTGTGCACGGGGGGCCTGGCCCTGACTCACCGTGGCTTCATCTGGCAGAGGACACTGCCTGCTGTCCCCGCAGGGCTGTGACCGTGTCACGCCACAAAGCCCAGCTGTGGCCAGCGAGGGGCTGGGGCAGTGCCCTGAGCTCACGGGCTGAGATAATGCCGGGGTGAAAACACGCGCTGATGATAACTCAGGCGCTCGCAGTTAACACTTTTTCTTTGCCCAGCGGCGTGTGAAGCCCAGGTGCTTCGCGAGTACCCGGTGACAACAAAGATCCTCTCCCGGAGCCGTTGTCACCTGCGTGACTTTGCTCCCTCCCATCAACGGTAACCCCCCGGTGTTTTTCCCCGCCCAACTGNCCCGAGAGGATGTTCGAGGGCTGCCGGCGGGCAAGGAGCCTCTGGGGCGGTGTCAGGCTGGAGGTGGCCGGCGAGAGCAGCCCCGTGGTGCTGCACAGCTTCACGCAGCTCGACCCCGACCTGCCGCCGCTGGAGGTGAGTGCGGGGGATGCGGGGTTTGGGGGGGCCCCGCTGCGCGCCCCTGCCTGGTTTTTGGGGCTCCGCCTCGCTGGTAGCGAGGGCAGCGCTGGCCCGGAGTTTGTGGGCGCCCACGGTGTGTTTGGCGGAATTCTGTTACAGAGAATCACGGAGTAGTTTGGGCTCGGAGGGACCGTGAAAATCATGTTTCCCCACCCCCTGGCAAGGGCAGGGACGCCTTCCACTATCCCAGGCTGCTCCAAGCGGCGTCCAGCCTGGCCTGGAACGCTTCCAGAGATGAGGCAGCCACAGCTCCTCTGGGCAATCTGTGCCGGTGCATCGCCACCCTCGCAGGGAAGAATTTCTTCCTAAAATCTAATCTAAATATTCCCTCCTTCAGCTTTAAGCCATCACCCTTTGTCCTATCAGTCCATGCCCTTGCAAAAGTCTCTCCAGCCTTCCTGTAGGCCTCTTTAGGTATTTTAGGTGCTTTATTTTACTGAATTAATGGGTGCCCCGGCTTGGCTTTTTTTACTGCGAATCCCTGTGCCTCTGGGGACTGGCAGGCAGCTGCCAGGCTCTGTAGGAAGAAACCAGATGCTCTCCCTCCGGGCACCGAGGCAGAGGGGCAGATAGTTAAAACTTCGGGCTTTTAATATTTCATTTGAGACTTTGGCTGTGGGAGGCAGGAGTCTGCTCAGATCTGAGCAACTTGTAAAGGCTTCAGGCTTGCCCAAACCACAAAAGCGTCCTCTGGGGAAGGTTAGGGGCATTGGGAGGACTTTCCTGGAGGATGCAAGAATATTTGTGCTTGTTTGGATTCGACCTCGGGTGCTGCAAAGTCAGGCTGGTCCCAGCGAGGCCCGAGTGCTTTGTTGATGGCAGTTGCATGTGGAGGCACCCGAAATAACCTGAGTCAGAGCTGGGCCTTTTATCTTAGTAATGGATGCTCGTCACCGGTGTGGTGGATGGGAGTGTCGCTGCTCGGGAGCAAACGGTGTGTCGGGAGAAGCTCAGCGGGAGGAAGGTTTTGCTGTTCAGAAGCCGCGGCCCTGGCGGCGCAGGGGTTAATACCAGCGAGGGTCAGCAAGTCTGGCTTTGCTGGGATTTCGAGCCAGCTGCAGATGTGCTGCTCTGGATGCTTCCCGCTGGAATGGGGGCGGCGGAGGGGGGGAAATCACCACTAAAGCCTCTTTAGTTGCCGTGCAGATATCCGCTGAGGGCAGCCAGCCTTTCG
Source organism: Illadopsis cleaveri (assembly GCA_013399915.1). Classification (NCBI taxonomy): domain Eukaryota; kingdom Metazoa; phylum Chordata; class Aves; order Passeriformes; family Timaliidae; genus Illadopsis; species Illadopsis cleaveri. Next base: position 30,633 of record VXBB01022399.1, on the reverse strand, counting down.
GGGAGGGCAATGGCTCCTTCTCCCCGTGCCAAACAATCAACCCCACAACCTGCCATGGAAATTCTCGGTCAGCCACGGCCGGGAAGGGATGAGCTCAGGCTCCGGCTGTTCCGCTTCACCTCTGGCCTGGTGGCAGCGGCTCATCAGCTCTGCAGAGAGTTCATGAAAGCTCCATCCAGCTTGTTTTCCCCCCTCTCCCCTCCCCGCTCTTCTCTCCTGGGGGTGGGCGTACTGACACGGTTTGGAGTACATCATCTGGTTCGTGTTATGCCTGGCAGGAAGTCCAGCCCCGCCGGCCCGCGGCGCTCCGGGAGGCTCGGGGGCCGCGCTTTTGGCAGCGAGAGCAAGAGCAGAGGGAGGAAAAAGAGGGAAAAGAGGGGCTGATGCAGCGTGCTGCTCCTCTCATCCCAGGGCAGAGCCTGCCTTAAACGATGTGCCCCAGCTGGAGGAGGATCTGGAGCTCAGGAGAGGCTTTGGAGCATCTTGGGCTGGGAGGGAAAAATGATGGGGCTGAGGGAGGCTTTGCATGGCCCCCATGGGCACTGAGCAAAGCCCTGCTCACCTGAGCAGGGCACAGCTGCCAGCCAGACCTCCTCTGTCTTAGCCCACATTTCTGCCCTGGGCTGTATGTGGGTTTGTGCTGGGGAACGGTCAGAGCACAGCCCCAGCATCCGCTCACTTGAGTTTCCCTCCTAGTCCTGAACAGAGAAATTCCTTCCTTTTTTTTTCCTATTTACAAGTGATGGTGAGAAAAAGGTCATCCCAGAGGGGTGCACGGTGACCCACGGCCTCCTGAGCAGCTTTGGGATGCACAGGGTGTTCATTGCATGGCTGGGGAAAGGAAAAAATGTGTCACTGTTGTGACAACTGTGGTGGCCTGGTGGGGTTGCAGCCCTCAGGCAGAGTTGTAGATGCACACTGAGAGGAGAAGGCAGATTATTTGAATAAGAACCCCCAGGGACCATCAGTGTTTTGCTGAGCCCCAGTGACAGTCCCCAAGACATGGTGGGACCTTTGTCACCTCTGCCAAAGGGAGCTGTGCTGGGTTTTGGCAGAGCTGTGGCAGCTTGTGGGTGGATAGTCTGGTTCCACAGGGAATAGAGGATCCCTGGAAAGCTGCAGGGAATGTGGCTCACTCTGGTCCTCACTGACCCCCCAGGGATGGCAGCAGGGAAGACTTTGCCTGTATCCCACAGCAACGATATCGACCACCAGGCATCACTCTGAGCCCTCCTGGCTGTGTGAGCCAAGAGTTCTCACTGTGATTTTAACCACAGGGGAGGGATGGAAGGTTTGAACTGACTGTCTCGAGTGGGGGATTGACAGAGCAGCTTTGCAGACCTTTTGCTTTGACCTTTTCAGTTCCAACCCATTCCATATTCAGCAGTGAGTGTCAATCCTTCCAGTCCAGCAGGAGCCATAGAGTGAATTTGGTGGCCCTCCTGGTGCTGCTGGCCAGGAATGGCCTAAAACACCACTGCAGATGACACAGACTGAAACTTCCATAAAGCTGAACCTCTGATGAGGCTGGGCTGACTCTCATAAAAAAAACCCCACGTCCTCACAATTCTGGCTGTGTTTATTTTCTGAACAATTAGGAGATTTTTTTCAGTTGCTAAATAAATCCTTGAAAACCTGAATTGCTCAGCCCAGATGCCTTGTAGGTCAGTGCTTGTTCTTTACAGCTGAGAGGGTGAGGCTCTCTTAAAAACCATTTTCTTTCCACTTCCTATGGTGCCTTTGGAATAAGATGCCTTTCTCCCAGCCTGTTCTCCTCCCCCAGGCACAACCTGATATGTCCCTTGCAATTTGCCAGATGAACATCATCTGTTGGTATTTCTTGGATGGGGAAAACCTTCTGGCTCCTTTCCAGAGAGGTTTGGAGCCTGTGGTGAGGCCTGGAGCAGGCTGGGATGCTGATTGTTGGTGGCTGATGCAGGGTGGGAATAACAGAGGTAGGAGGGATTTTTTTATTATTATTATTTGATATGGTGAGAGCGAAGTTGGAGAGGAGCTTCCAAATGTGTTTGTGTCGTAATTGTTTCACTCAGAGGCTGCTGTGCCATGTTTCCATAAGGGTGGGGATCCCCATACTGGGGTCTCACTGAGGTTTTAGTGGATTTAGTACCAGACTGGCAGCCCTGGAAACTGAAATCTGTGTTTGTTCACAGGCTGAATGGGCAAACCACCCCCCAGACCTCCCCTGTGCTTCAGCATTGCTCAGTTTCAGCCCCCTGTCCCAGATCACACTATTGCTCCACTGCAGCCTCGTTTTTCCTGGCTCTCAGGGTGGCATCACCAGGCAGGGGCAAGTAAATGCAGTCTTGGAGTATTTCCCCACTCCCCTGCGCCTGGCTTTGGGGTGTGATGAGCAAAAGGAGCATCAGGCCTGCTGTGCCTGCAGGATGGGTCTCATTTTAGCTGGCACCCACCACTGTTTGGGATTTGGGGGGCTGGCTGTGACCACCCCACACTTAGGGCCAGAGCACGAGCTGGTTTTAGGGCCCCCTGAGTTGGTCCCACAGGAGGGGCTTGACCACCAGCAGCTCCTCCATCTCCCTTCCCATCTCCCCCTCTCTAACCAGCCACTGTGTCCCCCGAGGGGAGTGTAATTGAAGGAGGAAAGAGCTTATTTAGGTCACTCCAGACCACATTTAAAGCTGGGTATGCCCTGCTCGCACTTTCTCCTACTCCAGAGCTGCCTAATGACTGCCTTTCAATCGGACATGCTCCTTTTATTTAAATATATCCTTGCAGCAGGGCTGTCTCAGTTCTCAAATATTTCTTCATCTCCCACGGACTCAGCAAGAGGGGGGAAAAAAATGTGGTTGCTAAGGAGCAGGATTTGGATACAAAGCTGGCTGAGCTGCTGGCGGGGGGCCCCGGGGGGCTCCAGCACAGCTCATGGCGAGTCAGGGTTTGTGCATTGCTTTGGTGAGATGGCACCTGTGGGGTTTGAGGGAGGAGGATTGGGGTCTAAAACATTCCTTTGGCCTTGGGGAGAAAGAGATGAGTTGTGGGACTCACTCCTTTTACAGGTTAAGTATCCATCTGGTGCTGTTCGTGTGGGTTAGATCCCACAGCAGCACCCGTGGCTGGTCCCAAATGTGTGTCTTTTGTTCCAGGGGTCCGTGGGACCTTTAGTTTTGTAGAGAGCAGCATCTGTGGACTGAAAGATGATGCTGGCAGCGGGGTTTGATGCCCAGGAAGAAGCATCACGCTGAAACTGTGTGGCTGGAGCATTCCTGGGAACACCAGCAGCAGGGGAAGGACTGGGATGTTTGGATACTGCAGTTATCAGTTGTCTCATTGCCCAGGTGGGGACTCACCTGCACGTCACAGCAGCCCCAGCAAGGACGCATTTGGACTTTGCTCCTGAGTCATTAGGGAAAGGGAGTGCTGAGCATGGAGCACTAATCCCAGTAATCCCAGTAAGGTTGGCCGCCTGAAGGGAGTCACGAGGAGGGCTTCGGGGCAAGGGCAGGGCTGCCCTGGCACTCGGGTTAGCACAGGGGCTTGTGGATGGGCCTTTTGTTCCCTTCACCCCTCGAACAGCTCTGCCAGAGGCGCCAGGAAAGTCCTTTTCCCAATTCTCAGCATGTGGCAGCGTGGGCTGTGCTGAGCAAACGCTGCTCTCCTCCGGTGCGCTGGAGTGGTGACTCTGCAGCGCCTCAAACCCGCGTCCCTCTCACCTGGTTCTGGTTTGTTTTTGTGATGTTATGCAAATCACCTCTCCGGTTTTCGGTTACACTCCCGGGGCTGTGTTGGCTCGGGTTCTTGTAGGGCAGCACTTTCACATTAGATAACGCCGAGTTCCCTCTACCTGAGGGTCAGGAGTTATGCGACAGCTGAATGTCAGTGGAGATTAAGCACAGGCAGAGGCTCCTGGCGTGGCCCGTTTGCCTCGGCTGGCTCCACAGCAGTTTGTTTTCATTACACCGTTGGTATTTGGATGAGCTCGGCTGTCAGAAACGTGCTGGGACGGGAAAGGGCGTCTTCCCTCTGCACGTGGGGCCGGTGGGAGCAGCTGCCTGGGGAGCCCCGGGCTCAGCAGGGGCAGGATGGGGATGGCTCCAGCTGCCAAGCACCAGCCGAGTCCTCGGAGCCCATGGGAGGGAAAAAAAAGTCGGTCTAACTTGCAAACAGAGCAGATTGGAGAGGAAACACATCGGAGGCAACTTCATCTGGAGTGCTGAGGCATTATTTTTAGAGCAGCTTTGCTTTCTGCTAACCACACTCCAGCAGCTTGAACTGAGGACTTGTGTGGAAATCTGCTTTGCAAAGGGCTCGCCACCCGTCTTACCAGAACTGCTTTTCATGTCATGGAGCAAAACCAGGCAGCCTTTCCCTGCTCTTTGCAGTGGTTGGGTCTCCATGGAGACTCCCAAAGCTGAGAGCCTGCCCCAGGCTCCTGCTCCAGCCAGCGTGTGTTTGTGAAATTATGTGTTTGCTTTGGGTTCACCTCTAGGAGTTGGAACTGACTTCAGGAAACCGGGGTTTAGCCAAGCTGGGCAAAGCAAAGGGCCTTGCCTGGGACTGGCAGGGGCAAAGCTCGGCTGTGGGAAGTCAAGAAGGATGCTGAAGCACCACCTTCATGTGATTAGGGAGTTCAACCTTCCAGTTGAGGGTGAAACCCCAGGGATTTTGGTCAGACACCTGTCTAAAAGGCTCAGTTGGTGGCCTGCTGCTGCCAAGGTCTGGCTGTGTGCAGTGGAGCAGCAACGGAGCTGGGGCTGATGGTGTCACCCCCCAACCCTCCCATGCTGTGACCCCAACAATCACTGCAGACTGCCCAGGGCAAGGACAGCTCAGGCTGGTTTATCATCTTAAAGCAGCCCAGCTNACCTTCCAGTTGAGGGTGAAACCCCAGGGATTTTGGTCAGACACCTGTCTAAAAGGCTCAGTTGGTGGCCTGCTGCTGCCAAGGTCTGGCTATGTGCAGTGGAGCAGCAACGGAGCTGGGGCTGTTGGTGTCACCCCCAACCCTCCCATGCTGTGACCCCAACAATCACTGNAGACACCTGTCTAAAAGGCTCAGTTGGTGGCCTGCTGCTGCCAAGGTCTGGCTGTGTGCAGTGGAGCAGCAACGGAGCTGGGGCTGATGGTGTCACCCCCCAACCCTCCCATGCTGTGACCCCAACAATCACTGCAGACTGCCCAGGGCAAGGACAGCTCAGGCTGGTTTATCATCTTAAAGCAGCCCAGCTTTCCCCCAAACGCTGCTATTTGTTTGCTTTTGGTTATATTTTGACTATCTGGTCCCAGCTGCAGTTGTGCTGATGAGGAGCCCCGTGCTGAGCAATGCGCTGGCGGTGCCCATTGCTGGTGACAGTCACTGGTGACAGTCACGGGGATTACTGGAGTGGTTTACTCGATTCAGTCCTGGTTGCAACACTGAGAACTGGCACGAAGACAGGACAGGCCTGGCTGGTTCTTCCCTGGCAGGGCTGGGGTGACTCAGAGCCTAGCTATGGATCACACCAGTGTCACAACAAACACTGATTCCCCGAGGTGCTTCTTGGGGGGTTAGTCCACAAACTCCATCTCTCCCAGTCCTCATTCCCAGGGATTTTGATGTGTTCCTCAGCAAAAGGCAGCTCTGGGAGGATGGAGCTGTTTGAGGCTTGACCTGTCTTAATCCAGGGAACATCAAAGGAAAGGAGTCAGGGAAGGAAGGCGGGCACCTCTGCGCTCTTCACATTAATGCTGCTGCACGGTCATTGTGCACTCCAGCTTTTTGGGAATCCCAGGGTGTGTCCTCCCAAATAATTTTATTAAACAGGAGGGTAAGATGCAGGAGTACTCACCTGTGGCTGGTAATCCCAGGGGATAAAGGGGCAGGGTGGCAGGAAGAGATGAGTTGGGGTGGGGACGTGCCTGCACCGGCTCTCCAAGGTGCCGTGGCCAGGAGGAACAGGCACCTGTGTGGTGTTTGAGCTGCTCCGACGTGTCCATGGGCAAACCTGCACCTCCAGTGCCAGGCTGAGGGTCTGGGGAGGGGATTCCTTCTCCCTCCCTAGGCACGCCTGTTCCTTGTGCCACCGATCTGGCACACTCAGTGCTCAAGGTCAAATCTCATTGCTGAGGCTCCCTGTGTGTGTGTTCAGGCACTTGACAACAGCGGGATTTTTATCCTTTTCCAGTTGTTTTCTCCCCAGAGGTGCCAGTTAATCGTAAAATCTCATTTGCCTTAGCTGTGGAAATCACCCGGAGCTGGCAGAGCATCCCGATTGCACCCCCCAGGTGTCGGCTTGTTGACACCTGCTCACGTAGCACCTCCTGCCTGGTTGACACCTATGTAAGCAATACTCCCAAGGTGAGATTTTGTTGATTACAAAGCAGGAGTGCTCGCTCTTGCCTCTTCCACCTTCCCACGGGCGCCGCGGGGAGGGGAACAAGTAGCGGGCTGCCCTGTGAGGGGAAAACCTCTCCGGAGCGAAGGGGATGGCCTGAAACCCGCAGCTGGGCTGTGCTGGGACACGCTGGGGCTGCGGGTGTCAGGAGGAGGCTGGGACGAGCCCGGCTGATCCCGGGAAGCGCATGCCAGCAGCAAATGGAGGAGCCGCGCGTCATCCCCGGCCGGGCTGGGAGCTGGGAGCGGAGGGCACGACCGGAGAACAAAGCCTCGCATTTATTCCCGCCGTCCTTTCACCGTCAGCCCCTCTCTGCCTCCCCGCGCTGGATTGTTCCCGCATTTTCTCTGCTTCAGCTGTTTACTGGGTCACCCTGGTGCAGACACGCACACAAAGAGCGAGCCACGGCCGAGCCTGTCGCTGTGCCACCGGCGCTGAGAGCCCCGCTGCGGCCCCGGCAGCACAGTGGTGCCATTGATCCGGCTGGCAGAGCGTGCCCGGGGCCAGGCTGGGCTGGGGGCATGCACAGCCCTCCCGGGCATCCTCCTCTGCGCAGGCTGTGGCCATGGGATTGTAAGGAAGGGGCCCCAAAAGGTCTGGGCTTGCCAGCTTTGCCCATGTTCGGTCACACCAGGTTTGGTGGAGGGAATGTCAGCTGACGTCAGGCAGAGTAAACACATGGGTGGACGCGTTTATTTCACTAGGGCTTATTTCAGTTCGGCTTATCTGTGCTAAGGATGTGTCTCAGCTAAACTGAAGTTAACCTTGTTCAAATGGAAATGGAAGGGAAAAAGGTGCAGCTTCTGTCAGCCAGAGTGTGGCCAGGCCAGGCTGTGGCTTTTGGACAGCCCCCAGCCTGGCCAGTCCAATGTGTGCACCTTCAGAATTCCAGGGAGATGTGGCTTTGCTGTCTTTTCCCTTTTGCAAGCTGCAGCAGGAGAGTTACTGCACAGACATTTACATTTATGGCTTAACCAGGCTGCTTGGGAATACTGTGTGGTGAAACTCTCTGGGACTGTCAGTGTGGGGCCAGTGGGATGGTTCAGCACGGCATGAGGGGTTGAAAGCCTCCTCCTGGGGCTGGCCTGGTGTTTTACACCTGGCAGTTGTGACCTTTGCCTTGCCCTTCTTGTACACCTCACCTTGCTCATGCTGCGGGCGTGTGCCCATGTGAGCACTACATTCATGCAGGACGTGGATGTGCCAGGGCAAGGGGCAGGTTTGACAAAAGGAGCTGATTTTATTGCAGCTGATAAGACAAATTTTTTTAGGACAAATTTTTTGGCTGTCTGGGCTGGCGCATGGGCTGAGAGCTGGAGAATATTCAAGGTTTTGCATCTCTGGGAATGTAAAGACTTTTGTGAAGATGAAGCCACTGGCAGGTGCTGATCCATGCAGAGAACAAGCATTGCCCTGGAGCTGCCACAAGGAATGAGTCTGTGTGTCCTGGTGAACGTGTGTGAAGCCAGAATCAACATTTTAGGTGTGACCATTCCAATCAGTTTCAAGGAACATCAGCTCTGAGTGCCAACCTCATGTCCATCCCTTTCCCAATGCACCTGGCAGCTCTTGCTGCTGTAGAAATAACACATTTGGTGCACCAGTGCCCTGCCTCAGAGGTGGAATTGATAGAGTAGTATTAGGTTGGGTAGGCTGGAACTCTTCAGGACACCCCTCATGTTTTAATTCACATTTGAACAGGGCACCTGGGGAACTGTCATGTTGCATGTGACTTCCAGGTGCTACTGTACACCCAGAAAAAAAAATCAATTTCTGAACTTGTTTCAGTTACATGTTTTTTGCAGATTTTTCTGTTCCATCTCGGTAAAATGCAAACCTTTTGTTCTGAGCCAAAATGACTTGGGATGAGGCGCTCGATCTTTATTTAACCTCGCAGAGCAGTACCTATATTAATTTTTTATGCACCGTTTTTCACCAGCCGTGTCGTTCTGGTTTCACTTCCAGTAATGCCCCGGGGGGTGTGGGCGAGTCGGCAGCAGAGCAGTTGCTCTGTGAGCGAGGGAGGGAGGGCTCCTCTGCCTCTGTGCAGGCACTGGCTCTGGGCAGGGATGCTGCCAGGGCCATCACGAGCACAGGGCTCAGGGCTGTGGAGCAAGAACCAGATCTGCTGTGTCGGCGGGATCTTTTTTTCCATCGACTTAGGGAGGAAGCAAAACCTGCTGCACTCAGTTTTCTTCGAACAGCCTGCGAGGGGAGCCCATCCCAGCACGTCCCCTGGGAGGGGACACGAGGCTGTCCCGCTCTGGTGGTGCTTCCATATGGGCTGCAAATGGCTGGTGGTCATCTCTGCTCCTGGCTGTAGGAAACACAGGGCTTGCAGTTCATCAGTCATCCCTTTTGTGGCTGGGGTTTGCTTTTCTTGGGGAGTCCCCCTGTCAGGCTGAACCCCCTGAGCCCCTGCATTCCCCCACCTCAGGGGTCTGATCCTGCCCCTTGAAGGCTGGAGATGGAGTGGGCATGTGGAGTCTTTGATTTCCAAACCACAAAAAGGGTGAAAAAGTCTCTGCGTGTGGGAAGGCTCTTAGTTTTCTGTGAAAGCAAACCAGGAGCAAATGGAGGAGGAATCCTGCATGTCTGCTCTGTCTCATTCCTGGACCCAAGCACTGAGCTCCTAATCCTTGCTCCAGCCACTGACTCACTGTGTCTGAGTCACAAGATGCCTCTGTAACCGATCTGCCAGCTTCCCTTCTCCCTGAGCTGCCAGGGTGGAGAAGGCTGCCTTTGGATACCCTCTGCAACCCCTCTGGGTCACTGACACAGGATCAGAGCTGCTCTCAGTCTCAGGACCCACAGAGCCCAAAGGAGGAGGTGTAAGGTCCCCACAGGAGGCAGATATGGGGTGATGTGGCCTCTCTCTCTCTCCCTCTGTGCCCCATCCTGATGCTGGGTGAAGCACTGGCTCCAGAGCTGTTCCCCTTGGGCACAGCTTTCCATGCTGAAACACCTGGAGCACAGTGTCAGGAAAACCCAGCTGTGGAGCCCAGCAGCTGATGGGGAGAGAACAGGCCCTCAGCTGTTGCCACTGGCTTGGTGTCCTGGCAAAACCACCCCTTTTTCATGGTGGCTTTAAGTTTAGCTTCTGGCCTTTTTTTGTTGGGGTTGATTTTTTTTATTATTATTTTCATTTTTTTTTTCCTGTTTCCCCTTTTGTTGCCAAGTTTTAATTGGCTCTTGGAATCGATTCTGGTTTGAGGCAGCTTGGAGCAGGCAGGAAGGAAGACAGAGAGTGTTGAAAACCCAAAGGAATCTTTCTGCATGTCTTTCTGCATGGGGAGCAGGGGCTGGGTGCAGCCAAGCTGTGGCAGGGGACTGAGCTCCATCAGCAGTGATGGGAGCACTCAGGGGGAAGGAGACAGTGGGAGATCAGCTTGCCCAACTGGAGAGAACCACCCCAGTGCCACCATGGCCATGGCTGGGATGATATTTTGGAGCAAAAGTGCTCCTGCCCTCGGTGGGGCTGCTGTTCCAAAGGACATGCTGTGAGTCACCAGCGTGGGCACCTTTCCTTCCCCTCCAGCAGGGGATGTTTGTCTTCCTCACCACTTTGGGTAGTCCTTGTAGCCAGGGGAAGGAAACCGTGAGTGCCAGGAGTGGATGATCCTTGGAGGCAGAACCGTGGGGGAACAGCCACCACAGGGCTTTTTGCCTGGAAGTCCCCATGGGGAAGAGTGTTGTGCTGTGTGTGCTTATTTTGGACGTGTAGGACAGAGGGTGCTTCTGCTTTTGCGGTCTTTATCTTCGGTTCACAGAACTGAGCTTCTTTTCCTTTCACTACCCGGGGGTAGTGACTTTTTTTTCCTATTTCCTTTTACATAATGTCGTACGCTCGGGTTTGCATAAGAGGTCCCAAAGTCGCTGCTGTTCCCTGAAGGGGTTCAGGGTTTGCTCCTGAGGGTGAAATGAAAGTATTAACTGGGGGTTGGTGCCAGCCACGGGGGACAGGGGCTGTGCTGGAGCTGTTTTGTTTCATTTCTGGGAAGGCCCATTTCCCGTTGCTAGTGGGAAGGGATTATTCTGAGAAGGGGCTGGGGATTGTAAAGACCAAACTCCCACTTGCTGTTTCTGGCTTTACCACCTTTCATTGAGTTCTTTTGAGGTTGTGCAAGTGCGGAGCTTCAATGGGAAACCCCTGGTGACGTCTCCGAGGCTCAGCTCTGCCTTTTCTTGTCTTGTTAGCCAGTGGGACTGTTAATTCCCAACAGGCACGCATTCCTGGCTTCCCATGGGCAGGGTTAGTGTCTGCTCCTCTCCTGTGACTGGTAGCAGCAGCCCCTTTGAAATCACAGTGCAGAGAGCCTCTCGGTGCTGCTCTGTACCTGTCTGTAGAACAGGCATTTTGTGTAACTCGACTGAAAAGGGAGCAGAGCAACACGAATATCTTGATTGTTAAACCAGCTGTGGTCCAGAGAGCACCAGCAAAAGCACTTTAAGCAGTTGTGCCTCCTCCACGTGTGCTGAAATTAATACCTTTTTCCACTAACAGTTCATTATTTTTGTGCCTTTGGAGGCCAGTGCGCTAACCCGGGGCACGAGGGACCAGAGCTCTTAAGACCTGGTAATTGTTGGGTAATTGTCTGTGTGTAAGTGTGGGGATGCTGTTGTGCTCACACTTAATCCTGCACTTTGCTCCTGTCTTACTAAAACCACCTTTGTGACTGAGCTCAAACCCTTTCCAAAATGCAGAGCCCGAGCCAATGTTTTGCTTTGCTGTTTGGCTTTTGCATTTTCCCCTCCTTTCATCTGTCGGGAAGAGCCGAAGGCAGAGTCCCTGCTGCTGCTGCTGCTCTCTGCCTGGCTCTCAGGGTCCCTCACACCCTTCCTCCAGGCCTACAAACCTTGGCTGCATCTTAGAGCTCCTATTAATCCTCTGTGTGAAGACGTGGGGTTTGACACCACGCCGAGTACAAGAACATTCACCAGAGAGCAGAAGAGTTTATTGCACGGAGCAGGAATTCCTCCCTGGTGTAGTCACAAAAGCTTTGAACCATCAGTGGGAGCTCCAGGGCTGGCTGGAATTGGAAGAGGCAGTCCCCAGGCCCAGGGCAGCCATCTGGTGCAGACCTCCCGTTTCATATTTCAGGGGATGAACTCCTGCAGAGTTCACTCGCTCCTGCTTCTGCAAAAGCCTCTCCTCTGCACAACTGAGGAGAGTTAAACATGAGGCTTTTCCTTGTGCCCCTCCAGCCAGAGGCCTTTTTCCTGATGTGTGGAGAGGACCAGGGTTGCACACTGAGCTGGAGAAATCAAACCAAACCTTCATTTTTCTGTGTCTTCCCTTTTCTTGGTGCCCATCTTGAAACGTGTTGGATCTCACTTTCTGGGCTGCCAGGTCACACCTGTGTGAGTTGGGTGGAAGGTGCAGATGCCATAACCATCAAACCTTGTTGCAGATGTTTAAAGCACTGCCTGGGCCTGTTGAATTCATCCGTTGTGCCAACAGAAGGGGCTGTTCACCTGTGTCTCACCCTCAGGCTGAGGTGGAGGAAGGTTTGTGTGCTGGCTGAGCCTGACTCATGTTCCCTTCTTCTGAGGGGCAGAAAATGCCAGCAGATGTGCAGGGCAGAGCAGTGACTGTTGCAGTATTTACCAGCACTCAGCTGTCTCTTTAGAGATCATTTTGAAGGCATTCAGCTTTGGATGGAAATGGATTTGGAAATCCTGGTGTGAGTGCAGGATTCTGGGTGGCCGGCACAAACATAAGCCACAGGTCAAGGTTTTGAGTCCCTCCCTGCCCTGCTCCCACCTCATCTGCAAGGGGAGAAACGTGTGCTTGGTGCAGGTGCTGGGATGATGAGTGTAGATGTGCTTGGTGCAGGTGTTGGGGTGATGAGCCTCCTCTGGCTCCGTCCTGCCGTCGCTTTTTTTCGCTGGGTTGGTTTTTTGACCGACACGTGCAGAATGCACAATCAGCATCTTGGAGGAGCGGCCGCAGGAAAGAGGAAGCTCACACGGAATATAAATAGCCAAATTTTAGAATGTCCCAGTGTAGCAGCTCTCCTGGCTCTTGGCAGGAGCCTGCAGAGCGCTGGGAAGCCGCGGCCTTCGTGTGTGGTTTGCAAAGGGGGAACTTTGGGGGATATCACACAAGTCAGCAAGGCGAAAAATGAATGAATCTGACAGTCTTGGATATGGGAAGGAAATGAAATTTCCTTCTATGCACATCAGGGTGGGGTGCATGCCCTGCACGTGACATGAAATGCAGAGTGAAAACCCTGCACAGTTGTGGCAATATTTTCCACTGTAGTTGCACAGCAGCTGCCAATGATTCATGGGTTGATCCTGAGGTGGTTTTTTCCTCCCATATGATTTAATTTATGAATTTAATTCCATGTCAGCAAGCATCTGATTTTTCTTGATATTTTCGTCTGGGGTTTACAACTGCCCGGCCAAATCTCTTTCCTGAGTTAGACTGTACAGAGCTCTGGTCCTGCTAGACCCAAACCTTTCCTCTCAGCTTAAAGGGGAGGTACACAAGGGTAGGGGTGATGTGCAGGTTGGATGATGAAGACTGAGAAAGAGCCCAGAACAAATTGGGAAGTGTTTCCATGGTTGTTTTGTTTTGTTGTTGGTTTTTTTGTTGTTGTCGTTGTTGGAAACAGCATCTAAAGGTGGAAGAAAGACAACTTGGCCAACTTGGTTAGGTGCTGCCAGTGTAGATGGTTGATCCAGAGTGGACACAAAGCTTTAGCTGTGCTGGCAGCCCTCTCCCAAGGTTGTGCCAGTCCTCCCCAGGGCAATGTACTCGAACACATATTTGTGCCATAATTTATCCCAGGGCACAGAACAAGAGAGGGACAGGTGCAAGGAAGGACGTTTGGTGTCTGCTGCCTCATGTGGGTGTTCTCAGGGCTGGTCTGGAAGCCAGTGAAACCTGGGAAAGGCCCCTGATGTTCACAGCAGAGCCTCACAACTCTTTGAACTTCAGCAAACCAAACCTCTCCAGAGTCTGGCATGAAGTGAGAAAAGCAGGTTCAGCAGAAAGTGAAAAAGTCAGTAACCCTGCCCAGGGGGATTCTCTGCCCTCATTCATTACAACCATGAATGAGAAGCATTTTCAAGCTTCCCCTTAGTCTTTGAGCTGGTTGTGCTTCCCTGCCTTGGTTCCTTGTGATTGAGGAAGGACACATTCCTCGAGCAGGGTGTGATAACAGAGCAGTGGCCACTGCTGTGGTGGTGCTGATAAAGGAAGGAGGTTAGAGAGCGTTTGGGTGCACGTTGGATCCATCAGCTCAAGGTTGTGTGGTCGTGTTCTGCTCCTGCCTCCTGAGGTGTGTGGCTGTCCCCATGTTCACAGGGGGCAGTTTGGAGGAGGATTTTTTGCAGGGAGCAGCATCACTTCTGGGGCTCCATCCTAAGTCCTTTCATGGCAGTTTCATCCTCAGCGAGCGCTGTGTTGTTGTCCATGCTCAGGGCTCTTGGAGGGGCAGTTGCAGGGAAAGCTGTGGGCTGGCTCTGGCAGGAGAGGTTTGTCCCCACTGCCCTGTGTCCCAATGGTGGTCATCTCCCCCCCTAACCAGCTTACTGCCTTAGGGCATTTTCTCCATCTGCTGAGCTGTGGGTTTTGGTGTGTGTTCGTCCATGTCCTGCCATTTGGTGAGGGGGATGGAGGGCGGGGGAGATCCCTGCAGTGTTTAAAAGGATCTGGATAAATCTTCTTAAGGGAGGCACTGACTCAGCAGAGCGTGGTTAGGGAGGAGGAGGAGGGAACCAAATTGTCCTTGTGGGGCTGGAGCTGAGCCCGTAGTTGGCACGTGGTGCTGGGGGAGGTTTGTGCCTGGGGACCTGCCCTGAGAAGCATCACCCCTTTCCTCACCAAATTTTTGGCACTCTCCATCCTCCAGAGCAGAAATGTGAGTCTCATAGCTGAGTGCCTGTCACCCAGAGGTGCCTGAACCCTGTGCCCAGACCAGTCCTGGCTGTGCCTGATCCCACCCTGGTGCAGATCTCTGGGATTTCCCCCCAGCTTTGAACTTCGGATTTCTGGCTCATGCCATGGCCAGGGCTGGTGGGCTGCTTGGTTTGACAGTGATTGTTTCTTAGGGAAGTGCACCATGTGCTTGGTCCCTGCAGGGACAGATCACTGAGACTCTGCTCAGACCAGGAGCCAATGTCACCTCACGGGAAAGGCACAGGCTTGGGGAGGGGAACAGCCAGGGCTGTTCTGTCACTGTCCTTTTCCCTGCCGTGTGAGGGGTTCCACCTTGCACTGGCACAGCCTGGCTTTGCTGAAGGGCTGAGACATGGAGCCAGGGGATGTGGGATAGACCAAAAGCAGCTTCCCAAAGTCCTGGCTCCACTGTGGGCAGGCTCAGCTGGCCGGACACGCTGGTGTCACCTGGTTTGCATTTCTGAGCAGTTGAGGGAGACTGACTGCCAGCCAGCTGCTGCCTTTGGCTTGCTGGGATCCCTCGTAGGAGCCACAAAAGCATCTCTGCCACGCTTTGCTCTCCTTATCTCATGGTGTATCTTGTTTTTCCATGCAGAGCTCCACACAGGAGATCGGAGAAGAGCTGGAGGATGGTGTGATCTACAGCATATCTCTCCGTAAAGTGCAGCTCCATCACACGGCCAACAAAGGGCAGCGCTGGCTGGGGGTAAGCTGGGGGCTCCTCCTGCCACAGAGGAGAATTCAGAGGTTTCCCTGCCCTGGGAATCCTGTATTTATTTGGGAGCAGGGAGTGAAAGCAGCTGTTGCCCTCTGCTGCATGGGAAGGGGCACAGGTGAAACAACCTGCAGCCCTGTCTTGAAAAATAGGGCAACTTCAATTTGTATCTAGATTTTAGCAACCCTGAGGCCTTTCCTGGGGTTTCCCAAGTGTTCAGGTCCTCTCAGCTGGGTTGCTGGTGTCTGCTGTCCGAGGAGACTCAGCTTTCCTGTCCCAGCTAGGAGAGCCTCAGGCACTGTGGGAATCCCAGCCTAGCCCTGAACTTGTGAAGCTGCTGGGAACACTTTGCACTTGATGGTGTCTGTCCCACTGACCTCTGCTCCTATCCTGGCAGTTCGAGAATGAGTCGGCCTTAAACCTCTACGAGACGTGTAAGGTGCGGACGATAAAAGCCGGGACCTTGGAGAAGCTGGTGGAGTACCTGGTGTCAGCCTTCAAGGGCAATGATTCCACCTATGTCACCATCTTCCTGTGCACTTACCGGGCCTTCGCCACCACCAAGCAAGTGCTGGACCTGCTGCTTAATAGGTGAGGCTGCCCTGAGCCCCCAAACATGGCTGGGGGTGGCCAGGAAAGCCCCAGCATCTTCTGCCTTGGAGGTTCAGTGGCTTCTCCCATCAGTGTGAAGGTTTTGGGACAGGGCAGGGAGGACATAACACCCTGTAAAGTTGGAGCTCTTCCAGTGAGGTGGCCACTCTTCCTGTAAAGGGGAGGTTGTGGCAGAGGGAGGGGAGCAGAACACTGCCTAGCAGGTTCATCCTGACCCCCCCTTGGCAGAGCTGGGGGTGATGTGGAGGGAGAAAAGGGTGCAGGGTGCTCACTGCCTCCCCTCTGCCTCACCAGGTATGGCAAACTCCACGTGCAGGCAAATGGGGACCACGCCAGGCACACTGTGGACGAGAGGATGGAGCTGAAGAAGTAAGTCTGCCTGTGCTGTGGTGGCTCTGCTGCCACCTCTTTGGGAGGGATGTGTTGTCCCAGCGCGGCTTGTGGGGGTGCACACAGGTTTCTTCTGACACCTGATTCTCTTTGCCTGTGTTTTCCCCCTTCCTGCAGCACCATCTCCTCCATCCTGGGGGCCTGGCTGGACCAGTACTCGGAGGATTTCCGCAAGCCCCCCGACTTTGCCTGCCTCAAGCAGCTCATCTCCTACGTGCGCCACAACATCCCCGGCTCCGACCTGGAGCGCAGAGCCCGCATCCTGCTGGCCCAGTTCCAGCAGCAAGAGCAGAGCGAGGCTGAGGCAGAAGGTGGGGTTCTCCCCTGGCTTGAAGGGGTCATTTGGGGCTGCAGGTGGAGGGAATGCTGCTGGTTGGCATCAAGGGTCTCCAAAACTTGAGCTACGTGGCTGAACACCCATGAATTCTGTTTGCATGAAGGTGCACTGGGAAGCCAACCCAACTGCAGCAGGAGTGGGATTTCTAAGTGGATTAGCTAATCTGTCTTTAATCCTCTGTAGACACTTGCACCCAGGTTTAAAATGACTATCCTTTTATCTGAACCTTGTTGCTGGAGGGGCAAAGCCAGATGGGGATGAGGAGCCCGGGAGGTGGGGTGTGGGTGTCTGCAGGGGGCTGGTGTGGGTTGGTGTGGGCACTGCAGTGCTCAGCCTCACCCTTGTCTCCTGCAGCTGTGGACCACGGCAGCTGCACCTTCCAGCTGGTGGAAGAGAACGGGGTTGGGGATGGGAAGCCAGATTTCCTCTCCTTCTCCCCAGAAATGGTGGCAGAACAGTTCACACTGATGGATGCTGTAAGTAGTCACCCACCAGCCGAGTCAATGGTGCTCTGGGCACAGGCCTGGCTCTTCCCATCCCTTTTTCCTCCTGGCCCCCAGAGAACACAAAGAAACCCTTCTCTATCCCTTTATCTTCCAGGAGCTGTTCAAGAAAGTGGTGCCTTACCACTGCCTGGGCTGCATCTGGTCCCAGAGGGACAAGAAGGGCAAGGAGCACCTGGCCCCCACCATCCGTGCCACAGTCTCCCAGTTCAACAGTGTGGCCAACTGTGTCATTGCCACTTGTCTTGGGGACAGGTCCCTGAAGCCACAGCAGAGGGCCAAGGTGGTGGAGCGGTGGATTGAAGTGGCTCGGGTAGGACAGCTCACCTCCCACCTCCACCCAAGGGATTAGCTTTTGCTGTGCTGGAATACCAGCAGATCCTCCAGCTTTTTTTAACCTAAGTTCTGTTATCCCCCGTCTGCTCTCAGGAGTGCCGCATCCTGAAGAACTTCTCCTCCCTCCGAGCCATCCTCTCAGCCCTGCAGTGCAACGCTGTGCACAGGCTGAAGAAGACCTGGGATGAGGTCCTGAGGTAAGGAGCTCCTGCAGGGCTGGTTCCAAGGGGAAGAATGTGCTGTGGCACCTGAATGTGTAAATGGGATCACCTCAGCTCCAGCACTGCCTCCTGGAGTGTGCCCAAAATCCCGGCAGCAGTGTAAGGTGTTGGGGACCTAAGGAGGGTGAGGAAATAAAAGTGTTATCACCTCACCCTTCCATGTGAAACACCTTGGAATAGCTCCCAAACAGCAAGGCCCAGCTGGAGCTGAGCATAACTGGGGCCACTTGGGTGAGCAGAAGAGAGCCCAAGGAGGAAACCCCACCATGGCAGCACTGCTGATTTTTCCCCTTGTTTCCCCCTGTGTAGGGAGAGCTTCCGCACGTTCCAC
The DNA here is from genome assembly GCA_013399915.1 of Illadopsis cleaveri. Taxonomy (NCBI): domain Eukaryota; kingdom Metazoa; phylum Chordata; class Aves; order Passeriformes; family Timaliidae; genus Illadopsis; species Illadopsis cleaveri. The sequence continues at coordinate 12,926 of VXBB01022399.1, read as the reverse complement.
GAGCTCTCCGAGATCTTCTCCGATGAGAACAACCACTCGCTGAGCCGGGAGCTGCTCATCAAGGTAGGGAGAAGGAGGACACCTGCATTGCCCTGTTCCTGATGTTCCAGCCACAGGGATAAAGCCCTGGCAGAGCTGCTGGAGTCTCAGGCATAGGTGCAGGCAAGGTGTGCAGGCAGGAGTTTCAGACCAAGGCTGGGATTTCTGTTTCTCCACCCAAAACTTATTACCTCGAGCTGGCAAAACAATTCAGGGGACAGATAAGCACTGGGATGGGATCCAGAACACCAGGTGACAGCTTCTCTGCAGAGGCAGCTGCATGTTAACAGTGCAAAGTCCTCTTGATTCCAGGTGGGGTGGTGGAGTTGGTGAAAGGCTGCAGCAAAAATGTCTTTGTTCTGTGTGGAGCTTCTCCACAGATCCCAGCCTAGCTCTGGTTTAGGGACTGAGAGGAAACAAAATGCAAAAGGGATCAAAATACCCCATTAGGAAGGCATTTATACAGAAATGAGAGCAGCAGCTCCTATTCACTAAGGCTCTCCTCACTGTGAGCCATGAAAAAGCTTTGATTTCCTCCTCTTTCCTACTATGAAAGTTATATAAATGAAAATGGGTGTGGATTTTAGCTAATAGGTATTAGTGCCATTTCCCACCTGTGCTGATCCCACCTCTCCCCACCATCCAGGAGGGCACATCCAAATTTGCCACCTTGGAGATCAACCCAAAGAGGGCTCAGAAGCGGCAGCAGCAGCAGCGAGAGATGGTGAGTCTGGCAGGGCTGTCCCTGTGCCCCGTCCCCAGCAGCTGCCCAGGCTGGTCCCAGCTCTGCTGACTCCACTGTCCCTTCTGTCCCCACAGGGTGTGATGCAGGGCACCATTCCCTACCTTGGCACCTTCCTCACGGACCTGGTGATGCTGGACACGGCCATGAAGGATTTCCTGGATGTATGTACCTCCTCCCTGTCCTCCCTCTTCCTCCCAGGGCCTGGGCTGATAAAAGGAAGGCTGGCCCCCCATGTGTCCTGTGTCCCACACTGCACATCCTGTATCCCACACCACATCCCGGATCCACCACTGCCCATCCATCTCTGTTCCCAAGGAAATGAGCTACTTTTTCTCAGCAGGGTTACTCACACTGCAGTGGCAGCAAGACAGAGATAGACAGGGGTGGGAGCAATATTCTTCTGTCTGCTCCATACTGACCTTCATCTCTTTCTTTTCCAGAGTGGGCTGATCAACTTTGAGAAGAGAAGGAAGGTGAGAGCTTTGGCAGCTGCACAGCAGGGCTGACCAATCAGAGACTGTGCCAGTGACTTTGGGGCTTGATCCCTCTCCTTTTTTTACTTTGTGTTCTTCAGTTTTGGGGGAGGGGATTCTGGTCTCATGGCTTCCATTTGCTGTAGGAGTTTGAAGTCATCGCTCAGATAAAGCTGCTCCAGTCAGCCTGCAACAACTACAGCTTCACACAGGAGGACCAGTTCGTGGAGTGGTTCCACAGCCTGGAGCGACTCAGTGAGGCCGAGAGGTGAGTGAGAGGGGTTTGGGGCTGTGCTGGTGCCTTGGGAGGTCCCACCACTCATTTCCTCTGACAGCAGCAGCTGTCCCATGCTCCCCTCTCTGCTCTGCCTCCCTCACACTTGGTGGCAGCCCAGGGAGCTCAAACCCTCCTCTCCCCCCTCCCAGCTATGGGCTGTCATGTGAGATTGAGCCACTGTCAGAGTCAGCCAGCAACACATTGAAGGCCAAGAAAAACACCGGCATCATCAAGAGATGGAGCGAGTGAGTCCCTGGTGGGAGGTGGGGGCCAGCATGGGGCATCTCTGGCTGGGCACTGCAGGGCACCAGGCTGGCATGGCCCCTGTCCTGCCCCTCACCCTGCTCCCTCCTCACCTGCCCCACCTCTCTCCTGGCAGCCGACAGCCACCGAGCACTGAGCCCTGTGCCAGTGGCAGCTCCCACTCGAAATCCTTCGACCAGCTCAAGTGTGGGCAGTACCTGTGCAGTGGGGACGCCACCGACTCAGTGAGCGTCACCTCCGCCGGCTCCAGCAGCTCCGACGTGGAGGAGATCAACATCAGCTTCATCCCCGAGTCCCCTGACTGCCAGGAGAAGAAGGTACGTGGCAGCTGGCAGGGTCCAGGGGTCCCAGGGCCAGCGTGGCCATGGCGTGGGGACTGTCCCACCTCTGCCCAGGCGCTGGGGCTGGGAGGAGCAGGCGGGATCCCGGGGGCTGCTCGCGAGGCTCCTGCCCTCGGCTGCTCCGGCAGCACGGCAAGGCTCTCGTGCCTCCGGTGGCTGTAGTTGTGTCGGTCCCCCGTTGTCACAGGTCAGTGAGACCCCTCTGGCCTCCCTCCCCCAGCGCTGGTACGCCCCGTCTGTGGCCGATGGAGAAGCTAAACCCACTGTGTCCTCCGCATCCCCTCTCCTCCCTGCCCTCCAGTTCTGGGAATCCACCTCCCTCTCTTCCCTGGACACGTCAGGCATCGGCTCAGGCTCCAGCAGTGCCTCCTCCTCTTCCGTCTCCTCCACGCCGGTGACGGCCTCCCGCACACACAAGCGCTCGGTCTCCGGCATCTCCAGCTACTCCTCACTCTCGCTGCCCCTCTACAACCAGCAGGTCGACGACTGTTGCATCATCCGAGTCAGCCTGGCTGTGGACAACGGCAACATGTACAAGAGCATCCTGGTTAGTAACAGCCCCAGGGAAACTCCAAGGAGGGGTGGCTCGGATATGGGCACGGCACATCTTGGGAGGAGTGGGAGGCTTCAGCAGTGTTCTGAGCTCACAGCACTCTGTGCTCACAGGTGACGAGCCAGGACAAGACCCCCGCGGTTATTCGCAAGGCCATGGCCAAACACAACCTGGATGGGGACCGGCCTGAAGACTATGAGCTTGTCCAGATCATCTCGGAGGAGAGAGGTGTGTGTGTGTGCTGGGGTGTGGGGGCTTTCCTGCAGCCTGGGCAGCACCAGGCTGGAGCTGGGATGAGAGGTGACAGCAAGAGGCATTCCAGCACCTGGGGACAAACCTCAGCCCCACTCTGGTCCCCTTTCAAGGAAAGGTCACCTGACTGACCCCATCCATGTTCACTTCCAGAGCTGAAGATCCCCGACAACGCCAATGTCTTCTACGCCATGAACTCTGCCGCCAACTACGACTTTGTGCTCAAGAAGCGCGGCTTCTCCAAGGGGGTGAAGATCAAGCACGGCTCCAGCTCCACCCTGCCCAGGATGAAGCAGAAAGGCCTGAAGATCGCCAAGGGCATCTTCTAGCCTCAGCCCCACTGCCACCCATCACCGACGGGGCCTTGGGGGCAGCTGCTCCGGGCTTGGCTGTGGCCGGTCCTTGTGCCGCCCTGCACGGCAGAGGAGTGACCCTCACCCATGGGCGACGGCCGTGCACCTCCCTTCTGCACCCAGAGCTGAGAGTTGGGCAACTGGTGTCGGCCTCTGCCTCTCTCTGCACAAGCCCCCATTCCAATCAGGTCTTTTTTTCTACACAGGAAGGCAGCAGTTGCGGGGGGGATTTGTCTATTTTTTGTTTTGTTTTGTTTTTTTAACCTTCCACGGTGCGACACTCATCCAGCCCGGCCAGCCCAGAGCTGGAGCCCGCCTCTGCCGTAGGTGCCTTGTGTCTGAGCGAGCCAGGGAGAGGAGACTGCAGAGGGGCTGTGTGCCAGAGCAGAGCAGGAGCCACCACCACCCTGGAAGGGGCTGCCAAGCCTCCTTCTCAACTTTCCCAGTGTTACCTCCACGTCTGTCCTCCCTGGGATCACTGGCGTTGCCACCACCACACAGCTCTGCCTATCCTTCCCTTGGGAGAAGCCACGGATGCCCTGGGCTGGGAGGTGAGCTGGAAGGATGCAGCCCTGCAGCAGTGCTGAGCCCTGTGGAGGAGGCTGTGGCCATACCATGATGGAGTGGATGCCTCGTGCTCTCCCCGGCTGGAAGCCTGCGTGGTCTCGCTCCTCTCCCGATCCAGCACATCCTCCAGCTGGATTGGGCCGGCCCACGTTCAAACTTGCACCAAAGATCAAATGCCAGTGTCTCTTCTGTCAAGGGGGAGCTTTGGGCCATGCCCCCAGTGCTGCCAGCCTGAGGAGGAGGAGAGCAAAGTTCTGTCTGAAACTGTGTAAATAGAGACTTCGGGTCTGCGTGGGCACGCCAGGGGCCAGAGAGCTCAGGGTGCTCCAGGTGCCCCAGCTGCCACTGCCTGACCCACAGAAAGTGCCACTCACCTTGGGCTTTAACCGGACTTTTTCAAACACTGACCATGGGAGAAGCAGCAATGAGACTTTTTTTTGTATAAAACAAAAAAGTTTACTGATTTTTTTTTTTGTTTTTTCAGTATTTATTGGTTGTAAATAGAAGAGGCAAACTTGTACATTTTACTAATCCAGCCTCCCCCTGCCCTGCAGCCCAGTCCCTGTCCTGTGCCCTCCCCGGTATTTAAGGCTGCTGGGAGGGATGCTGGCAGCAGCAGCATTGCTCTGCTGTGCCCATGGGGTGCAGACCCTGCCAGCACCCCCCTCCCAAATTCTGTACCACTAATTGCTCGAGCAGGGGCAGAGATGCTTGTTTTAATCATTGTAGGAAACACTAACCAAAGGGGGACCTTTTGTTGCTCCTGGCTCCATCTGTTTTTTAAGCGCTTCATTCCAGCAGATCTTTTCCATTTCCCATCCATCAGAGTTCCTGGGTGGATGGGATGCCTTCCCCAGCTCCAGGACAGGGACCACGCTCCAGGGGCTGGGGCTGGTGGCAGGGAAGAGGCTGATTGGGTGTGAGCGTGGCTGGCACAGAGCTCCTCCAGCCCCGTGGCCCCTCGGGTGGCACTGCCCACGATGCACATGATGGGAGCTCCTGGCTCCCTGACGCTGGGGCAGCCTCCTGCCTCTCCCCTGCCCAAAGCCCCTTCCCCTGGGCACCAGCACCTCTGGGAGGGTGCTCCCTATGCTCTGTGCCTGTCCACCCTGGGACTGTCCCCTCCCCTCCTGCCGGTGCCACCAGGGGGGGACTGGCTGTACCGTATGTATTTTGTACCACTTCAATGAAGGAGCACACTGCCCGGTGTGACTTGTACACAGCAATGTAATTAGTCTTTGCAATAAAATACTGATGCTCAAACGTCTCTGCCCCAAGGCAGGGCTTGTCCTGTCCTACTTCCCCAAAATGCCAGCACCTTCCTGGAGAAAGAGGGATGGACTTGACTGTGGGGGAGTTCATACTTTATGTTCACTGTGGTGGGTTCAACTTTGTTTTGAAAAACAGGCTTTTTGGCTGAGGGACTAGGGCTCAATTTTGAAATCAACCTCATTCATTTGAACCTGACAACTGACACTATTGCATTCTCCAATTATGATTTGTTGTAACTTTTCTTACGAGTAACAGCCTTAAAAGCAACTGTAACAGTCTGTAGAGCTCCTCAGCACAGAAGAGGAGGTCTTACTCCTCTTAAAAAAGAAGCTTGGCTTTCAGGTGTGCTCAGAACACACTGGGCAATGCACTGGGAAAGGGACAAGACCCAGAAAACAGCAGTAGCTCTTTAATTTTTGGGACTTCGTTTTGGTGGGAACAATGCAGTTGGCAGTGGCCAACTTCTGTGCACCTGAAGCTCTGCCCCTTTGCCAGCTGCCTCCAGTCCTTGTTAACTGCTAGCTGAGGAAGTCAAAACAGACCTGAGAAGTCCATCAGGTAATGAGGACAACAAACACTACATCTCAGGAAGGGAATTATTCACTGACAGAAAGTGTATTCTCCTGCTGGCTTTATTTCCAAGATGACCAGCATGGCACAATATTTTCATTCCCTCTGGACAAGCAGAAGGGCAGAACCTGCCTTAGGGGCTCCAGGAGCACTCCAGGACTGCTTCGGCTCCCACCATCTCCTCAGGCACATTTTCTATTCTCCACATGGCCACCAACCTGGAGAGAGTGCACTCCCACACGTGGTGAGATTTGGGAATGCAGCTTCACTCATATTCTGGTGTGTTACCAGCTGGTTTGGATTCTGGGCTCACTGTTGGGAGTTTGTTGAGCTTGCTGGAGGGTTTCTCAGGCAGCAATTCTGAAAGTGCAGGCAGTGGCTCCCAAACATCCAGAATGCTGCCCACCAACAGTCAGTGCAGAGAGAACAGCATCAGCTCAGTACAAGCTCTGCTTTCCCAGATCCTGGTGCTGAACCCTTGGCTCTCAAGGAGCAAGAGCAGAGACACTTCTGTCCACAGCAGCCACACTGCTCACTGAGTTCATACATAGTCCAGAATTTCTGTCTCCATTTCATTTTCACTCCCATCAGAAGGCTTGAAGTCTTCTTCCTCCTCCTCTTCATCATCCTCATCTTCTCCAGACTCATATGCCAGCTGCTCTTTGCCATCTTCACTGCTTGTTGTATTTGAGAAAAGAGCTTAAATTGGGAAGAAGGAAAGACATTGTGATGCCTCTCTCAATGCAACCTGGGGGCATTTGCAGTTGAGTTCACAGAACGTGAGAGGAAGGCAGCAGCCTCAGGGGCACAGCTAATACACTTAATAGAATCTGATCAAGCCCGGGGCAATCTGTCTCCACACTCCAGGAAGGAGAGCAGAACAGCAGTAGAGCTGCAGTGCTGTGCCTCCTCTCCTGTCTCATTCTGACCTAACTCACTGGGATATTATTGCTTTGGCCCACCATCATGAAGAAATAATTTCCTCACTTCTTGGTCAATCAGTAATATCAATAAAAAGTAAAATGCCACCAACAGATACATCAGTCAGAATTAAGATCTTGATTATTACTGTGCAGAAGACATTTAAAAGCTGAAGGGCCGATACTTGGAAGATTAAATAGAAAACCTTAACTCCCAGCCATCCCTAATGCCAACCCACATTCCCACAGCACGGCTCCCACACAAGAATGAGCTACATCCCAAAGAAGGATGCAGGAACACTTCTGCCTCAGTGCCAACTACAACATGTCCAAAGCATCCTTACCAGGTCTGGTGGATCTGATGATCTGTTTTATCATCAGGGACATGCTGTCCCTCAGGTCATCACTTGTCTTGGCAAGGCACCACCCGTCCCGCTCTGTGCATTCCGACTCGGTGCCATCGTTCCGATGGATGATCTTCTGCAGGCTAAAGAGCAGCAAAAGGGAAGGAAATGTTCATCTTCTGCACTCAGATGTGAGTTTCAAATGAGACACATTGGTTTACTTCCACTTCGCTGAGCTGGAATAGCACCGTTGGTTAACCAGGTAATTAGATGGGAAAGGAAGTTTATGTGTGAAATGACTGTTCTGTTTTTATTGAGCAACTAAACACCTCTGATGTTCATGCTCAGGGGGAAAGGGGTGAATGGGCAGGGTATAAACAACAGGCTTTGAAATCTGTCTCTAAGACTTAGCTGTCAGAGTGCAGTACCTTTCCACATTTAAGTCACAGAGTTGGTAGAACATCTGTCGGTAAGGGGGCAAGGCTCCTTCTCGGAAAATGTAGATGGATTCCTAAGAGGAGGAAAGAAGGAAAGGATTCATGTGCATTTTATGGTGTAACACAACTCTGGCATAACTGAAAGTACTTCCAATGGGCTGATTCAAGAACAAGGTACTTCCAAGAGAAAAAAAATTTAAAGCATAGATCTGTACATGGCAGAAGATAAAAGCTGAATGAGGAATGCCCCAAAATGCCCCTGCAGGCACACCAGCACTGCTGAGCAGAGAACACACTTCAGCTCTCCAACCTGCAGCTCTGTCTGCAGTCTGTCACTGCCTAGCAGTGCATCATGGGCTTCATTCTAGCAAAAAAGAGTAAGACTCATTTATTTATTCCACCCTGTTGGATTTTGCAGCATGACCTGATAAAGACATGGTGATATTTTTGCACTTCGCTGCCCATGAAATTCCAATTTTATCAATTGAAGCAAAATGCTCTTCACATCTAAGATTAGGGTGGAAAGCACCAATCCCACCTTGCAGCATGTAACAAAATACACTCAGGTGATGCTCCATAGTGCCATATCCAAGTAGGAGCTTCCTAGGCAAACCTGAGCACATCAACTGACTCACAGCAGATCCCTTGATGACTGATAAACCAGGAAACATCCCTATTTCACTGAGATATTTCAAGATTTTGGTATAAAAATCATGTTTACCTTCAGTTTATACCTGCTGGAGGGGGGCTTTTTTGCCCCAGATGTACCAGCTGAACCCAGCCCCTGTTTCAGGTCGTGGACACTGACTGTGTGACTTCCTGAAAGGAAAACAAGGAGTCCTAATTAGGGACATCTTTCATATTGGGCTGTCACTTCTGTCTGTTGATTCAACAAGACCTGAGCAACCAGCAACAGAGCATGTGCTTTGTTCATTCTTCAGAGATGTTACTGGACAGTCCCAGGAAAGGTGTTGACTTGGGCAGCTTTTTCCTGAGTCCATTTGTTCATAATTTTAACCTTTTCTACTCTCCTTTGACATGGAAAAGAACCTCAATGAATTCTGAATTCCCAGTGTGGCTTGCAGAACTCCCTCCTGCCTGCTAACAGACACTGTGGCTCAGCCAGACTCCCACAACACTTCCCAGCAGGAGATTTTTCTCTGGCTTAACAGCAGCAATATCATAACCAGAAAACAAGCTCCAGTTTTGGCTCAGCTAGAACACAGGAAGACCCTTCACCTCCTGTGACTAGGATGGGGCAAGCAGAGAAGCAGAAGAGCCAGGCAGCCCTTCTGGCCCAGCATACCTTGTTTCTTGACAGTGATGGGCAGGCTGTAGTTGTACGTGCTGCGTTTTGCTTTCACAGGCATGTCAGTAGCAGCATAACCTAGAGGTGAAAACCAAAATTCAGAATTGCACTGAGAGCAAGAACTCTGCAGAATATCCTCAGCTCAGGAACACAAGGGCTGGACTGGTGTGGGAAGGGCAGGCTGGTCTTTGGGATATGCTGGCTTTAGCAGGGTGGGGAGAAGAGATTAACAAAACCCCTTAACCTGGAAATGTGATCTGATGTCAATGAGTGGATGCCAGCTCTGTCATGGATTTATTAGATGGCATCAGAAACTCCTTTTCCTCAACTTGTCCTTTGCAAAATCAGAGCAGGGAACCTCACATTCAAGGTCTTGAGACCCTCAGCATCCTGCAGGAAATGCTGAGGTCCTTGAGGAAAAGCTGCTATGTGACCACCACAATTCCTGCTTGGTGTCTCCCCTGAGTGAGGAGGAGGATGCTCTGCTACACCCACTTGGGCTTGGAACACATGGAGGAGGAAGGTCAGAGCTTAGAATGCCAGATGAGGAAGGAGCTATTGCATACTATGACAGAAACTATTACAGGAGTTTTAGAAAGAACTACAGTAAACAAGGAGCTCAAAAGGTGACATGTTCATCAGAGAAGAAATATGGCAAAAGAGTTGGAAAAACACATAAAAAGAAAAATACTACCAGGATTAACCAGAAAGCAGAGAGAGCAGCTCTGTGGCTTGGGCCCTTTTACCATATTTCATTCCACAGCGAATTCGGAAGTCCAGCACTTGATAAATCTTTGCTTCAGGGTGTTTCCTGGGGTCATACCCAAACCTAACCCATAAGCTTCTCCAAGGACCTGTTAACTGCACAAACACATGAGGGAAGATGGTTACAAAAAAGCACTACAGTGTTGCACTTTCCTTCAGTACAGAGGTCCTTGGAAAGTTCTAATATTTTCCCTCATCGCCCAAAGGTATTTGTTTTACCAGCTCTTTGCTCACTTGCCATGCCAATATTTATACACTGAAACTTGGCAATCAAAGCATCAAAGCACAAATATTTGTGTGCTTTTACAAACCAACCTGCAAGGTCACAGCCAAGTGTTAGTCTGGAGAAATTCTGCTACCACTGCCAGGTGAACAGTCACTTGGAGTGTGTGCCTGACCTGCAGAGGTGATTAAAACCCATGAAGCAAAGAGTCACTGAATTCTCCTTGGCTTCAACTTTGGCTCTAAAGCATTTCCTTCCCTCTGTCTTTTTTACATTGAATTAAGCTCAGGTGGCAGGACCTCAGAAGTGGTAAAAGACCAGGAAGAGCCAGGTGATGCTCCCTTGCTCACAGAGGCACCACTCACCATGTAATAGGCCAAATATGGCAGCAGCACCTTCAGCTTGTCTGGATGGACACTGATATTGGCTTTCACTGCGTTCCGGGACCACACAGGACGCACCTCAAAGAGCTGAAACAACACACAGACAAGCACACAACAGGGGCAAGGGGTTACCAAAGGCAGAGCAGCTTCCTAAGTGGACTCAGATCTGTATCAGGGCTTTTAGCCCTCAATTTGAGCTACTGGCTGGTGATGTGAGAGCTCATGGCTCAGAAAAAGAGGCTTAGAGTTGGCCACAGATTCAAAGTATGACTTGCAGAACTGCAATGAACACAGCAGTGTCAGTAGCATCTACTCACACCTGAATCAGTCACTTACAATCAGCAAAAATTTCTAGGAAAAAAGTGTACTTTTCCCTCCCCAGCTTGCTGCAGGACACTGCTCAGACCAGAAGTCAGGCACACACCTTTCTCAGCTCTTCCTCCACCTTTTTATCCACAGGATTGGTGCACACTTTCTTCCAGTTCTGTACAGCAGCATCCAGTGGTTTAGTTGGGATCTCTTCATCATCAAAGTTGACAAAGATGGCGTTGTGTGGGCGCCGGGCCCTGCTGAGGCCAATCAGGTTCTCACCAGACACCTGGGGATTGTTGTATCCCTCCCTAAGGAACAGGGAAACACAAAAGGGACTCAGCTGGGTGAGCAATGGGTTGCTTTAACTTTGGCCCAGCCTCCCTTGATCACACACTTGCACCATGGTATCACTGAAGAAAGAGAATTTAAATTTAAATAAACCCCAAAACTTCTAAACTACATCCATTTGCACACTGACAGAGGAGCTCTGCCCTGGCTGGCAGAAAACCCTCCAGCACTTGGGACTGATCTCTGTGAAATGTGGTGGCAAGGCTTCTCCCTCTGCATCTGCTCTCCTGGAGCTACTGCAGGCACTCAGTGGGACAAGGGTAAAGCAAGAGGGAACTGCATATACCAAGTCAATCTGGCAATTTCTTTTGCTTTAAAAAGAGCTGGTGAAGGCCAACAGCGAGAAAATGAAAGATGTTTCTTGTGGGAGATCTCCCAGATTGTTCTTCTGGCAAAACCGGTTGAGACCAGGAAGGCACAGCACCACATGGCACCAATCCCTGGAAACCCTGCCCTTGGCTCTCCCAGCCCCTTGGAAGCAGGCTGGAGCTGTGTCCTGCATCTCACACTGTGTGAGGTGAGCTGGGAGAGGCATCATCTTCTCCTCATCCCCAGTTCCCCTCACCTGGCAAATCCTCAAGTGGAATTTTGCTGAGGTTGCCACTGCCAGTTTCCAGTGGTTTTTTTGCCTCTGTTGTGCCAAATCAAGAGGGATAAAACAACACAAGGCAGCAAATTAAAAGGGTGAAATACAAGAAAGATGTATCATGAGGAAAGGCACTGACCTGTGCTGTATATCTGGGCGATAAAAATAGTCCACAGGGGTGTCCAGACGTGAGAAAATGGGTGGTGGGATGTAAAGAGGTAAGTCCCTATTGAAAAATTCTTCCTTCTCTGGTTTGAGCATCAGGACTTTGTCATACATGGAGGTTTGTTTGCCATCAGGGCCAGAGTGCATTGCCAGGTACTGGAAGTCAGACATTCCTGTAAGAAACAAAAGTTAAAACATTGTGAAGTTTGTTGTGAATTCAACCATATTTCTCACACTCAACTTTCAGGAGCAGGAGCCTGAGAGGTTTATGCAAAGGTTTATCCAGCAGGGATAAACAACAGAAATTGATTTTCCTTCCAGCCCTCAACTGCTTAGGGGGGAAACACTCCCCTTTCCCATCAAACACACTCATGTCTAAGCCACGTGCACACAACCCCAAGGGTTACCTTGAAATTTGTAAACAGTGGTGACAATCCCAAGAATCTCCATCTCAAACTGGACTTCTGGCTGGATTTGCTCCTCAGCATCCAACTGCTGCTTCTTCTTGGTGCTCCTCCTGACCCTGAGCAGCATGGTGGAGGTGGGGAAGCGGTTGGCACACACGGGGTGGCAATAGGGGTCCTTGGGGCGGAAATACAGCTCCAGCCTTTTGGCAGGGTCAGCGTAGATCTGTCAGCAAAGGGAGGAACAGACCTTGTCAGCACCCCACCCACACAGCCCTGCACCTCTGTGCCAGCCTCACATCACCAGCTGTGCCTCTCACACGGCCTCAGGGGGATCATTCCTGCCCCACCAACACCTGCAGCACATCACAGGGGTGTGCTCCCATCCTGGGCTTCAGGAAGAAATAAATAAAAAAAATATAACATTCTGGATATGAGGATTCTTGCCTGGAAGGGTGGGGAGGCCCTGGCACAGGGTGCCCAGAGAAGCTGTGGCTGCCCCATCCCTGCAAGTGTCCAAGGACAGGTTGGAGCAACCTGGTCTAGTGGAAGGTGTCCCTGCCCATGGCAAGAGGGTGGAATTGAATGAACTTTACGGTCCCTTTAAACCCAAACCATTCTATGATTCCATGATTTTACCGGACACCTCCTGAATTCCTGCTCGAGGACAAAAGGGAAGCCCCATCACCCCCAAACCACACATGGGCCCTGCCCAGCCCATGCTGGGCTGGAACGACTCACACAGAGGGTCCCATGTGGGGGCTCGCCCCGGCCCCTTCCCGCTCCCATCCCCTTGCCCAGGGCCGGTCTCGCCGCCCCTCACCCTCTGCCCAGAGACCCCCCCATCCGCCCCGCACCCC
>VXBB01022279.1:0-18211 GCA_013399915.1 Illadopsis cleaveri | reverse complement strand
TCCTCTCCTCTCCTCTCCCCTTTCTCAGCTTTTGCAATTTTGTGGGTTTTTTGCATGATGAATTTAACAAAGCTGCTTCCATTTCTGTATATGACCTGTTTAATTTCCTGTTTCCTGTGCATTTAATAACAGTAATAACAGTATATCTTAAAAAGAAGAATTTACATTAAGCAATACAGTGATATAATTACCAGTTACAAATTCACCTCTGCTTATCCTTTTTATGGCAGGATAAAAATCTTCCTTATTTCTCATCTTTTCTCTACATTTATGTAAATTTTTCTTCCCATATAAAACTTTCTTCCCTGCCATTTCTCCTCCCCCCAAGCACACACATATTGAGTATGGGAATAAACTTTGGAAACAACAGCCTGGCTGCATGGCATTTTCCCTCTTGATATTCTCTTTGATGTGAGACTCTGCTGACATATTTTCATTGACTGATACAGTAACATCAAACCAAACAAAAAAGAAAAACCAAAAACCAAAAACCAAAAACCAAAAACCAAAACCAAAAACAAAAAAAAACCCAAACAAAACCCACCCAATGGCCCAACCCCAACAGAGTTTGAGTAAATCAAACGTTGCACTGCTGGTTCTTAAAATGATACCTCCTTGGGATCCCATGAAGAATTTAATTAATCAATCCTGTTAAAATGGTGCTGTTGTACTGTAACTGAGAACAAGGATCTGTCAAGTATTGTTTTTGCATTCTCAATACAAGGTTGAGAAAAAAAGATCAGCATCCATACTTGATCCCTAACTTCCTCACTTGTAGCTGTGGTTGACATTAGTTGTCCTGTCTACCTTGACTAATAGGTGGGTTCTGCTCAGGAGACACAAGGTGTTTTCAAACCCTTGCAGGTCAGCCTAAGACCACTGGAACTACTGGGGAGCTGGTGGTTTCACCTTCAACCCACCTTCCTGTTCCCAGGGTGAGGCAGGAGCAGCAGCTCCTGGAAGTTTGGGTGCATGTCACAGGGCAACCCTCGCACCCCCTCCTACTCTCCATTCACTGGAGCACTCCCACATGACAGCCTCAAATGGCTGCTTTTAGCTGCTGCCTGTGGGAAGAGCAACAAGGGAGCAAGGCAGCTTATAGAGATGGGGGAGGCACAGGCAATATGTTCTGCCTTTTGAACAAAGGATCCTAATGAGAAAGAAAATGATAAATATTGGAGTCCATGGTTTTTCGTTTCACTCACTTGTGCTTTACACCCAGGGAACATTTTCCTCTTGGTATAAAGTGCTGATTCAGGCTGGAGAAACAAACATCTGACAGCCTCATTTGGCTAAGATTAAGTATACAGAAATTCATTTCACATATCACTGCTCTGTGTTCAAACTAAACAACAACACCCTCTTTTGGCCTAACCTGTTTGTTCTTGTTGGGCTTGGCAATGAGACAAACCCTAGCATGGTAAAAGACACAGGTCCAAACCAAGCAGGTCCACAAACATGCTTGAACAACAGGTTGTGTTTGCTTCTGCAAATCCCTTCTTTATATCTTCTCTCTCTTCATTTTTCCTCCTTTTCCTGTCATTTGCATTCAGAGTAGGCTGATCCCTCCTTCTCCATCAGGCTACATCTGTGTAAGAGCAGGTGCAAACTTAGAAACTCAGTAGAGTCCAGTGAATTTCAGCTCTTGTGCCTGTAGCTTGCAGCAGCCAAAATGCTCCATTTTAATAGCAACACCCACAGCCCCAGTGTGTGCCTGGCCCTTTTGAAATAGTGCCATACAAGGAGCCCCTTGAGCATGCAGGGAGTGGAAGGGTCTGTGCAAATTCAAGCACTGGGCTCCATCACATCAGAACTGAACATGACTGGTCTGATTTAGGCAAGGTGTCCTGCACAGCAGAGAATTCCTGCTGAACTCTTCACAGAGGTTCCAAATTGTTACAGTAGAGTGCAAGTTTATATTTTTTTTTTAGCCAGAAAAAAAGATATAATTTAATTCTCTAGAAATTGCAGCCCATTTTTTGCTGACTGACTTTTGCCCTCAGAAATATTTGTCTCAGAATGTGAGTGAGGGAGGGCTGATTATCATCCTGGGAAATGTTGACGAGAATGATCATGTTTAGGAAAAGTAACTGGCAACTAGAATAGAGCACAATAAAATGAAGATTTTCAGTAACGCTATAAGATACAGATTGTAGATAAAGTGAATGCAGAATTGTTATCCACTAAATCCTGCAAGAATGGAACTAAAGAGCACTTGTTAAAAACTAATAGGATAACAGCTTAAAGCATGTAAAGAAAGCAGCTCTTTGCACAGTGGATAGGGAACCTTTGGATGTTGCTGGCCCAGAAGCCTGCAGAGGCAGACACCATCAGCAGAATCAAAATGGGATTAGATAAATTTTCAGACAACAGATCTGTAAATGGACACTGAATTTAACAGGCAGAATGTACAATCTAACATCCCAATCCAACAAAGGTGATTGCTGTGGAAACACAAGGGGACAGAGGGAAATGTCCAGGCCTGTGTGCTTTCCCAGGATAGTCTCTCCCCTCAACCCAGCTGGAAGCAAGTTGCTGGGTTGAGGAGTACCCCTGCTGTGGCCCCAAAAGGCTGATATAATAGTAGGCATATTTTGGGATTAAAAAGTACAATTACCTATATATTTGTCTATATAAGTACAAGATTTCATTCACTATATTTTACATCACTAATCAGCTTTTGTCTAGGCTGAAATGCACAACATATTAAAAACAATCTCCACAATATTAATGGATATTTTGGATCAGCTTTTTACTCCAGTGTGTGTTATTATTTTTCTTTTCAGAAAAATGAAATTATGTCTTTAATTTAATTTATTTGACATTTTGGGTTTAGCAATTAAGAGCTTTATGAAAAACCATAATGCTCATCTAGCAGAGGAACTTAATCACAGTTCTGTTAGGCTTTCTTTAAAAAAATAACCACCCTGTTAAATAGATTAGTGCTTTTTTAATTAGATGGTTTAATTACAGCTTGTTAATGGAAATATTACATAAACAGCTCTCAAAACCACACATGCCCATGCATTATCAGAAAAGAGAGAAGTTGCAGGTGTCCCTAAAGGAATAATCTTCAATATGGATGAATGGAAAGAGAATAACCAGCCAGAACAAAACTGCTTCTGAATAGTGCAATGGCATCTTCATATGGGCAGCCATGGCAGTTGAGATGTTGTGACCCCACAGCAAGTTACCAACTCTAAAAAATTGACTGTCAGACTGTTTAAATTCCAGAACTTTCTGTGTGTTCCCTTTATGCTAATGAACATCTGCAACTGTAATTTTTGATCATTTTACATATTAGTCCATCTAGCTGTGCTGTAGAGTCACATACCCCTTTAATGTTAGAGTTTTGAGATCAGTATTTCAAGGCCTGTCTCTATTTTACTATGTGCTCCTCAAGTCACAACTATTACCTTAAAATGGGGAAAATAAATGATATTGAAATAAAATGTATTTGTCTTCCTACAGAGCTTCCAAGGTTCCAGCTACAAGACTGAGTTGTTACATGATTGCTATTATACACACACAGTAGTATTTGCATGTGTTTGTGCAGGTGTGTGGATACACACATCATTTGTGCATTTGAATAAATATTCATTGGGCAGAACCTTCATTGCTCCCTGTTAGACCTTTGAATGGCAACCTTGAAGAATCAGAAAAGGGCCAGATGCTTAAAGGACCGTGGACCAGAATTTTGAGGTACTCTAAACAGGAGTAAAACCAAATATAACCTCAAGTTCTTTGTCACTTTGGTAATCCAGGATTTGTAGGCAGATACACCCCTACTTGGACAGGTGTGTGCATATGTAAGTCTAAGAAATGTGAACACATCCACTTCCAGGTGTCTGTGCCTCTATCTACAAGTGTGCACTCATCTTTATTTACCAAAGAAATGTGCAGTGCACCCACAAACACTATTATAGCTGAGATTGAGAACATATCACAATCCATAATTTATGTGTACATGGTAGGAATTAAGATTGGTTGGTAAGGTCTTTAAATACTGGAGAAAGAAGGTGGTTAGTTGAGTATGAGTATATTTATTACTTATGAATTTGGAGGGAAATACCTGAAGCTTCCCAACCTATAGCAAGGGGACAAGTGAGACAGTAGAGGCTGGGTGCAAGAAGAAAACTCAAATAAATTTCAGATCTGCAGTGATTTATACCAAAAGATGAGACAATGAGGCATAATGGAATGTATCATCTAATTAAGGTGTTTGCTTGGGGGATGCTTGGATTGTCTTTAAAAAAAAAAATCTAACAAATCTAATTTTGGGGTTTAGAGCAAGGAATATTCATAATTCCAATGAGTCATTTCTATTCATAGACACATATAAAAATTATAATTCTTTGTAACAGCTGTGACTTCTCCACAAGAACTATATCTGCCCCAACGAAGATTATGGAATTTAGCCTTTATTCTACTTTTCTCTCTAAGAACTAAACTGTGTGGGTTGGATCAATAAAGACTTGATGAATCACAACTTCGATACATAACTTCTGTATACCCAGTGTAATAGGAAGTTTTACCTTGTTCAGCAGTTGGAAAGAGGGACTTAAAATTCTGATAAAGCCTCTGGCTAATGGAGAACTTACTGGAGGGAATATTGGGTAATTTCTCATCTGCTTGGAGAGGCTTGGGATATAATTTTACATCATTAGCAAACTTGCTGAGGGTACACTCTACCCCATCATCCAAACCACTAATGGCAGTGTTAAACAGGATCAGACTCGTAGTGACCCCTGGGTTGTACTGCATATTACTGTCCTCCAGCTAGACTTAGTGCCATTGATTGTGACCCTATTCCTCTGTTACATTCCCCGTTCCTCTCCAACATTTTTTAATCTTTCTGAACATAACTGAATGGCTAATCTCATGTTTGGTGGGGCCTGGGGAGAGGAGGAAGTGCAACCTGTGTCTTGTTTTGGTGTTTGTACATCTGCAAGGAGTTGAGAGCATCTGTTGAGAGACTGATCTAATCCAGCAGCCCTGGGTGCAGCACACAGCTTTGCTCTGTCCTTGATGAAATGCCCTAACCCCTGTTTCCACACGACACAGGAGCCCCCTTTAATCAGATAACTTCTCAGAAAGGAGCACTCTGTGTAAATCCTCGCAATTTTAGCACTGACATGCTGTGAGAGACTGGATTGTTAATGGTTAATGATTCTATCTCCACTTGCAGTAACCACACTGGCGGTGATGCAGAGGGGATGCACACCCATCACCAGTGGATACAAGCTGGGTGTTGAGCCAAGAAACAGAAGAGGCTGATCCTGAGAGGTGGGATGGTGCTTTTTGTCATGCCAATGTCCTTACAAAAGTGACTCAGCTGTGAAAACAACCCCTCCAGGGAAGTACTGGGACATTCTTATGAAAACCTGAAGGTATTCAACCCTTTTAATTAACTCAACTACACTGAGGTAAGAGAAAACAGGCACCATGTCAAAGACTCCCAAAGTGTCCCATGACCCACAGTGTTGCATCAACCAGTGTAAAACTTCCTGTCCCAGGAAAGGTACCTGGGCATTCCCACCCATCCTGAGTGTGTAATAACTCAGTGGACTTGGTGCTTTGTGGCCTTTCTCCACCCCTTATGTATCAAGACTGCAATCATCAGTGACCAATGGAAATTGCAGTAATCAGGTTTCATCACTGTACCCAAGAGTGGTGTCTATATACCTTTCTATCTCATTCTTTCTCCTTTTCCTTTCCCTTCTACATTTTCTTTGTTATTTTTGTGCTTTCATATTGTTACATTTCTAACCAAAATTGCTACGTTTTAAAATTCACCAGGTACATTATTCTATCTTTATGTTCTAAAGTTTGCAAGTAAGGCTTTGTTACTGAACCTCCTGAGAATTTTGTTGTTTGTCCTGCACACCGCCCAGGGTAAATCAAACAACCTTCCCCTAAACCCACAAAGTGGACAGGGGCATAACACTCTCATGCTGGAAGAAGACATCAAGAAGTTCTGTGGTAGTGCAGCATTACCAGAGGCTTTGTGCTCATGCAAGAAACCCCTCACTGTCTGAACAGAGTTCAGTGGCTTGGATATGGTGACTGCTGCCTCTCTCAGAGGTGTCCAAACCAAGCCAGCAGCATTGGTGCTCAGTCTGCTTCTACTGGGTTGGCAGAGACAGCCAGATGAAAGCACTCAAAAAGCTGAGGAAAATAATTATATTTTAAGAAAGCGATTTCCTGGTATATGAAGGGCTCTTCAAAAAAGAAAACCAAAACCAAACCAAACCAACAAACAAAAACCCCCACAATTAATAAACAATTAATATCTACCACAAACAGGTCTCTGACTACAGCTGACTTCCATTTTAGGAGGATGCTGGAAAGTTGTTTTATGGGATTGTTTAGAATGGAACAATTTCAGGTGAAATTTGAGACTATCAGTATTACCTGAGAACTTGGAAATCTGCAAACCTTTTTTCCCACTGCTTCTAATGGAGATAATGTGTCTACAGAGGCATACTTGCATTTCCCATTCCATTTCATGATCCTGCCAGTTCATTTGCTGTTTGTTAGGCAGGAATCCGTGTTCTGTCAGAACTATGTTTCTGTTCAGTATTCAGAAAAGAGCTGGGCCATGCTTTTTCCAGCAAGAAATGTGGTCCCAGACGGCCAAAACTTTTTCATCTTATATGTGGATTAATTTATTACTTTTCCTGTATTCCTGAAACTACTGGGAAACTTCTAGTCTGGAGTGAAACTCTGTAGAAATCAAAATAACATTTTTCATGACCAGCAGATTATATCGTTGCTCAGCGAACTGCACTGACCACTAAATGGATTTTCAGCTGGAGTGTCAGGCAAGGCTTTGGATTGCAATGATTTGCCTTAATATCCTGTAATGTATTCCAGATTTGGGTGGAAGATATGTTGTATAGCGGTTTGTAGGATTGCACAGAACTTTATGTGCAGAGTTTTAGAGTTCATGCTTATTTGAAAAACTGCAACAGATTTGGTATCATAAAAGATCCCTAGATACCACAGGAAAAAAGTAGATAGATTCTAATAGGAGTAAAGATTAGAGCTTATTGTATAGTACTGCAGATCCTTGGTAGAGTCAGCTTTTCCCTAAATCAAAGAGTGCCTCAGCATGGACCCATGTACTGAGGGCATTATTCTTAAATCAGTACATCAGCAGTTTAACATACCATAACGCTAAGAAATATAACGATGATGATCATTTTCTACTATATTAGTTGCCAGAAGCCTGTGCATTTTACAAGAAAACTGCCAGATATAAAGATTGTTACATTTAGATCTTCTGAGGATTTATAGGCTGGTGGTAAAGAGTGCTCTTAGTGAGAAAACAACTAGTACAAGTGGGAGTGATATTTGCCTTGGAGTAAAACTTGATTTAACCTTAAAGAAATATAAGAAAAAAAAGAACTAGGAAAATAACAGAGATACATGCTCACAGGTATACTGGAGGGAAAAGCTGAATCAAAGGAGCCGGGTTCCTTCATTTAGTTTCACTTCTGGTTTGATTTTGTTGCCTAGACTGATACCTCCAGATTTTGTCCTCCAGGATTCTGTCAAGCAGCTGCTAAAAGACTATGGATGATTTTGATCATACTTTTGATCTGAGTACCTGGCAAGTTTGCTTCTATAGCCCAGAAAGAACTTGGGTTTAGGAAGAAGAATCATTATCTCTTGATAATCCCAGCGCCAAAGTGTCATCCAGAGATCTGCTGCAGCTACACCCCTGGGCTTCTCTCTGTTTTTACTGTGGCTTCTGTCATTGTTCCAGGCTGGCTGCTCTCAATGGGCTCCTCTGTAATTCTTACTACCTAGTAGAAGGTCCTGTCTTGCTTCATATACCGTTCTCTTCATTGTGTTTTGCATCTCTGCCAGGAATGTGTCTCACCATGCTTGTTTCTTCTTTCTCATTTTTCAAGTCTCTTATGAGACTTGTAAGTGAAAGCTGTGTTAATCTTTCATTTTACAGCCTGGTTTAAAGTAACCTATGTGATATATATTCACTTCTGTGTCTCAATTTGAATCCCAAGTAATTTTATAAAACAGCCGTTTAGAAAGGTGCTGCAGAGAATGAGTTTTGCTGTGTAGTTTTATTGCACACAGCAAATGTGACTTCTTTCACTTTGCTTTACAAGGTTCTTACTTTTTTTTTTCCACATCTCAAACAACATGACACCACCTTTGATGTGGATAACAATAAAGGAGCTGAATTGAGAGTGATTTTGGTGGTGACAGAGAGAGCACTTCACCTCAGTCTTTTTAAGCGATTCAGATAATGTCTTCTTTCCATTTCTCTAGGCAAATATCCTATCACAAACTGACTAAATCTGTACAGGAGAGTTGCCATGGCCCAGAATTTATCTGTGGACCTCAGGGTCCCTTCTAGCCTTTTGAAAGGGGACTGCTGGTTGTGCATTTTTCCTGTGGTGCTCAGCAGTCTCCTTCCTTAGAGAAAATAGGCATTCGTTGCTTACCTTGGTGCCTTGCTAGAGCAGAAGTACCAACATATAAACCTCGTGCACAGGTACAAACAGCCAAAAACTAATCTGCAGTTCCCATGAAATTTTAACACACCATTTTGAATTAAAACCTTTTGGGTTTGGTCACGTGTTTAAGGAGCTCTGAAGCAAAAGCAAACCATTTTGGAAGAGTTTCTGTACTGAGTCCTACAAAAACTAATAGAGAAGAATTCTGAAAATCCTTTCTGTCCATTCTAGATTCAGACCCATGACAAACTACCAGCCATTGTCCATCTGGCTACACTACTGAAGGGGAAAGAAGTGAGAGCACTGCCCAGGGAAACAGCTTTGAGCCTGCTTGGCATCCATGAGGAGTTCAGGCTCCAGACCTTCTGCTGTTTTCTATCAGGAACATTGATCGTATCCTGCATGCTTCTCCTTCCACCTTGGATTTTATGTTCTTCAGATGCCAGTACTGCTATCCTAAACCCAGCCTTCCCAATCATTCAGACATCCTTCCCCTGAACTGCAGCAATTGTGTAGTGCTTGGCTTCACTAGGTTTTGTGCAAACATATGCTAATTAATTATAACTAATTACACATACTCAGGGGTTTTAATCCTTTTTTTCACACCTCAAATTCTCCAGATTCCTAATTTCTTGTTTGTTTTTAAAACCTATTTTCTAGTTAGGGACGAGAAGGACTGAGGAGAGGGGTACTCTGGTATAATACACTATAATGGAAAGTTTATTTCACTTACAACTTAAAATTTTCAGTATTCAAAACAGGACTGGACTGAATAAATTACTTGGCTTCTCCCTACTGTCAACATCTTATATCAACTAACAGGGTCAGCTCTGCATCTGCAGAGGTCTGACTAATACCTCCATTCCCTGCAGGACTGCAGGGTCCATTTCACAAGCCATAGGGCCAGCCTCTCTGTTGGACCCTGCTTGCAGATACCCCAGAAAAATCTCTCACATAACACTCTCAAATCCAACATCAGCAGAATCCTGATCTGAACACTGGGATTTTGCATGTTCAGGCTTGAGAGACAAAAGCAAAAAGATTGGCAATGACTCATCCTGGCATGTAAGAATAAAAAGATTTTCTCCTTAATCAAGTCTGAAAGCTAATACAGAGAAAGTGTGTGACAGTAATGAAGTGGGAGAAATAGTTTCTAATTAGAATGTCAGCAAGATAACAAAAACCAAATCTTAAACTCCCCACCATTAAGGTTTTCCCACTGAGCCCTCCTGCCATTGTTCCTCTCTCTTTCTGATTTCTTTTTAATAACAGCTTTTGTGTGGCCTTTGTAAATAATCCTCTCATTACAGGTTTGCTTGAAATATGCAATCAATTTATTAAGATATTTTCCAGGAGAAATTAGCAGGTACAATAAAGCATAATTATTCTGGCACTCATTCATTTTTAAAACCATAGGTTGACCAGGTGCCACTGTTGCTTCTGCCAAGCTCAGCAATCAGTTTGATGGCACCAGAAGCACAGCCATATGCAGATTAATCCAGGATGGGCAGGCAGCAGCATTTACAGGGAGACTGAAAAATTAGAAATTATCTACATTTTTCTTCATAAGTACTAGTTTTTGAAATAACAAGAGGAATTGGATCTTTGATTAAGTAATTTTTCTACTATTGTTTATATATGTTTGAATGTCTATGTGTGTGGTTTTTTATCCCTCAAGAGAATATTGATTCTTTATAGAACTCAAAAAATTAAAGATTGAGAGGGAAGAAAAAAATATCATTAATATTTCTTTAGATTTAAAATCGACATGTAATAAATGATGCAATAAACGGTGGAGAGCTTCCTCTACCAAAAGGAAGACCACAACAGGAGGGAGAATGACTTCAACTGTATGGCATGAGTGACTCAAGATAAAAGAAGCATTTTGAGAATTTCCAGGAATATTTTAGGCACATTTTTCAAGATAAGCCATGGAGGGGGGGAGTTGCTAAAATCCAGTTGCCCTTCATTGGTAACTGAGAAATGAGCTTGGTATACGTGGGCTACTTCCTGGTTAACAGATGTATTCATAAGGATGGCCAAGTATGACTGGGAGTAAATGGCTATCTGACAGAAATATATGGGAACAGGAGAACCCAGATATACCCCCTGGATGGAAAGTCCTTTCATGGCAGGACAAAGGCAAGCAAGAGAAATGGTTCTGGGTATTTGGAAGAGCAAGTCTTCTTTTTCAGAAGAACAGAGCATTTTCAGTAAAGGGGTTAATGCCAAGGCTGAGAACTTTGTTGTAGCTTTTCAATGAAGAAGAAGAAAATATCTGTTGTCAGAGGTATCTCTGCAACATCCCTTGTTATCAGAAAAATTGCATTTAATATAAAACTTTAGAAAACTTAGAAAACAATTTTTTTCCTTTTCTTTCCCTCTCTCCTCTCTCTCTCTTCCTTCTCCTCCACTCCCATTTCTGTGGGGTTAAAGCCAAACCCTGAGACTATGGAATGCAAACAGAAAAAAAAGGTCTCGGCATTTTTTCTGGATTCTTTCTCAGTAAATTCGATGTTTTGGTTTCCAGCTCAAAATGAATTTCTTCAGCCTGGCAAAAAAGTAACCCTGCCTAGTTTATGGGAAGTGTAACACCTCACTATTGCAGTGAAGAGAGAGGAATCTGAAGTCAGCTGGTCACTACTGATGTTCCATTGCTCAGAAGACAAAAAAGATAAAAAGATAACGCAGCTGGCTTTGTCTGAATTGTTGACAATGCAATGTTTTCAGTGAGCTAATCAGAAATGACTCAGAAGACATACTGAGAGCACGTAATGGAAAGTACCATGGTTCATTTCTGCAATGTTTCTCCTCACAATCAATCAGGTTTTAAAATGATGTAGAAATTAATAGCCTCAGAAATAATGTGACGGTGAGTATAAGCTCAGTGAAGTCAGCTGAAAAATGCTATTTCTACCATCGCTTACTTTTCTCTCAAAGAAATTCCTTATTTAAGTTCCTTATTTAATCTTTCCTTATTTAAGTTGAAAGAATATTATCCTCTAACTTCTGTTGTTGTGAGTCACCTTGGCAACACAAAACACATCATATTTCTGGTGACTACTGGTCAGAAGATGTGCTTCAGTAGAATAATTTTTGAATTAAAGTATATGAAAATCTGTAGAGTGTTTGTATCAGCTATTTTGATCTTTTCTGAGAAGCTGTGCTCAAACTGAGTAGCTGCCTACCAAACGCTGAGGCTGTGCCTTATCTGTAGCATAAATGAGATGGTGGATTGCATGAGAACCACTAGCAGGACCCTGTGCAGGGAAGGCTGCTGGTCCTGAGGAGTGGTTATTTCACATGGCTAACTCAAGTTCACATCCTAACTTTGGATGTCTTACCTAGGAGGATAAAGTCCCACAAATATTTGTATAGTGTGCGTGCACAGAACATTGTACAAATGCATATTGAAGACCAAAATAGGATGAATTAATTATTACTGTTACAAGTACTACCTCCCTGGGGAGATTTAAAGCAGAAACTTGGAGGAGAAGTTGTTTAATTTCTAGCTTCTTGAGCTGTCTAGTTCTGTTAATAGAAGCCATCAGCAGCAAATGTTAATGTCAGGGGAAGTAACCACACACTATCATATTGCACCCTTGCTGTTAGTACTGGCAGATCACTGCATCACTTTTGTACATGGAAGCCCCAATTCTTGCTAAGGTTCCATGTCATTAAGGTCCAAAATGTGAAATTCAGATATTTAAAAAGTGTAAGTGGGTTTAAGGAAAACACAGGCTAAATGAAAGCTACATCAAAATATTAGGTTTCATTAGCAGGAAAAAAAAAAGAAGCTATTTTTATGTGCAAATTTATTCTACATTTTCTTTGTTTAAAGCCAGACTAGGTCTTCTGCTAAGATTTAATCTTGTCCTACTGTTCCTCTCATTAATACCTCCCTGTGCTTTCAGTTCTAAATTAGGATTCACTCTGTTCAAAGGTTATTCTCATCTTCCTTGTACCTCTATAGAGTGAACACAATTTCACTGCAAAGAGGGAGTTGCATTTAAGCAGCTGATACCCAAAGAGATCCATCAGGGTTCATTCTGGAAGAAGAAATTCCACAAATATGCTTGCACTCACTCTTTCTGTCTAATATTCCTTTTACCTGACTTTCCCCTCAATACAGCTACTCTCTATCCATCAAGCCATCTGCCTGTTGATTTATCTCATCCATCTGTCCTTCCACTGCATCCATGTAATACATCTGTGTATTAGTCACACACATAGGGACAGCAGTCAAATTCTTCCCATCAGTGTTTCTATCAGTCAGCTTTTTCTGTATGTTTTATCCAGTAAATATACTGGTGCTCATGCATAATAAACTATTTTATCTTCACACACTACGCATTACTGTACTTTTTTCCCATGATTAACAGCACTAGATATTAAAATATTCACTGGGCTAAAGTCAGAAAAGAAGAAAAAAGGAAGGGGTGTTTTTATGTCTGAAAATAGAAATGCTTATGGCAATGAGAACTAAACAAAAATGCATCTGCAAACTGCTCACGATGCAATGTAAGTCCTCTCTCCCCAATTTCCTACTATATTTTTTAGGACTTTTGACAATGAACACACCACTTTACAGCAGAACAAAACAAAACCAGAAGTTACATAAATATAGAAAATAGCATGTCCTTTTCTCCTATCCAGCAATGGACACCTGGAACTATAATAGTGTAGGACTACAATAGATGAAATTTTTGCTGATGGGAGAAGATCAAAAAAGAGAACTGGAAGCTGTGTGCCTGAGAATGGGGGAGGACATAAGTGAACACAGGAGTGCCAAGCTGGGCTGTATAGTTTGTATTATACATTTTACAAGATCTCACACAAAGCTGTGGAGACACCAGTGACCTTCTGTGCAGCCTTGTGAAACTGTCCACTTTTTTCCATGCTGAGCTTGAGACAAAATAAATAGTTTGAAAAAAACTGAAGAAAACACCAATTTAGAGAAAAGAAATTATGACAGGATGGGAAGGTCAAAAGGATTTGATTATAAATTGATCCATTCAGAATAACAATATAATAGATGGAAAGGAAGAACTAATTCACTATATCAGAAGATGAAGGGATAAGAAGAAATAGTTGAAAACTGTAAAAGGGAAAAATTAAGGTTGATAACAGCAAAAGATTCGCAAATTAAATTCTTCTGGTAGAGTCACTAGAATTAGATGGAGCGTTAAGGGAGAGGAAGAACTGACCTACTTAGTGAAAGAAATTGGACAATAATGAGAAGAACACACAGGAAGAAGGCTAAGTATTCTAGGCACACTGATTGAAGTGCTTTCCAGCTCTTGGTGCTCTGGGTTTTTGTGCACTGGGATATTTGGGTCCTGTTGGGACCCAAAAGGGCTGTTCCATTTTACTACCAACTTCCTGACTGTATGTCTGGGTGTGATCCAGTGGGCAGAAACTGTTTTACGTGCACACCTCTTATCCTGGTTTCAAAGGACACCTCAGGCACAGGGACACAGAACACCCTGGCAGATCCAGGCCTGGTCCTACTGGGGGGGGATGTTGCTGTCCTATGACACAGCAAGGTCCAGCTGATAAACCTGGTGAGGAAGTCTTGATCTCAGGCATGAGCACCATGGATGTCTATTGATGTCATTGTTGCACTGAGCTCCTGTGCAATCACTGGAGAGAAAGGCTCTCCTAGAGTGCAGCTCAACTCCCCCAAATGCAGATGCCAGAAACAGGCTGGATGGATTCCTATCCTTTCTGGGTTTTTGACTGAGGGAGCACCTAGGCAGGGGGCTCAGATTTCACATGTCCATCGTATATATTTAGGTCCAGTGAGATCAATCACACTGCCAGCATCAGAGAGCTGATGCAGGCCATCCAGGTGGACAAGTCCAGCAGATTTTCTTTGTGATTTCAGGTTCACAATAGCCTCCTCCTCGGGTCTGAGTCAGGCTGCTTGGATTCCTCTCTGAACAGTAGGAAGACTAGTCTGCACAAAGGTAGAGCTGTGCTGTTCTACCTGAGATAGTTGCAATCTAAGGTAAGAAGTTCCAGAAGAAAAAAATAGAAATCACTGAAGGGAAGACATAGATGTGAATGTAGTCACACTAAGAAGAGCTAAACGAAATTAATAATGACTTACTTTCTTCAAGATTCAGTTTGAAAATATTGTTGCAGAATATGAAGAAGGCTGAATGTCTCTCCTAGCTTTTTTCATTCCTTCTTCACCATCTTGCTGTCTTTACAGCCCAAGTGGAGGAGTGGCTAAGATCCATCTTTTCCTAGTTAAATTTAGAAGGTGGTGTCATAGTATGAATCAGGAAATGTGCTCAGGGTTATTGGGCTGCTCTGAGTTACCAGTGAAGGATTTTTGTTTGATGTTTTTTTCTAAACCATTTCTTTTATTCTTTTTTTATTTTTATTTTCTTTCCCTGTAAGGCTTCTGGTGCATTTGGACATTGGATTATGTATGAAGCCTTATATGATAGTTAATTAACATTCAGGAAGAATACTTCAGTGTATGCATATTATTTGCACAGGTTTAGTATTCCTGATAAGACTCCTCAAATCAGACAAGCTGAATTTAACTTAATTAGACCTATGAATACTCAAGGAGAAGGTAAAAGGGAGCTTGCCCAAGCTTTTGTACCACGGAAATGAGGAGAAGGTGCGTGAGGGCTAAGTGTGCAGGAGGGAAAATCACCCCTAGCCATAAAATAAAGAAGACAAGAAGAGAGAGATGTCATGAAATGCTTACAGCTATTCCTGAGCTTTCACTGTAGCAAAGAATGGGGAATGACAAATCTTTTTAGTCATCTTCACCTAAGGAAAAACTCGGAATTTTATTGGATTATTTCTGGAACTAGAATTAAAGATATAAGTGGACAAAAACGCTTTAATTGCTAGCACCTCCAGGCACCTGTAAAAGTGTGCCTGAAAAATCTGCAGTGTCATTGCAGCCAGCCCTTTGCATGGTTTTTTTTTTCCTTTTCTTAAAATTAAGGCAAACAAAACCAGTGTAAACAGGACCGTGTTTCATTGTGACATGTTGTTTCATCAGCGTCAAAATGTTCCTGGAGAATATGTCAATTTTGATGAAATTTTCATTGAAAAGGGGCTGAAACAAATCACTTCAGCTGTCTTGTTTTATTTCTGTGATGTCAAAACATTTTGTTTTGCTAAGGTAAAAACAAATCATTTTGACGACACCATTTTGATTAATTGTTTTTTGGTATACACATATTAATTTTTTATATTGGATTAACATGAGATTTTAAATAGCATATTACACTGAAGACTATCTTACAGTGTTTTCACATTAACAGAATAAAATATTTTGATATAATTCAGTGAAATATTTCAGCATCAGCACATCTAAACAATTTTACAATACCAGAACAATTTGGTAGTTCCAAAAGCTTTATAAATTGGTGTAGCTTTCAGAAGTGTGGCTATCATACAGTTTTATTTGAAGCCAAGAGAAAGTAAATTTTTTAAAAGCTGTCTCCTGACACTAGAAGTCAGATGTATCATGCACAAAAGAATGGATCCTTTGAGACATGCTCCCACCTGCCATTTAGCATTGGGTAATTAAGTAGGGAATATGTGATGCAGAAGATATCAAATCCAGAAATCAGTAGTGGAGTGCCTGGATACATACTGCTGGTTGCACATCTGGTCATCAGTTATTAGGATAGGACCTCTGCTCCCCTCTACTCAGGTAAATGCCTACTAAGAAAAATGGTTGTTAAGGATTCCCTGTAACGGGTTGGCTAGCCCACACTGTTTGATATGGTCTGCTTCCAGCTGTATCAGACACCTGTGCAAACAAGATTTGGAGCTGAAATTGTTACAAATTCTGATATAGCCAAAACCAGAAATATACACAGGGCAATGATGGCTGAAGGGTACAGGGAAAAAAAAATGAGAAAGTGGTCATGTTGCCATTGAGTTTCTTCCACTGGCTTTTTTCTTTTTCTCAGTTTACTTTAAAGACATATTTTATTAGTATAAAATAATGGTCTTTAAATAATAATGATAACTGAACACTAAGGCCAAAGCCTAATGCCTTTAATCACAAAAAATATCAAGCTCCTGATTAGTTCTTGTACTGTTATGTTTACTGCAGATCCACAGGTAGATTTTGAGCTACACAAAGAGGTTTAAAGGCAGAGAGGCACACTCCTGAAAAACAGACTTAGGAAGCCTATCTGAGAGAGTCACTGTGTGGTCATCCTGCCGCCAAAGCTTTGTGTGAGCATTCACTTGTCAAAGCAAAACATAGAAAATACATCTTCAGTTTCTCTGTCAATGCTCAGAAAGGTTACAAAAGCCTCTAAAATGTGAAATATAGACATTTCTCAATAAATTGGCAGATGCTCAACAAAAGCCAGAAAATAGTCTTGACAACAATGTTTACTTTTTGAGGTTAACATTTTGTTCGGATGTTTTATCAAGATTGCACATTTAGGAAATATATGACCTATGTTCATAAACAAACCATTGTGGTAATATGGTAATAGCATAAAGGGAATTCTTGACCTCCAAAGATAGACAGTCTTGTGTCCCAAAGCCTGAGAATGGTGATATTTTCTTTTGAGATATTTTCCTAGATAACAGTCAGCAGATGCTAATCTTGTGCATATGTCTGCAAAATCCTTTCTTCAAATTTACAAAGCTTTTTGCCTCATTGAGTGAAATAACACAGTGAAACTGCAAGTTGCATAATAAGCAGATTAATTTTACTGATTGCTGTGTTGGAAAATAATGCCCTTTTTGTCCACTGTAAATCTGTTGCCTTTAAATGTCATTGAGGACTCCCCTCAGACATTTTGTGAATAAGCTGGGTTCCCTAATATAGGGCATGTTTATCCACAGAGATACTATCTTCTCAGCTTCATCTCATGACTAGGACACCTTTCATCACTCACTACCTACAATCATCATTAAATTGTAAGACAGAATATGCTGCAAAAGGGAACTTCTACAATGGTTTTGCTGTTTGCATGGCTGTCTGTCTGTCTCAGTTCCCTGTTGTGCCTTAACAAGCCTTCTGCAGGAAAAGCTTTACCTAACACTGTATTTTTTCCCTCTTTCACCTGCTCTTCCCACTGAAGCAGCAGTCTCTGCCTTTTTGATTCCTTAAGACACCTGGGGAAAAAGAGAGAATATGCCATTTATGATGACAGATTACCAAATGTTTAAATCTGAGATTCCATCAATGAGTGAATTTTATCAATTAAAAAAAAAAAAAAGAAAAGCCAATAGAATACAATGCAACAACCCAGTCATAACCTGACTGTTGTTGACAGAAATTTGATTTTTATCAGGTGTGGAGAATTAATTAGCAGCCTTACTCCTTCTATAAAAGGTGAATAAAAATTAATTATTTAGAAGTGTAGCAGAATGATTGCCTTATTCCAACTAACAACAGTGGAAAAAACCCAAAACCATATAATGAGGAATTTGAGGTAAGGAATAGTGAATGGATTTAGTTGCCCCCACAGTAGACTCCTAAAAATGATGATAATCTTGAAATAAGAAAGTCTCAGTTTTGCTAAGCTTCTTGTTTCTGCTGTCCCAATGAGGAGTAGTGTGTGTGTGTGAGGTGGCGTTTCCAAGTCTTTCATCTGTAAGAGAGGAAGTCTTTAGTATAGCTGTAGCTGTGCAGCTGTAGAAAATATAGCAGATACAGCAATCTGCTGTGGAAGGTAATTAAATATAAATGTCAGTGGATTTTAAAAGAAAAAAAAAAT
>VXBB01022258.1:0-13677 GCA_013399915.1 Illadopsis cleaveri | reverse complement strand
TGTGTGTGCGTGCACGTGTGTGTTTCAGTGTGTGTGTGTGTTCCTTCCCACCTACACCCAGCTCCCCTGTCAGAGGATACTGTCCTTGAACTTGATCAAAACCCTCACAAGCTGTGCCATGAGTCGAGTCACTTACCTCTGCCTCTGGAGGAGTTTATCTCCCTTGACAAGGTTTTGTCTGGTTTTAGTGGCACGGCTGGTGACAGGCCATGCACGCAACTGCATGTGACCCCGGCTTCTTGTATCCATGCGGGCGGTCGTCAGAGCTGTCACACAGTCAGAACAAGTTAATTCAGCGTGTGGAGAGAGAGGTGCGGTCTGTAATAATATCAGGCCTCTGGAGAGGGTGCTGTCAGGCAGTGTGTACTGCCAGCTGCCCCAGCTGCTCTCTCCTGCCTACGAGGATGCGAGCTGACAGGCGCCAGGTTTATCCGCCTGGGGCAGGCTGGGGAGCACGCATGTTAATTTTCTGTCTGTGCAATAGAGCTGGTAATACTGCTTGCTGTGGTGCTTGAGAAACCACTTCGTGCCTCTCACTTTGGACTGTGGTTGGAGGCACTTGCTGGGGTGTCCAGAAGAGAGTAGCAGGTTGGGGCTCCCTTCTGCTGCAGCTCTTGGGTAGCTCCTCCTCTGCGTTTCTTAATGTGCTCTTCTTGATTTGCATGGATTACTCTGCACCTGTATATTTCTTTCCCCCTTTAACATAAGGTTCTTTCTTGTGGTGGCTAGATGCCTTTTGAAATTACAGGGCTATTGATTCAGTTCACTAGTGTTTGTGTGTATACTGCATATGTGTACACACATTATACATATGTACACACATGGAGTTTCTTGAGGATTTACAGCTCTGAATGAGGCAGAGTAAGGCAGAATCTCTGCCTATAAGATGTATGTAATACTGTAATTAAAATTATACCAATACGACTAATAATCTGTGTCAGTCAAATGAAATTTCTCTTCATTGAAAGACATGAGAGGCTTTAGATCTGGCTGGTCAAGGACGCTGTGTCTGTAAACATCCAGGTGTGATTAAACAGCAAGACTTGGCAGCACTTAATTTAGCAATGAGAATCAGCATGTGAAAATGGTGGGATAAACATATAGAAGGAAGAAAAATCCCCATGTTTTTATTTACTCCTACACTCTTGACTAAAATGCACTTAATCCAGGAATTCATCAAGGAAAATATGACTGCTGCGAAGAAAGTAGTAAAAATGCTACCAGGCTACCAGGGTTTTGCCTGGTGGGAGTGGGAAGTCTGCTGGAGATACTGTACATATAGACACATAAAAGTGGGCAGACTTATGGCTGTTAGCTGGGATGTGAGTTGGGGAAAATTCTTGCCTGCAGCTCTACTGGCTTTGCTTCTTCTGCCCTGCAAAATCTAAACCAGAAAAGCTCTCTAATGAGATGAAGTGTATTGTCTACATAGCCAAATACTATCTCTTTTGTCATAAGCTGTTCTGTAGTTGATTGACTGAACTCAGGAAAAACGTCACTTTCACTTGACTCTAGTTTTGGCCTGGGTAAGGCTGTGGGAAGGGAAAAGTGGGAACAAAATCGAAGGAGAAATGGCTCTAAAGCCCATTGGTCTTTCTTTCTGAATGGTAAAATCTGAAAGAGGACAAAGAATTTTCTTTTAATCTCTTGACTATAGTAATTGAATATGGATGAATTGGATTTGAGATCCATGTTTCTGAAGCTAATTCTAGAATTATATATTTAGAAATAAAGACAAAATCTAGTGTTTTAGGAAATGCAGGTTTAAGAGTTGACTCATTACAGCTGAATTCTACTGTGGGCTCAGAACAAAGGGAAGAAAATATCTCTTCAAACCATGTTAACTAAAACTGTGAACTCCTTGCTGTAAAGATGATGTTGGAAACTAAAGTTAATATGAATGAGAAGAAAAGGTAGGACACTGATAGCTAACAAGAATATTCAGAATTGCAACAACTAATGATAGTGCATACTTCAGAAGACTTATTAATCTGAAAACTTGCCAGTTGTCATATTAGACAACTAAAAAATAGGACATACATTACTTCTAGTGCTGCTAAGAGTCAGGAGCAGGATAACACATTACTTGGATTGTGTGTTCTGACCCAGCTGGACAACACATGCCTCAGATGGATCAGGATTCTGTCTCAGGGTAGTAGTGCTGCAACTGGGCTGTGAGGTCTGGCTTATTTCCTGAAAGTAAACTCTTAAATTCTTGTCTTTCAGGGGCTTGCCACGGACCTGATTTCCAGATCTTTTGATCCTTACCCTTGAATTCACATTTTAAGGAAAATATCCAGAATGAATCCAAAGCCTTTCCTTTCCAGGTGATTTTGGAGTTTTCATCACCCCATATGTCTGTATATGTATATAGGGGTTTATCCTTAGAGGTCTCCAACACTGAATTTCAGTTGTCAACTAATTAGGCAAGTATGAGGCCATGCAGTTCTTAAACAACACTACCAGCTGTCCAATATAGCCAAACATCACTGAGAGTTACAGCACTAAAACCCTTTTTTGCCCAGTAGCTAGGGACAAAGTATAATTCCAGATTTTTACAGGAGAAGAACATGGGGCAAGAAAGCTGTGTCTTGGTGCCAGGAGGGAGACAAAGAGAATCCTGACAGACACTTGCCTCTGAAATAGCTTGCGTAAGAGCAACTTTACAATCAGCATTATTTTAAATATGACTCTATGCTACTATAAATATTTTTTGGTTGTTGGGTTAAATTAGAATTTTATAATGTCTTATCATTGTCATAAGACAAAAAAAAAAGTGCGTTAACACACAGAATATCAATCTCATAGCATGACAGTTGGAATGGACCCTAGCTGGGATTAGTTATTAGTATTTACAATGAGGAATAATTTTAAGGAGTTCAACTTCTTCTTGTGTGAGACTTTTGAGATTACATAATAATTTTGTGGTAGGTTATGCAGCACAGTGTGTTCTTAACCATTTTTTGTATCTTTAGGAAACAGAATATTGAAATAGAGAATATATTTATATTATTAAAAATAACAATTTTACAATGCCTATTTATTAAGGGGTTTGAAATCCCTTGAAGTAGCCTAGCTTTTATGCAGTGGCTTATTAGTGAGACATAAAAAATCACGTTATCTGCAACACAAATGTAAGATGTACTGGACTACTCTATGTACTGGGGCATCTTACGTTGATGCTTAAATGATGCACATTGTAAGATCCTTTGATATGCGGTTGGTCTCTTGAGTGAAGGCTAGAAAGTAAAAATGAGTTCATCGTGTGCTGCTTTTTTCTTGAGCAAGATGAGCTTGGAAGAATAGGAATATAATGAAGTACTGATTTGCTCTGGTAGTGCTTTCTTTTTTTGGGTAAATTATTACAATTGTATTAAGTCAGTTTTCCTTAAAATTGCCAATCCTTTCAACAAGGACTGGAGCAGAGATTGCTTGCATTTATGGCAGGAACTTCATTCTTACAGGTTTTTGCTCACTGACTGTAAAGTGCTTTACACCAAGCAAACCTGAACCACATTTTAAGAGACAAGACACAGTACAGAGATAGATACTGTGTCTTGTCTCTTAAAATGTGGTTCAGGTTTGCTTGGTGTAAAGTCAGTACATTTATTTTTCACCTCTCCCACTCTTTGAGGACATATTCACCCGCATCAGGGATGAGCTGATCAGCTGTAGACAGATGGCAGGTCTGCCTTAGCCTCCTGAGCAGCTGCCTCTACTGACAAAGATGCCCTGTGTCTCCTCAGCTGAAAGAACAGGAGAGGGCTTGAGAATCATTGAATATTTCATCTGACATGAAGGGAAGAAGTGATTTTACAACTTACTTCTGGTGATTAAATTAAATCAATTCCCTTCATGTGTATTTTATTCCTTGCTTGACTATTTCTTGTTTTGGAGAGGAGTGGCAGCATAGGCTGTATTCTCTCCCTCTTTGGCTCTGGCACACAAGCACCATCCCCTTCACCCACCTCCCGAGATGTGTTTAGAACCTTAGGTTCAGGTCTTTTTTCTGAGAGGGGGGAGGTCATATAATTTTGACTAATCTGATGGTATATTCTGGCTCCTAGAGGCCTAACCAAAGTTGGGTGAAAAGTCAGAGTAGTGTGTTTTATTGTCTGTGTTGATTTTTTTCCCCTCTGTTGTAGTCCCTAGAGAATGCAGGAAGCATTACAAAGGTGTGGCTGAGATCTGAATAAAAATGCTCTGACACTTGCTCACTACCGTCATGTCAGTGTAGATAAAGTTTCAGCTCATCAAAACACCACTGCAGGCAAGAACAAGACAGCTTTTTTCTCCCAGTCTGCTGCTGAAAAGGTTTTAACAGAGTGGAAGCCAGTAAATTAACACTGGCTATTACCAGGTTGAGAGGTTTTGTTTTACACTTGCTTAATCTTGTCGTCATGTGGTTTGGTCTTTGGATAGGAGGATGGTGGTAAAATCTTCCACATGACTTGTTGCTGGGCTGCCATGTGCAGAATGAATCTGCAGAGAGATAGGAAATTTGGTTTAGCTGCACTGTTCACTGCCATCATTCCTGGTCATGATTTTATGGATGTAGAAGTTCACATTTTATCAGACCAGTCAGGTGTCAGAAATCACCCTAGAGCAATAAATCAGCTGGTGCCAATTGCCTAATACTGTCCTCTTTAGCCCCAAGCTGGGGACAGTTAAGGCTGCTCAGAATAAGAAATATGGCAGTGTCCTTCACAGAAATGTTTCCACTGTGATTCAGGGCCCCTTGAATATTTTGGTGTCTGTCCCCTGTGCAAGAGGAATAAATGTTACATGAGGTTACACTGAGTAAAAGGGGACATTCAGAAGATTGGGACAGTCAGAGGATGCATATTGGTTTAGGTTATCACCCCTCTTTACACTCTGTCTGCAGAAGGAAACGGCTCCATTTTTATTTAAGAAGAGAATAGAAGAAAATAAAGGAAAATTAGGATTGCTATTTCCTTCCCTTAGATATAATATAAAATCATCTTCCACTTATCTGGTGTAAGATCATCATATTGTATGAGATGTGGATGGTTCTGGTGGCTTGATGAGGAATTAGGTACAGTGAGGAGAAAATTAAAAGTTTTCTTAGGAGGCAAAGTCATGTAAAGTCCTGAAGAGGAGGTCTGGGACTCTTAAGTGCTGAGTCTGAAGGCTTCACCAATTATATGCTGGAGTGATAGGAGTAAGGAAAAACAAGAGAAAGGGAAAGTAAGGGCTGTCTGGAGAGAGTAACAGGAGAAAGGTGTTTGATTTGAGCCAAGATGTTAGTCTTCCACTCCAATATCATTCCCATTCATTCCCATGAAAATGGGAGAGAAGAATTTTTCTTGTCCTACAATCTTTAGTGATATGTTTTATACTGAAGCGTGGTTTCTTTCTGGATAGCTAAATGTTTGTCTTTGGGAAAAGCACTAGTGGGAGAAACTCCAGGTAGAATCAGGTACTTTTGTTGCACATATTGTTACACATATTTGAAAAGAACATAAACGTTCTGTTTCCCTCAGCAGAGCAGGAGCTGCACAGCAAGAGCTCATGGCTCTTTGCTTAACCACTTTCTCACCTTCCTAGCCGTTGTTCAGTCCAAAAACCTGATCTCTGTCAGTTTTTTCAAGGTCACATTGCTATTGCTACTGTGGCTGTGTCTAGTGTTTTTGCTTTTTTGCCCCCTTTGCTCCCTGTTCCTCTGGTCTTTTGGTGTCCTTTTTTTACAGACACACAAAACCTTTGAACGTAATATCCCGTGAACCACCTTCACCCATGGCATGAGCTGGAAGAAAAAACTTAATTGAGTACAGAGATTCATCAAAATCTCTTCCATTCTGTTCAAAAAAGCACAAGATTTTTGTGGTCCAGATGAATTTCTCAGTTCTCTTTCAGATGTAATAGCGCAGCCCCAGTAAAAATACTTGTTCTGGCTGTTTTGGTTCACCCACTTCTGAAGGCCAGGAAGGGATGAGGTGGCAGAAGTTCATGAAGTCCACAGAGAGCTTTGAGAAGTCAGGCTGGAAATTGCTGCAGAATGAGAAAGCTGCTACATAGATGAGATGAGGTTCTGGTAGTATGAACACAAGGACCACAAGAAAAACATAGACTGCTTCTGCACTAAACAAATTACCTCAGGAGACCACAGTGAGCTTGACCTTGAAATGAGCATATGACTCCATGAAAATTGTGCTGTAAAGAGTAATCATATACTGGCCACTTTATTGTAAGAAATAACACCAGAAGGGCCGTAGAAGAATTTGTAAAATGATGTTCTGATGAGCCTTGTCTCTTATAAAAGATGCAAGTTTGAGGAGTTGTTACAGTGAGTAAATTAAAGAAGATTTTCCAATATTGAACAAATAT
Source organism: Illadopsis cleaveri (assembly GCA_013399915.1). Lineage (NCBI taxonomy): Eukaryota > Metazoa > Chordata > Aves > Passeriformes > Timaliidae > Illadopsis > Illadopsis cleaveri. The sequence continues at coordinate 7,329 of VXBB01022258.1, read as the reverse complement.
GTCATGTGCCGTTTTCTCCTAGAAGTTTGGCTGATGAATCAGGTTTATGCTGGTATTTTCTTTCCTCCTTATAAATACATCAGTCTGATTTCCTGCCTATGTATATAATAAATTTCTCTCTCTCACTCTTTTTTTTTCTTCTTCTTGGATTAAAGAAAGAATAGTTTCTATAAAAAGTACAATAAAGTTGATTATATATTTTTTCATTTTTCTGTATTTTCTGTCTTTGAATTGTATTACTTTGCAAAAGAATAAATAAAGGATGTGGAGGTTGAAAATTTGGTCTGGAATCCTCTTGGTGGTTTTGGTATTTGTCAGAGTAGCCCTTGCATTTTGTGCAGGCTGTATTCATTGTTGTACTAGAGAACTGGAAGAAGATGTCCACTTTAATTCCTTTCCTGTTTAATCCTAGACAAGACCAAGGGTGGCATCTTTTACAATTTACAAAACCTCTGTCTCTCTGTGTGTATTTATGGATTTATTGGGCAGTTAGCAAAGGGATCACTGTAGAACGAGCAGAGATCTAGTCATGTTCCCTTTTTTTCTGCTTGCATATCTTACCTGTGATGTTCAAGGTAGAATAACAAAGAGAAGTGTTTCTCCAGCTCTGGAAAGCCAGGGAACTTCCTTTATATGGGAGAATTTCCAGAATCACACTGTCTGATATTGCACTAAATTTATGTTAATACTGTATTTTAAAGCTGGGCTTAGCAGTTGCCAGTGCCTAGCATTTCTGGGGAATGATAAAACTGTTATACTGGTGCAAAATTACATGTGTCAAGATGTTGCGGTATCCATAAATCAGATCTTCCTTGACCTGCATTATGATATTATGTAATTTTCATGTACTGTACACCTGTAGTGCATTTCAAACTTTTGTTAAACTTTTCTGACATCTTTGAAAATAAGATAGAAATTGTTATAAATGAAAAGCGAGATCAAAAATTATAAAATAACAATTTATTAAAACAATCCCATCACCAAAAAGGAAAAGCCACAATAAAAGAAAAACAACACCGGTGTGGGTGGCAGCGTGACAGCCTCCAAGAGACTGATTCACCCTGTCCACACCGTACTGTCTCTGGAGTCCCGTTTTTATATGCTTTTTCATATCCTCGGGTGAAATGTATTGTAAGGCTTCGTATAGTGTTCATGTGTAAGTCCGGTGCTCAGGGTTCTGAAAAGGTTTCCTGTCCAGGCTCGGGTGGCTGAATGGATTTCCCGGTATCGCTGATTATCCTGCTACCCCGGTCCAGATCCATATCAGGTGTCAATGGCCGACAGGATGCAGTGATTAAGGAGCCATCTTGGAGCCGGCTACGTCTCTTCTGTTGTTAATGTCTCTGGCCACGCTTATTGCTCCCTTGAAGAAGTGATCTGATAAGCGGGTTTCACCGCTGCACACGCCTGGGCTCAACCACAGTTATGTTACACATTTTCCCAATTCATTTTATATAAACCATATTTTAAAGTACACGAATTTTTAATCATGTTATTTACCACAGAAATAATATAAGCTTCTTGAAATGTCCAAACACACAGAGTTCAATTTTACTCTGGTCAAGGAAGTAAATTAATATGAAGGGAAAATGTTGCATGAAATTTTTTTCTTTAACCAAATTCTGCTTGAGTTCTCCACCTGGCCACTTCAAGGCAATATTAACTAACACTTCCCCTTATTTCTGTATTATATGGAGGTAATTTCTTGCTCCTATTAACACATGATCACAATTTTGAACTCACCTCATTTTCTAAAAGAAGCAATATAATGATGTGCCTTTCAGTCCTTCTACCTGCAAGTCATCAAGTGTTTAGTTCATTAGTGGTGTGATTCCCATCTCACTGTAAGGAGTGGTTATTGACACATTAAAGTGGTAGGGGTTAACTTTTCATCACAGGAGCCTGTGGAAACTAAATGACTTTCACTCACATTTTTTGTAATCTTTGTTGCTTCTGTTAGAAAGACATAGAAAAACTTTGTCATATACATTTGATATACATTGGCTTGGAGCAGGAAGTTCAAGAAGTCATATGAGAAAATTACAGGGGGTTTGTAAGCATTCGAGACCAGGGGTAGACAGATGAAAAGTTTAGGTCACATTTATCTTCAAGATTATTCTCTTAACAAATATAGTCACTGATTTAATACATGAAGAAAATGGTACCAAAGCTTAACACAGTGTTTTTGGTGCCAAATTAGCAGTGCCAAAGAAAAAGTATAATAATTTTCCTCCATGTTCTGGCCAAAGTCCAAATGTAGTCTCTATGAGGTTTGTCTTATTTTGTGATGTGTTATAAACAGATTGGGCCACTTTTGATATCAAGAATTTTATTTTCCCATTTCCAAAATAAAATTCGAAACAGCCACAATAAAAGCAAGCAACACTGGTGTTGGGTGGACAGGGAGACAGTCTCAAGTGAGCTGGCCTTCCCTATCCACAAACCCCAGGACTCAGGGTCCAGTTTTTATACAGTTTTTCTGCCCTGGAGCAAGTTCACTGTGTGTNTTTGATTAATGGGCCATCTTCCAACCGGCTACATCTTTTCTGTTGCAAATGGTTTTTCTTCCCTGCTATTATTCTGAGGACCTTTACAAATGGATATGAGTTTTGGCAGCCAGAGATGCCTTTTTACAATCAGACCTTGCAAGATTATTTACAATATATTTTGATACACGAATTTACCCAAAGCATATATCACATGATGAAAGCATATTTTTGGCTCATATTCAGCCTAGCCTCCGCTGTAATTCCCTGGTACTATCCAAGAGATCAGATTTCAATTATATTTCTGTGTTGTAAGTATATTTTGGACTCCTGTTGTCATTAGGGTGAAGTTAGTAAAACCCCACTAGACTTGGGTGAGGGAGGATGGTGTTTTTCTGCTATCCCTTTGTCAGAAACTTTCTTGTTGTAGGTATTTACTTTATTGTATTTGAGTTAATCCACCATCTCTATTGCAGAAATGCTAAGCATTGTAAGTAAAAGTATATTTATAATCCCTTACAGAAATGATGCCTCAGTAGTGTTTTAAAAAACAAATGTAACGGAAGGCAGTGATGACATTAGGAAATTTCCCTTAAGCCACAGATAAGACACATTTGAATTTATGACCGGGCTACACAGGCTGACCACTTGATGCTTAAGTCTTCCAATTAATAAATGGGTGGTTCAATTTATATTCAAGTGCATTGCGGCATCTGTGCTGATATTTTTCATGAGGAGGACCAGCCCTCATATTGTCTAGTTTTGCTTATGGGTTTTGTCAAACTGGGTTTTTTTAAATTTATTTGGAAACTATTCTTTTATAGGATCTGAACTTTCAGCTTTTGCTGGTTGCTCATAGCCATCCTAGTCTACCTGTTCTCAGGTAGAGGTTCAAAAAACTCTTATCTTTCCACTATGATCCTTTGATGAGTCCCAAAGGTTTAAAGGGAATTACTAAACTGATAAGATTTGTCCCTGGACAACTCTTCTACTTTATAGAGGTTTCCTGCTTCTGCAGAATTTAATGCCTTATATCAAGTACTTGAAAATAGAGGAGCATCTATGATGATATAACACCCTCTCTGGTCCCAGTCCCCATAATATCTTGAATGACCAGTAAATTTAAATAAGGCTTCAATGAGGTCCAGGAAAAACCCGAAGATAGTCATAGTTCCCCTAGGACAATTCCTTAATACTACATAAAGGAGTCATGAAAAAGACGGAGAATTTTTTTTCCTCCTTCTTTTTTAATCCAGAGATCTCTTGTCTCAAGCAGCTTAAAAAAAACAACTTGAAAACTATATTAATAATTAAGACCTATATCCTGAAAAAGACCCTTGGTGAATCAAACTCCTCTTTCTCTCAGTAGTTCACTATTTGAAATATGTTTCTGGCTGAAAACAACAACAGCACAAAAACCTCACTAAGAATTGGAAGTTGCTGCAGGAATGAAACTCCCTTTCTGGCTAACAGGACTATGTTTTCCTATGCAAATGCAGCAAAGCCCAGAAATTAGCAATGACTGCTAAATTAACACACTTGAAGAGCTTGGCTGGTCCTAATAGGCAGTCAAATGGTCTTGTTACATTGTAATGGTGCCAAGCTAATTGAAATGATTACTGTTGCTCATGAGCAGCCCTTTTCAAGTAGAAGTCTTTTAAATTATCCATAGACATTAAATGTCAGACACTATTGTGTAATTATACTTTGTAAACGCTGAATGTCATAAGGCATCACAGGTAATTGAGGTTTACAGAGAAGAGCTTTATCTAAACCTAATTGGGCATCAACTCTTTGTCACTATTTCTAAACCTAATTGGGCATCAAATTTTTGTGCCGGGGACACTCCAACACCTCGATGCGGCTCTCCCTCCATCATTATCTGTAAAGAAATACATATCACAGCAAATCTGACCTTCCAAACCCAGGATCTCTCTCAATCCAACATGTACAGCCTGTCCAAGAAATAGAAATTTTTACAGGGAGTCAGGCCTCTACATTTCATAGGTACGGGGCATCAGTAGGTAACAGTAATTTCCCAGTTCATCTGTAACCTGGTTTCAGTCGTCGCACTACCAAGCCACTATAGTAGTCAATGGAAGCTTTGAAACGCATGAAGAGCCGAACTTGACTTAGTAATATGTGTATTTATTTTAATTTTTTTTTCATTTACATGTACTTTTATGGAATTATTTCCTATTATTTATATTCCTAGCAGAAGATATGATTTATTGCATAGAAATCTGTTTTACAGCTGAACCTTCGACTTTTACTCCTATTATTTAACTTGGACACAGTTATTCTATCCTAAGCCTTCTGAGGATTTCTTCTAGATAGATATGTTATAAAAGATACATAGCCAATTTAATAAAAAGCCATTTTATTTTGCCATGAAAAGCTATTTCGGACAGCCACAATAAAAGAGACAACTTCAATCCCGGGAATCGAGGTTGGGTGAACACACAGTCGGCCTTGATGGCACTGAACTCCTCCTGTTCGCAATTTTGGTGTTCTGGGGAACAGTTTTTATACAGTTTTTTTTGCTTAAGGCCAAGTCTCTGTCCACATTTGCTCAATATGCATATTCATGTATTTTCTTTTCTCGTTGCTAGTTTTTCAAAACTATTTTCTGGGCAGAGCTGAGGGTCTGATTAGATTTCCAAGAACTTGGCATTGGGATGCTGATACTTGACATCCCGATCTCCTTATCTCAGATCCATATCGTCCATCTCTTACCGAGCCACCTCTTTTCTGTTGCAAATTTGGGGTCCACCCTCTCGTTGGCCTGTGTTCTTACCCTTGCAAATTAGTTTTCTCTTCTGCTGTCTGAAGATTTCTACCATTTTGGAGACCTTAGCTTTAAGCATGAATTTATTTTATATTATTTATCACAGATAAATAGCTGCCTACAGAAGTTTTCTACTAGGATCATTCACGTAATGTGATTTATTGCATAAGTGTGTCTGAATTTTATATCTGGCACCTTGATATCCTTTTTAATTCCCCTTCTCCATCACTCCCACCCCCTCCTCCAAATCCAAGAATGACAATTATGCAATCTTTACCCTCAGTCCTTCATACATATCTCCAAAAGACTTTTTTTTGCAGACTTAAGACCTCTAACTTTATTCATAGTCTTATCCAAAGTTTACTGAGATCTTCAAGTTCTTTGCCCCTGAAGTGGGTGCATTTGGTTTCCAAACCTATTGAAACAAACAGTTATAGTCAATGGTTCACTTGTCAGAAGATGCAGAAGTCCAAAAACTGCTTACAACTGCCACTTTTGCATAATTTTGTTTCACAGTCTGCTTTGCATGTTTTCATCAGATGCTAGTGGGTAGTGAGTGTTGAAAGCACTCATTACAGATAATGATCTCACATCTGGTTTTTGTTAGTTAATTTTAATAGTGTGTTGTGACTGGGGAGGCAGTTCATGCACTTGTGGGATGAAACTCACTATGTTAATGTGTATTTCAGAGTAAAGGTGCAGAGGTTTTCTGAGACAAAAAAAAAATGATCTCAGAATCTCAATCCACTTGCAAAGGAAGAGTTCTCACTGGTTACACTAAATATTTTCACTTTGTTTTGGCACATTATTATATATTCAGCAACCTGAATTTTTATGAAACAAAGGATAAAATAGAAAATGTTCACCCACTTGGAAAAAAGGTATAAAGGTATGTATCCTGTAACTTTTTTTTCCTTTAATGGATCAGATCCTTTTTTACTCTGTTTGTTTGGGGTGAGTCGTTGGTGTCGTGGTTTTTGTGGGGTTTTTTTGGGTTTTTGTTTTTGTTTTGTTTTTGTTTTTGGTTTTGTTTGGTTTTGTTTGGTTTTGGTTTTGGTTTGGTGGTTTTTTTTTTGGTGTTGGTGTTCTTGAGGTGATATAATGATATAATTTTTTTCCTTTAGCTTGTCTGTACAATTGCATTTTAGAAACATAAAAGAATACAAATTTTACTTCTGGACAAATCCACTGAATTAAATTGTCCCATAGAATCTAGCAAAAATGGAAAATAGTAAAAGGAAACACTGTGAAATGTATCAAGTTCATATCCAGTTATATTTGAGATCTAGCACTTTGATGTTTGATTTAGTCCTATCATCTTTGTGTTTGATAGCCCCAGACTTCCTCTTTCTCATATAAAATCATATACATGTCCTTTCCTGGGATGTGCTGAAGACTGTTGTCAAAAAAGCGTTTCATTCTCACTTGTCTGCAGCAGTCCTGACATGACTGCTAAAAAATCAGAAAATGAAATTAAACCTGAATGCTGTGCTATCCCCAAAGGGCAAAGAACTTGATTTCACTCAAGGCAGAACACACTAATCCACAGCATTAGCATCTTGCCAAGGCTGTCTAAGTCAGTGCTTGTCTCTGTCAAGAGTGGGAAGAGGGAGAGATGTACATGGAGGTAGTGGGTAGCACAAATTTGATCAAAAGGAAATTGATGCTAACCAAAGAGATTATACATAAACTGCCTTTGCCAAGACCAAAAAGAAATGATAGAACAGAAGGAATAATAATAAAAATGAATTTAAAATATTTATTTTTTCTGATTGGAGGATTTAACTTCCTTTCAAGATTTTAAATTTAAATGAAGTTGGTAGTTTTACAATTATGTACTTCTAGGGGTGACAAATGCTGAAAATATCGGAGATTTTATTGCACATTTTTTAACAAATTAATTAGAAAACAATTACACACAAACACGATATTCTAGTAAAAAAAAATTAGGGACACACAAGTATTTCCCAAAATAAAGCTGATAGCTTGAAATGTTAATTTTCAACAGAAAGCCCTCCACCCCCAAGAGCTGCAATAATGTTAAGAATGAATTCC
>VXBB01022196.1:0-14337 GCA_013399915.1 Illadopsis cleaveri | reverse complement strand
AGATCAAAGCCCCTAAAATATTCAGCTTTTTTTTTTTTTTTTTTAATAACAGTGGAAAAGTGTATATACCAACACGTATTTTTGGCTATAGTAAGAAGTGTATTTTTGACAAGAACTACTTTGTAGTTAAATTTACTGTTACATAGTTACTTTTATGTTTTATCAATATAAGAAGGAAATCTTTCCTGTTGGAAACACTGTATACTACTAAACATTAGATAGCACTTTTGGACATTAATTTCTTGTTTCTTGAGAGTTGATCTAATTTGCTTAGCTGAATATGAGATTACAACCTGTAATACTGCAGCCCTTTTTTTGTTTTATAATTGCATAACAGACAAAACCCTTCAGAAAGGAAAATATTGAAAATTTTAAAGCATTAAGGTAGGTTGAAATGGATTTGAATGTTAATCAAGCTGATCTCAAAAAATAGATTCTTTTCCCATTTCTTATTATCAAGATAATACAAGATCTTTCAATGTCTAAATATCGGGGATTCAGCTGCTTTGACACTTGAAGTTTTGTATTATGCAATGAATTATCTACCGTGGATTGACCTTGGTTGGCTGCCACATGCCCACCAAGCACCTTTGTAACTCCCCCTTCATAAACAGGATAAGGGGAAAAATACAACAAAAGTCTTATGGATTGCAATAAGGAAGGGAGTGTCTGTAGTGATAGTACAAGGAGCAAAAGGTAGAAATTGAAAGAGGGAACATTTTTTAGAATAACTGGAAGAAATTCTTTACTGTGGGGGTGTTGAGATATTCAAACAGGTTGCCCAGGGACATTGTGGATGCCCCAAAACCGGCGGGGTTCATGGCCAGGTTGGATACGGCCTTTAGCAACTAGGTCTAGTGGAGGGTGTCCCTGTCAGTAGAAAAAATAACTCTCCACCTCAGAAACACAGATCTCTTGTAGAATCTCAAAGAAGAAATGGCACTTGTAATATCTGGCAGATGGAACTTAGTCCTCAATAGGAAAAAAAATTTATAATAAATTATGATGTTTTCTTCTTCCTCTGCACTTTATAACTTAAAACACTTATTTTCTTATATCTTTATATTGTGAAATTATTTTTGTAATGCTGCAGACATTTAACATGCATTGAATGTAACAGTCTCTATTGTTACAAAGCAGAAACTGCAAATCACAACAAAACCATTAAGACAAAGTCTAGATCAAATGGCAAAAACAAATAATCTTCAAATACATTTTTGTAACTCCTGTTCCTCAGTTTTCATTAAGGCCATTGAAATTTTAAGTACAATCTTTTACCAAGTTTTAACTTTTGAAGGTGATCAGGCTTCCTGGAAATGTTAAAATGTGCTGTAGCTGAATTTACTGGTTTTTGAGGATGAATGGAAATCATAAACTTCATGCTCATACTTATTAGATTCTCTTTTGTTTAGATATGGAATATGATTGAAAATTTTAATTTGCTCAGTTTCTTTATGATTAGATAAGAATGAAAAACATAATATTTTACATGGTAAGACCTAAATAGTGTTATAACGAGGAACATACTGTGCTTTTTCACGAACAAATTTGATTTTCACAGACTCATCAATTCAGAGAAGGGTTTAGGTTGGAAGACACTTTAAAGATCATTCAGTTCCAATGCCTCTGCCATGGGCAGGGAGACTTACACTAGACCAAGTTACACAAAGCCCCGTTCAGTCTTGTCTTGAGCACCTCCAGGGATGGGATATCCACAACTTCTCTGGGCAACCTGTTCAAGTGCCTCTCCACTGTCACCATAATTAATTTCTTCCTTTTATCTAATCTAAACTACCCTCTAAAAGTTTAGGGCCATTCCCCCTTGTTATTTCACTACATACTCTTGTAGAAAGTCCCTCTGCAGCCTTCTTTAAGTCCCTGTTAGATAATGGAAGGTGGCTTCTCCTCTTCAACCTGAATGGCTTTCTCCACAGTAGAGGCACTTCCAACCTGTGATCAAATTTGAGGCTGCTTTCTGGACTTATTTCAACAGGTCAATGCCTTGCTTACATTTGGGGCTCAAGAGCTGGATGCAGCATCCCATAATGCAATTCCTGTTTTGGAGAAGTTTAAGCAACATTTTGTAGTGAAAAACGTTTTGTGTATGGTGGTTCTCACTCTGAACCAAACACTTATGAAGGGAATACCCATTAAGTAACTATGGCAATAGAATCATTTTTCTGAACATAATTGGATTTTCAGTCAGTGCATTGCTTTCAGCTGGGAGAAGAGCTGAAAAGTGCAGTGATAGTGACACATCACTTGTAAGACTAAACAAAAAAGAAGTGTTGATGAAAGGGGACTTGATGCCTGTTTGATGGGTTTTTTTGACTTCATGAAAATTAGAGACAAAAACAAACAAAAAAGTGTTTGAATATTTTGTGTATTATATTTAAGTTCATAGGAAGAAAATCTCTGACATAATTAGTACAGAGAAAGAATGGTGATTTTGAACACACTTATCACATCTTTTTCTTTCTCAGACTTGCTCTAGATAAATATTGTCTAGATGTATTAAAAATGTGATTCATTAAATATTACTATTTTAATGTTTTTTATTTTGGGATTGTTGTAAGATTTTTTCATGAGAAACATTTGCTCAGCCTATGCAGTTTTCCTTATTTATTCATTATAGAGAGTAGGATGACTAAAATCAAATGTGTTAGGAAGAAAAAAAAGTAAATAAGCTTACTATGTAATTTATTTAGAAAAAAAGGGAAAAAAAAGGAAACAAAAAATAGAAGCCTTATCATTAAACACTTGCTTGCAGTTTTTAACTTTCCAAAAATGTACAGGGAACATTCTCAATTATACACATATTATTGTATCTAGAAATATCACTAAATTATTTGTGAAGATAATGTTCTATCAGAAAACATGATTGAAACACCAAAATTCAGGAATCCTTACTGTTTATGAAACTAGAAAAAAATTAAAAGAGAAAAATATCTTTTTGCTACTTCCTACTCTGAGAAGTTGTCATAGTTATATTCATGTTGAAGAAGACAGGTTTTGGTCACCATAAATACTTGAAAAACTCTTCAAGGTAACCTCTGACATTTTCAAGACACATTTTAGTTTTCAGTTACTTTGCAAATATCTGGGCAGCTAGGATAAATGTCTAGTTATTAGTTGTTAAAAATTGAAATTCATTATTTTTCTCTGATGGCAATATGCTATTAGTTTGCCATAGGTATATAAAACCTTTGAGAGCCAAACACTTAAAAGGGGAACTTAACTTACATTCTTCCCATATAGATATATATTATTCAATTATGTTTTAATTTGTCAAATATTTGTCAAATTTTTAATTGTTAATAGCTAACACATTTTCTTGTCATATCTGTTAAACAGTTATTGCAAACCAGAAACTCAGTAAATTCTTCATTTTTTCAGAGAACTATGAGTGTCATCAAAGAGATGAGGTGTTCTAGAATTTAATAAATACCACCCCTTCTCTAATTTTTTTAGGTACCTGTGGAATATTCTAAAAGAAACTGTCCTCCCCTATATTCCAAAGGAGAGAAAATAATACCTAGATAATGGACATAATTTTCCATTACTGTCAGAAACTTTGCAGAAAATTGAACAAGTGAAATAATGCATAATTACAGGTCAAAAGCTACATGATATCCAAGGTCTCTAACTGCCTCAGACAATCCCATTTCATTTTCAGGTTTCATCCCAGTTTTTTGTGTATATGATTTTACAAGAATAGCAGCATCCCTGTAGTTAGGTTTTTTTGGATGATAGTTTAAAGCACTCTCATTCTAAAATATGACAGGGAAAATGGCATCAAAGATTATATGTCAAATTTCATTTAGTGGTCACACAAAATATAGTCTCCCTTCAGTTATATTTAAGTCGATCAATAATAGATCATGCATCAGCAAATATAAAGATACGTATTTTTCTTGTTTGCCAAAAGCCAAATTTTCAGTTGCTTTCTGCTCTTCTTCATTCATCTCAAATGACTTTTACTCATATTTTACTCATGTTACCAGTCTTAAAATATTCCGAACTCCTCATTTAAAGAGTTGACTTGCAGCACCCTTTATGTCAGTTATTGAATGTAGGTTTCCATGGAACCAGAAATAGAAGATTCATAAACTCAAATGAACAGAAAAGGTCTGGATTCAGTTTAAATCACTGCCCTATTACAGAAAAATTGGCTGCTGCTCCTATAGTGCTGAATCCATTGGCATCAGTGCTCACAACAATCTTCATGTCTCAAGTAGAGTTGAGGTCAGCCTCTCAAATGAAGACGAGTGCTTTTTGTCTTCCAAAGGCACATCTGGGAAAGCTTAGACACCCAGAATTTGGTGCTTTGTAAGACTTAAAATCAAATTGGAGGTAACTAGAAAATGTAACTGACTTTTACTGTTGGCAGTGCTTGAATTGCTGGTTGAGATTGAGGTGAGTTTTGGGTTGATTAGCAACCATTTCAGCAGACAAGACTTGTCTAATTGTTAGCACTTCACTTTCAAATCCAAGACACTAGCACACAAATCTGGTCTCTGAAGCCTTCTGCTCTGCACTGGTGAGGTGACACCCAGATTCATAGAGATGATTGAGTGAAGGCTGAGGGTGTTGGTACTGTTCAACATAGAGAAGAGAAGGCTTGGAGGAGGGTGATCTCATTGATGTTTATAAATACCTGAATTACCTTTGTTAAGAGTCTGGGTGATGACTCAGCAGTTTTGCAGATAACACTAAACTGTGATGAGTGGCTGAATATGATTCCTGAAAATGTCAGATGAATCAGCAATTCATGGGATATTCACTTTCACATGTCTTCAGGAACTTTTTTGGTAAGATCCATGCCTTGATAGTCACAGGGACATTCCCAGTGATATGGCAAAGGCTACTGTTCACTGAGAATAGTTCACACAGCTTATACAATGCTGTTGGTGAAGGATGTGACTATCTATTAAAGAGTAATCTTTATTGCAAACCTGGTATTGTGCCAATACTAACCAGCTTAAACAACATGTGCATGTCCAAGATGAAATTGGAAAGTATCTCAGAAATAGAAAATAAACAGTTCAGAGTAGAAAATAAAAGTAGGTAATAGCACAACTGTTCATATATTAATGACTGGTTGTTTGCAAAGCTGGAATGTGAAACCACTTTCAAAGAAATAAAACTCCTGATAGAGCTATAAACTGTAATTTTATGTTTAATAAACACCCATAATCAAAGTAAGAGAGAGATATGAGTTCTGATGTGAGACATTCAGAACATAGGAAACTCTCCAAACAATATTTGTTCAACCCTAGCCACTAGTGTCTAATAGGACATTAAAAATTTGAAAGCAAAAACTATTGAAGTACCAGGAATGATACCTACAGCTGAGCATATGCTAGGATGCATTTAAAATTATTTAACTTGTAATCTTTTGTTTCTCCCTGTTAGCTAATTGCTGACCTTCCCTCTGGTTAAATTACCTTTTTTTTTTTTTTTTTCATTAAGACTGTTTAGCTGTCTAGACAACAAGGTGCATCTGGATGAAGCTAATATAGAAAAACATTGACTCCCAGCTATGATTAAAGTCAAGTCCTGTTTTTGAGGAATATTAAATGTCAGATTTCAGGATAAATTTAGAAACACTCAGGTCTGTAATCTATTTCTCGCCAAGGTGAAAAGACGGTGAGCACACATCTCTTTCTTGTAAGGAACATCCCTGATTTCTGAGGGAACCATTTTGTCAGCCTTTTTTGGAGTAGCATAATTTTTTTAATGAATTATGGAGTAGTATAACTTCATTAAGTATTTTTGAGCAAGGAATTCAAATTAATGAAACTAATTTTCTAATGAAGAAAGCTAACCATAATTCTCCAAAAGCAAACAGTCAAACAAAAAAAGTCTTTTCTTTTGTTCTTCATGTCATCCATGCTTCCAACACATATCTGATAGCAAAAGAAAACTAAGAAAAGGTTTTAGAATACTAAGATGATCAGAACTCAGGATGTGGTACTCAAAACTATTTTTGATATTAGAACTTCAAAATCATCATGAAAAGTCCTCAAAATAACTTGCTTAGTTTAACATAGTAGGCAAAAATAGAAAAAAAAATTAACCCAATCTACTCACTCTCTGTACCATAGCACTGAGCTACCCTTCAGTATGCCATAAATATGTACTTGTAAATCAATGTCAGTTAGTTGCACCATTAGCAGATATTTTTAATCTGGCTCACTGAGCTGGGTTACTGAAGCATATGACTAGAAATATTTTCATCAGATTTACTCCCATATGCCACTGATTTCTTCAGTCTACAAGCATATCACATAGTTTCTGGGTATGTAGATTTATCCATCTTTGCTAAAATTTTCTGTATGTCTAGTGGTATTACACACAAAAGTGAAAATGTTTCTTCTAGAAATATTCATTGTCTTAATGCACTACAAAAACATACTAAATTATCATAACACTAGCATTTCATGAATGTTATGAAAGCTAATTAATTATACTTCATAGAGTACTTTTATTTCTTAAAAGTGATTACTATTCTTATCTTCTCCTTGTTAAAGACTCCCTTAAAAATAGCCAAATATTTCAGTTAAAACTCAAGGTAAAATCTCACTTGAATATATAATAATTTGTGAGTTTTAATTAGTAAATACCAATATAATTTGTATAGAATATAAGAATTAGGAAAGCAACCAAACTGGAAATGAAAGTGTACAGTATTTCTGTTTTAATATGCTAAGACTTTAAAAATAATATACCCATGTTTTACATGAATTTAACAGTATAAAATATTTACACAAGGGAAAATAATAAATATTTACTTATCTGTGGTTCAGACAAGATAAAGGAGCAGAACAATTAATGAACAGCTTTACTTAATAATGCAGTGCATTTTTCAGAGGAAGAGGAATCACACTGTCACAGTAAAAGCCCTCTAGTTTGTCTTCAGACAAACAGATATATAAATGGGGTGAATAAATTTAAAATTGAAACAAACAAGTTTCTAGAAAATTCTGCAGTGATATTCAAGAATAATCTTTAAATTTGATAGTGACAAGCACTGGCCTTCAGTAAACCTGTGACAGGGACTGTTAATATGATAGCACAGAGGAGAGGGACTGTCTCAGTTCTGTGCTTATATGGATGATGGTCCTGTTTCAAATATATTTCCTGAAGAACTTTTGAGAATTGTCTAAGCATCACATGTCTGAGGTTTTCAATAATGAAAAAGGACAGTTATGTTCCCATGTAGAAATTAACAAAGCCCTCAAGGTTCTTGGTACTGTTTTGTTATTAAAGCTGTAGTTGTTGGTTTTGTTCACTTTGTTATACATACTAGTAAAGAACTGCTATTCCTGTCCCCAGATCTTTGCCTGAAAGCCTCTAACTGCAAATTTATAATTGGGAAAGGGGGACGTGGTTTACATTCTCCATTCCAAGGGAAACTCCAGCTTTCCCTAGCAGATACCTGTCTTCCCAAACCAAGATATCCACGATAATCTATTTTACGATAATCTAATTTGTGTTAGTGCCTTGAGTGAAAGAGAAGTTATCACTTTCATAACAGTTTCTGAGAATATAGTAAAAAGTAGTTAGTAGAACTGTAGGTGAGGTGACATTCCACTTGCCATGTGGTACTAGTAAAACCTTTATTTTATTTTGTTGAGAAAGAGAAGAAATAATATTGTCTCACCTGTGCTAATACGATATTGTGTCAAGCTATAATTGCTTAGGGTGGTGTGATCCCTTATTTTAACATAAAAGAAAATCCTCATCTTTAAAGGGCAGAAATGCAGTACTGCCTCTGAGGTAGTAGACATTAAGGCATTATTTAAAACATTCTTGGTAATATGGTATGGTTTTGTGTGTTTTAAGGTATACAATTGGCAGAACTTTGAGTATTAAGGAAGTACCTTCTGTACAGCATTTCTATTGCAAACCCAGACCTATGAATATGAATTGTTTGATGTCAAATTTTAGGTTTTAGTATGTTTCTGTCTTTTTCTGTTAAACCACATCATACTTTTGGTGGGTTTGTTCATTTATGAAAGAAAATGTAATAACAGAAAAAGGAAAGTAAATGAACAGATTTTTAAGCAGTCATATGGTTTAGGTTTATTTTTTCTTCTGATTCCAACACATGGACAAACTGCTGTCAGCAAGTGCCAAGCTGCCTGATCATGGGTCTGACTAGCTGTTACATTTTTTGTCTGACATGGTAGCATCTTCTTGCATCAACTTCAGATGTCAGCAGCAATGAGGGCCCTTGTTTTTTCTGGAACTATAAAGTTGAAAAAGACCATCTGCTCAGCCTTCTGTTATCTGAATTCTTCCCTAGAAATAGTTTTCAAGAATATATTAAGAACTGCAAAGAAAGAAATAAAGTGTAAGATGTTGGTAAAATAATTTTAACCCTTTCCTTTCACTTCACGATATATATACTTTGTTAGATATGCTGCAGCAATGAAAACCAAAAGCAAATTTGTGTAGTCCACAGCCATTTGGTTAATGGCATTGAATTATTCAGCACTACAATTTTTACCTTACAATTAAATGTTTTCTGTACAGTTTTAAATGTTATTGCATTATGTCCAATAATCAAGGTTCTTTTGATGTTGTCTTCCCATACAAAGTTTGGAAAGTGTGCATTCAGCAGTAATTTGTGTCAGAACTAGAAATCTATTAGAACACTCCCAAAATAGCAACAGATGAGATGTAGCTTATGGAATAAGTAATGAGTATGGATTTAATGAAAATTACTCTGTACAAAGTATTTTCTTTTCTTTCTTAAAAAAAGATCCACTCTACAACTGTTTAGAATTTAGCTTATGTACACAGGTTTTTTTTTAATTCACACTTCGTGGACTGTATGCCCTGTTACCAAATTCAGCAATGACAGCACAACATAGAAGTTATCTAGCAGTGTACAGAACACTGGGGTCCCAAATATGGATGGAACAAAACATGAAGTTAATTTTGAAAGCCAGCAAATGAGAGTTCTATTTTATGAGAGTTGCAATAGGTATAAAAGCAAATTTATTTTAAATTTCAGTATTTATACAAACACAAATCTGATAAATATCTTATTTAAAAAGTTTCATATCAAACAGAAATGAAGTCTGTGGGAACGTTTCCATTGTCGTGAATGAACTGTGGATCAGGATTTCCCTTCATTAGCCACTCACTGCCTGAGAAACATGAAATACCATAGGTTGTAAAGCTATTTGGTTTTTCAATATGGTCTTAATGCGATGGTTTCTAACACTGAATTTTTCCTCTTTTCTTTCTTATGAAAGCTATTATTACTTTGAAAAAGAGAAAAAACTGTAACTACATTTTCCATCAAACAGAATTAGTTTGAAACGCATTGTCACAACAATTCATCTTGCAAACATTATGCTCATGTGATGGAAGCTTTTAAAAAATCATACATCAGCTTAGTGTAATATGGAGCATCTACTATTCTTTGTTTTTCAGACTCAAACAAGACAGCTGGAAAGGTTTTCATGGTTTGTTCCATTAAGAAGACATGTGGCTGGTAGTGTGCCGGCACAGTTTTATTCCCAGCTGATGAAAGAGTATTAGAAGCTAAAATCAAGAAAAAACCCACATTGTATTCAGTGCCTGGGTTTTTTATATTATTTTAATGCAACTCTGCAAAGTAAACCTTGAAAACTTTATTGAAAAAATTATGAATGACAATTTTTGATATTGTCATTTGAAAGTAATCCCTGCTTACTTTCCCAACAAAGTAATGAACTATTTTAGTGACTTGAAAAATTAAGATTTTTGAGTCATTTTAATTCTAAAGTTAACATCTTATTAAAAAAATTACCCATAAAAACCCCTTCAATTATCTTCAATATTGGAATTAATATGAAAAAAGCCTTTTGTTGAGAAAAAAGCAGATATTAATTTTAAAAGTACACTTAATTTATAATTATCTAAATAGTATATAATAATAAACCTCATTATTATTTTACTGTTATTGATATTTATTATTTTATTAAAAACTGCTCAGATCACAAGTGTCTTCTTTGTAATTCTCTAGTCCCAGATTGAACAAATGCCCCCCAACAAAAATTTCCCAGAATCTTTTTAAACCCCAGTATTTGGATACCCCTGCATGTTTCCCTTCAGTAGAGCAAAGGATGGAAGTCAAATCCTTAACTATGCCACCTCTGGGGTAGGCAGCATGAAGGATACTCATTTATTATTTCTTAAAGGTTTCTTTGTTCCTTATGAGGCGTCAAGCCCACTGTGATCTCATTGGAACCAAAACCTCTGCATGGCCCTTGAAGTTTGATTCTCTGTTCTGGTACTTCACTGCATGCTTGGGAATCTGCAGTCTTACTGATAGTCATGGGAGACCTGCTGACCTGTCTGGACCATTACTCCGCTGCTCCCACACACAAGCAATATGGATACAAGTAAGACTAATAAAAAAGCGCTTTATTTTATTTATGCAACTGCATAAATTCTTCTGCTTCTCTTAGGCTGGAATTCTTGATTTTTATAGTCAATATTCTCCTCCAAAGCCTAGATTAATTGATCTGTCCCATGCTGACATCTCCCTTCTTTTTCCTTCTCTGTCTGGGGAAAAAGGAATTAGATCTTTCAAAGAAGTTGTATTTCTGTTCCTGTGTAAAGGTCTAGGTTTTTGTGCTGGGAAGCAGCATTAGTATTTACCTTTCTGGCATCTGATGCACTTTATTTCTCTTCAAGGAGTTATGAAATTCTCTTTCTTCTCTGCAGTGGCTGTTACATACCACACATTAAAATATGTAAAAAAAAAACCCAAAAAACTCAAAGCAAAACCAGATGTTATATGTACAGGGCTTTTTTGTTTGGTTGGGTTTTGACTGTAGACAGTCCAGATATAAGAGAAATCAAACACTCAAGTGTAATAACTTGCACATGAAAAGTTCTCGACATATTTCTCTCAGATAAGCTCAAGGCATGTTCATAGTATATATACTTCATTTCAGATACACCTGTTGCCCGCTTGATTTTGTAAAAATAGTCAGACAAGATGTATGATCAAAATAATGGAATACATTGTGAATTTTGAATCATCAGAATGCATTTCCTAGGATAAATCTTCTTAAGTCTCTTCTTTATACAATAACATTTGAAATAGGTAGTTTTTGTTACTAACTACTTCAAGCACCGAGAAATATTATGCAAGTGATGGTGGTTCTAAGAATAGATTTTGAAAGAGCAATAAGGTCAAAACAGGTCCATCTTTTTCTTTGGGAAGGCATCAAGTGCATCTAATATTGGGTGTGCCAAGGTCTCTACTTGTTATTCACGCAGAATGATTTCAGAGACCATACTTCTGGTTATCATGTTCCTTTTCTTGCATTTGGTTAAATATGTAGCAATCAAAGTTAATCAAATCAAACAATTCTTCCTTGTTATAGCATCATCTTTATCCATTTGATGAATGTATCACTCACAGATCCTCACAGCCTGCAGTCTTCTTCCAGTAAGTTACATCCTAAGGAAAGATTTCAAAACAGTTGTCAAAATTGTGAAGAAAAGTAACACACAATTTCAGTATGTGAAGGAGAAAGTAATCTATCTCTTGGAGGAATTGACTACCTCTACACATTTAATCAGTTTTTAATTAAAAAATAAGAATTATTATCTTCTGAAACAAAACAATGAGTGCAATGGATGTAACAATCATCAGTTTTGATTATCCCAGTGCCTCACACTTATCTTCTCCTGGCACTGACATATCATTCTTGAACTGTACAGATCAACAGAATTGGTATGCTTTTTATGCTGTTTTCTTACTCACAGCCACAGCCAGTGTTTCTATTTTCTTGGTAATATGTATCTTTATATTTTAAAATGAATGAAAAAATTATGAAGTTTCTTCCTGGTCACTGGGATATATGAAATGAAAAACTCCTGTTTAATTTCCAGTGAAATGCATTATCCAGGTGTCATGAATTGCATAAAAAATGGAGGTACCAACATTTTTTTTCTAGAAGTATGTTCATAATTTTTCTTTAAATTCCAAATCACAATGAACTATCCCCAAATGCTTTAAAATTTATTGCATTAAGTTGGTCCTAGGCTTTATTTTGACTTAAATGAGATTAAATTGTTAAAGAGTTTTGTGCTTCACTGGAATAGTTTGAACTTGTGAAGTAAACATTTTGAGTCATAAAACACCACTGCATTCCATTGCAGGCACATAAATACAGCTAAACTAAATCAAACTACCAAATTTCAGCAATGTGAAGTCTGGCCTGTCTGGCATCCATCTCCAGAGACCTTCAGTTTTCTTTCTGCTTGGGGACATCATATTTGATAGAATGAACATAAAAATGGAATGTAGTTATCATCTTGAACAGAGTCTACAAAAATAAAAATGTACTGTATTTGTGGGGTTTTGTGAGAGGGTGGCTTGCTCTCCCCAAAATGTGTAATGATGACAGGAAGAAATTGTCCAGTTTGTGTATTTGTAGTTGCAAAATACATACAATGTTTTTCTGTCCAGAGATGGCTGTACTGTGCTGAGTTAGCCCAGGACATGGTGACTAATTTACCAGGGGACTGGAAGGCCTTTGGGGAGTGTTAAGATTAGCAGCCAATGAAAAATATGGACCATCAATGCTTTTTAGAAGATAAACTTAATATGGACAGAAGACAGTAAAAAAGGTAACTATTGCTTTAGGCAAGAACTGTGTGCTTCTCCAATCTTCTCTTCCATTTTGTTGTTTTAGGTTAGTAAATGAAAAAAAAAAAAAAAAGAAAACATATAAACCCTAGTTTCTTTCTGGAAAAACAGATATTAATTATATAAGTCCACCTGACAGGTAAACCCACAGGATTTATTACTTTAAATGTCAAAACTCAAATCAGGAAATTTCAAGAAAAAGAGGGAACAGAAACCTGTAAGATGTTGGACAGGAGAAATGGCATCAACAGCGGTTTTCTGCATTCTGAATACAAACTTGCCATATATTCTACAATATCAAATGGGCAAAATGATTATGGGAATTACAACTTTCTCCTGACATTACTATCATATTCATTCCTCATGGATAATCCTTTAGATGTCTTTAATTTATCAGTGTCAGAAATGTGACCTAATTCTTCTGTGTCCACTAGTGATATTATGTCAGATGTGTCACTGAGTCAATGTTTTTAGTGATACTTCATGCAGAAACATCATGATGAATACTATAATCAATACCACTCCAGTGAGAATTCACCCATAGACAAGAGTATTGGGTATTTATTTTGTGTTCAGTCTTCAGTTGTTTATTGACTTGCTTTAGGGTTTAGTGGGAAATCAGTGACTTAGGGGATACATAAAAAACCCAGCTCTGATGGTACACTTTTCCTGTGTCTATGGAAAGGCTGAAAAAACATTGTGAGTATGGGCAAGATTTTAATTACTTTCAAGAAGGTATATCCTAGAATGAGGCATGCTGTGAAACAAGCCAGCTGAAGATTGTTACATTATGAAACAAACCTAATTGCTATTGCATATTGAAACTAAGTTGAGACAATTTAGCTACAATCTGATATTCAAAATTGTATGTTTTTTAACAAGCCTGGGATGTCTGGGATCAGAAGGAGTGTGAGAAGTCCTTGGCCAATGTGAAGTAAACCCAGAATGTTGCAGGATACTTATTGTAACAGCCTCATGCCTGAATTAAAAAAATTGTAGATACTATGGAATAAGAAGCAAGGTAGGAGTAAAATTATGTCCAAAAATTCGATGATTTAAAATTGTATGTCATTGCTCTCAGTAGAAGGCTATAGAGTTTATGAATTTGTATTCCTTCACCTTCCTCTTTATAAAGACAACATGTTATAGTAATGGTGGAAAAGCTATTAAGAGGTGCACACTCTTCAGTTTTTTCATTTTGACGTGTTTAAGATAACGTCAGATTATAGTTACAAACATTTACCTCTCCTCATTCCCTGGAAATTAAGGCAGATAAATATAAAATAATAAGAGAAAATCAAAAACCTAATTTGCAGAGGTAGTGCAAAAGATTTTCTTGGGGTTTTAATGTGATCCATGTCTGTAGAGTCTGTTTAGGTACATCTACTTTTATGTAGTGACAATATAAGAATGGTAATTTTGAAATTATACTCATCAGTGTCCCACGTGACAGTAGTCACAGTTTTATACTCATGGCAGAGCACCATAGAAAACAACATGTTCTTTTCCATGAAAAATAATTTTGGGTACATCATATAGAATTTTCTTTAATAGTTCACTTCGGCTGTTAGGGTGAGGTCCATGGGCAGCCGAGACTATGGGGGCATGTCCAGGAAAAAGGCGCCCGTGTGGTTCATTCCCCTCAGGCCATTTGCAGCGGATGGGGGAGC
>VXBB01022165.1:52564-70136 GCA_013399915.1 Illadopsis cleaveri | reverse complement strand
TGTCCTAAACCAGGACACATGTAAATCAACATAAGTGCATGTTGACATGATAACAGGCAATGGGTGTAAGTTGCAGCAAAGAAAATTGTGGTTAGATATAAGGAAGAAAAGTTTTGCAGTGGTTTTAGTTAGGTTTTAGATCAGATATGCTGTGAAATCCTCATCCTTAGAGACAGTCAATACGTGCCTGAACAAGACCCTGAGCAACCTCTGCTTTACAGGAAAATTGGACCAGAAGTCTACCAGAGGTCTGTGATGATCTACTAATGATGTATTTAAAGTACGATTGCATTCATTGTTTCAAAGACACAAGTAGTAGCCTCTGAGCAGGCATGAAAGCTAAATTGTATGACTATGCGAACATTTCTTAATAGAGGGTTGTTAGAGTGCAAACAACAGTTAAAATGGAGAAGGTAGAGCACTGTTAGTGTTTCAGTAGTTTAGAGGCATGTTCAAGATGAAACTGCAGCAGGTTTGTTTCTATTTTTTTCTTTTACTGGTATCACTTCTGCCTTTTTCTGCAGTGGATGATTTTTTTACGCTAAGAAATTGGATGAGTTTGCCAGCACCTGCAGAATAAGGAGAAAGAGA
Organism: Illadopsis cleaveri; assembly: GCA_013399915.1. Taxonomy (NCBI): domain Eukaryota; kingdom Metazoa; phylum Chordata; class Aves; order Passeriformes; family Timaliidae; genus Illadopsis; species Illadopsis cleaveri. The sequence goes on along the minus strand of VXBB01022165.1, from coordinate 69,545 downwards.
TTTCCCAGCCCAAGAGATATATTTCTCAGTAACTATTTTTTTTAAGTCTGAAGAAAAAAAAAAAAAAAAAAAAAAAAAAGGGGGGAAAAAGTGATTTTTGGGGTCCACTGTATTAGGAAAAAAAGTTAAAGAAAAAAAAAGGTGCATAAACCAGATGGTTTGATTTAAAGCATCCAGAGCTGATAAGGGGAAAAAATGGAGATACAACACAATACAACACACAGGCTGCAGATGCAGTTCTCATGATTTAAATCTGGAAGGCTGTACAGTACATCTGTTTAACATCTTGCAATTTCAAGAACTGTGCCTTGAAAACCTTCTGTCACAGTGACACATGAAATAAAAGGTTATGTTATGACTTTCAGATGCAAACCTGTAAAAGCTCTAACAGCGTGCCATCTTTTATTAACCCATTGGTGCTGCTCACCTATAATTCTCTTTTGCCAGTGGTGTTGTGAGAGATTCTACTACATAGTAAATGTCAACTGTGCAACAATAATTTTGTAATTGCATTAAATTACTTATTTGCTGTATGTAAATGGAAAATTTACATCTCTATATCTCCTCATCTGTTTTCTCTATTGCTCCTATTATTCAGCTATATATTTTTTTTGATTAAAGAAATGGAACAGATTATTCTATTTCTGTCATAACCTTTGAGAACAATTAGAGTGGCTCAGAATAACTTCAACAGTTTCAAGATTTGTGACACCATAAGGGATAAAATACTAGAGTGGCTTAAAGATAGTATTCTTTATTCAGAGCTCTAATTTTAAGGCTATGAAGTTAAAATAAATAAGAGTAGAATGGTTGCCTGCTCATAATTTTTGGCATTTCTACATCTCAGAATTTGAAAAAGTTACCAACCTTTGCTGATAGGATGAAGGTATTGCATAAAAGTGGTGCTGTCAAAATCTTGCCAGAGCTGTGCTACGAGATGTTTATCAGGCTAGGCTGAAGTTTGCTTAGCTATAGAAAATGTGATTAGCACATGAGGGGTTCTTCAGTGTTCTACACAACGATTACCCAGGAGCTGGAGGAGTGTTATGATACACTTATTGGAAAAATTCTTTTATCTTCTGAAAATGGAATCTGGAGCAAATTGCTCTGGCTGGCCCACTCCTGTCATATTAGTACTAATACTGCACATTGAGTCAAAGAGAAATGAGGGGCTTTATCCCCTAGAAATGTTTCATACCTTTCCAGATCAGATTGTACAAACTTACATCTAAATATAATGATTGAAGTCTGGTGGTTCCAAAAGTAGAGTCTGGAGGTTGATTATAATGTTTGTCAGTTCTATGCTTTTTCAGAGTGATCTTGGTTAAATTATTCAGCTAGTAGTGCTGTGTTTTCCATACTTACAAAATATGGAGAGTAATATTTACCTTGCTGAAACATGCTTTATTCACTGTCTGCCAAACACTTTAGAGGTCATTGGCTGAAATCTCAGTGAGTGCTGCTATTTAATATGTTGAAGTGTGATTTGTTGGTTTTCTTTACAAGGCACAGATGGTCCCTAAGAAATGATGGTGATTTCTTTACCCCAAGGAGCTGATGCCATGCATACAGCAGAAACACCACAGCAGGGAGCTCTGTTGTATGACCTACACCGAGTGGGTGTGTAAAAGAGAGAGAGATAGCATTTCCTTCATAGACATACACACCCTCTGACCCAGACTAGGCAAGAATCTGCTTTGCAGAAGGTTTGCTTCAAGGGATTTTCCACATGTATTTTATTATGTTAAAGCTGATAGTGGTGACAAGTTGCACATTAAGTAACTGTTTCTTCAAAAATGTCCTGTTTATATTCTCTTTAGGAAAAGTGATGTAATACTGAGTTTCTCAGATAAACAAAGTCATTTGGTTATAGAGTATGTTACTATTGCATTTGAACCTCGCTCCCATCTGCCCCATACCTATTCATTTTTGGCCTCTGGCTTTGTACGATGATTACTTGCATGTTTAGGGACAAATGCATTCATATTCACTAAGTTAGTAGCCAGTGGTTTTCACCAGGGAAATAAGTTTAGTATGCTGTTAGTAATTTGGTTTCAAAAATATCTGCAAGGACTTCAACATAAGAGTCAGTAAAACATGTGGTCCTAATCATTCCCTCATGGAGACATGGTCTATTTTCCATTAGCAATGGTGCTTACAGCAAATGAATAAATATAGAATGAAATTTATGCATGCATTATAACTTTAGTGTGTGTATGCATTCAAAGATGCATGTGCATGTGTATGCTTAGGCAGTGAGTGTATGCATACTCCCAGTGGGTGTAAAATGATGACTGCTGTAACAGAGACAGCCTTGGAGAACAAGTTGGTTGGTAGATGAATTGGAAAATGCAGCTGTTTACAAATTAATTTCCCCCCTCCTTTCCCAGGCAGCAAAGTTCAAAATGTTCATTTGCATCATGTAACTGGCATTAAAAAGCTACAGTAAAATTTCTTGTAGTGGTGTTGGTCTTTTAATATAGCACTTACTCAGGGTTCATAATGACAGAATTCACCCTTGCAGTATGCTGTTCCAGTACACGGAGACCAGCTTTAGCTGGACTGGTCATATAGAGGGTGGCACTGGGAAGTGGAAGTAGAGAGAACTGCCGTACTTGGTAGGAGCTGTTTTATCCCATTGAGTCATGAGGGTACCAAGAATCTTATCCACTTTCATCTTAGAAGTCTTGTCATATGAGGGTGTATTGACTGGTAGAAATTGAGTTCTGTTTCTCCTTTGCCTTCTTGCAATCTTCCCACTGCTGTGCCTGGAGCCTTCCAATGGCAGAGCGATGAAGCAAAGCCCTTATTCTGCATTCCTCATTGACAGGTTCCTGCAGGACATTGCAGCTGGGGCCTGGATATTATTTCCATTTTCTCGGGTTTTAGCTGACTTTACCATTGTTGATCCTCTATCATGTACAAGATAAAAGCCAAGGGAGAAGGCAGTGTTTGGTTCTGCCTTGAGCATATTTTGAGTAGGCCAGGTTTGAAGCAGAATGTAAACTACAACTTTTTTAGTGAAGAATTCTGCCACAGCTTTTTCCTCGAATTTGTTTCTAGGGTAGCCTGTTCAAAGATGACTGATAATCCTCTCCTGATGCTGCCATGAGCATCATCTAACCTACAGATGTACTTATAGATTGGGATGACAAAATGCCTATGAAAGCAGACGACGTTCTATCATTTTCTTCTAGGCTTGGTAACATCTGTGTTGTTACATCAGTCTTGGTAATTTCTTTGTTTTTTAATTTATATATACATATGATCTTGCTAATTGCTAACTGGGAACTGTCTCAATAGAATATTTCAAAGATAAGAATTCACACTGCTGAATACTTAAACTTCATTCACAGAATTTTGGAAGTTTTTGAATAAAGGAAGTCTAATTTCTTTCTCAAGCACTGAAGCTACTTCATATTTGACTAAGAGTAAATCCATGAAATGAGTTTGCTTATAGTTAATTTATTATTATCATACACTGTTTTTTGGGGATTTTTTGGTGGTTGGAATAAAGAGACAGAGGACAAAACTGTGCTTTTCTATTTTTTTTAAAGAAATACAAGCTAACTAAACTTGAATTATGGTTTTAAAGAAAAGATCAATTTTTCAGGTATCAGTGTGGATTTTTGTCATTTTCTCCTCTTGCGTGCTTTTCCCTGGAGATTTAATGGCATGCTGAATTTGGCATCCTTGAAGTGGGCAGCTCCAAGGCTGCAATATAAAAAAAGTTAGGGTCCACTGCTGATGTTGTTACTCCCCATCTAAGATAGTTTTTGGCACAGATTCCAAGTCATGTAATGGGCCTTGTTTTGCTGTGGCCTTTTCTCTTTCCTTCACATATATTTTGCCAAAAGGGTAACTCAAGCATTTTTTCACTTTGAACTTGTTACTTGTGGATCTTCATTGCTGCAGTGTCGTGCATTTTAAATGTGAAAGGTGTTGCTCTGATAATAGATCCCTACATTGGAGGCATATATAATACAGTCCCACAGCCGTCAACTCAATGTTTACCCACTCCTAAATGCTTGGGTTTCAGCTTTGAGGAAGCAATTTCAATGTACATCAGTTCTATCTTAAATTGTAGAGGCGCCATACACCCTGGTCAGGTACTATTTTTGCCTGAGCTGGTTTAAAGATAAGATATGTTTATCTGCACTGGGAGCTTCACTGTGGACGTGCACTCCCTGTGTCACATTTTGGAGGCTGAAGTCATTGGTACCTTAAACACTCTCTAATTTCTGTTGCATTTATGTAAAGTCCTGCATCTGTCACTTTTGGCACTGGTTGCAGATTATCAGGACAAATCTCTCCTGTTTCCTCTGACACTTGCTGTATTGTCATCACTGATCCCCAGTCTTGTGTGTTATTCATAGTCTTGTTTTCAAATGAGAAGGGACATTAATTCACAAAAGTAAATGTGTTCATATAAGTTTCGCTCAAGTCAACATTTTCCATTTTAGAAAACTGCTTGGGCAAGTCCATAACTTCAGCAAGACTTTCAGCATGTACTTAAAATACTTAAATGTTTAACTGGGGAGGGATGGACTAAGTCTTTCCTGAATCAGAGCCATCATTTCTGAAGTGTCAGTTACACAACCTATTGCAGAATATGCTTTGACAGATGGATCTAGGTAATGTGAAAGCCATAGAAAGGAATTTTTGTGGGGAAGTTCATTTTTCTTCTTGTATTTCATTTTTTCCTCTGTGTTCATCCTGGGAATAGCAATTACTACTGTTTACTTTTTATATATATTATGTGTACATATATATGTGTTTTATATATCTCTAGGTATCTGTGTGTATATATATATTTAAAAAAGTAAATTTCTCTATTTGCCTTTTGTTATTAGGACTTGATAGGTGCTATGGCAGAATTTTTTCCCTTTGCTGCGGAGTAAAGAATGTACAATGTGTTAATGAAGCCATGATAATTTTTTTTAAAAAAATAAATAGCTATTGTGTCATCTTTCCAGAAAGAGTAAGACTTGATGTGGAAGGCTTACATGTTCTCCTACACAGCTGAACGTTGCTGCTAGTGTCTCATTTGAGTATCTCTCCAAGGTTTTACTATCTGTCTCTGGATAAACTGGAGAAAAGGTATACAGGAGGAAACATGAACTGTTATCAGTCCTAAGTGCTTGGTAGAAATACCTCTTCATATATAATTTTCCCTGAAGTTTAGAAGATTCAGGTGGTAGGTAGTCTGTGGAAGAGCAAAGTGTTCCATCTAAATATCCACTGAGTTAAGGTAGTTCAAAGGCATCTGAAAGAGGCTGAGTACTTCACTTTCAGAGATGAGCTTCAGAGGGAAAGGTGATAGTTTTATTAGATGAACTAATAAAATTAGTTTCAGGAAAAAACATTGGCAGTCTCTGCTGAAGTCAGAAACATCCTGTTTCTCAAAATTAGACCGCAGTGTTGCAGATTGAAAGACAGACACATTCACAGAAAAGATGCTTCGGGGCAAATGCTCCCTGTGGGCAAGGTGTTACCCTTAAGATCCTTGCTACTGGAAGAAAAAATATAAAAACAGGGAAATGTTTATAGGGAAGTATATTACTCTTGTAATAGAACATGTTTTATCCATGGTTCCAAAAAGATGCAGTTCCCTCCACCATTTTTCTGTTTTTGACATGCAGGCAGTAAGAAATATTTCAATTTACTTTGCCTAGTTCATATTCAGATTACTGTTATTAAAGAGCATCAAGAGACAAGGGAATTTCTGGTGTTGATCACTGCCACTGGATGACACTTACTACCTGGGAAGTATAGCTGTCCCTGCTGGTGTTTGTACTCAGTGCCTCACTTTCCCCTCTGAAGAGTTTGACCTGATTGTTTTCTTCTATTTAGAACAGTATGTACAAAAGTCACAAAAAGAAGGAAAAATTACCCTGTACTGCAATTGTGTCAATCTTAAATTTAAGAACAACTTTTTCTTGGTCATGGTTGTGAACTCAGTAACCAAATTTTTAAAGCTTTTAGAGATGAATTCATATCAAGAAGTCATAGAGTATTGCTAAGTAACCAAAAGCATGGGCAGTTACTGCAGACAATTTCAAGGACAAAGTTGGAAGTACAGAGTGTACTAATTTTTATAATGATCAAATGTTTTTTTCACAGTTTCCCACTTGACTGTTTTTACAGCTATGTTTGATGTAAGTATATACTTTAAAATAAAGTAACCAATTCTATAATTTATCCATTCCCTAGCATTTTGTGTAAGTGCATCTCAAAGCTTTTTTGCTGCAGAAATAAGTAAGTGTCAGTATCCCTATGTACAGGAAATGGAAACAGTGGGTCACTGAAATGGCTTTACATCATGTGAATGGTAGTCAGGATAAAAAAAAAGATATCTCTTATGTTATAGTAAAATATTGCTTATTTTTTTTCTGCAGTTTAAAGATACTGAGAAGATACAGGATATTTCAAAATTTTCTTTGCTGGTGTGGGTTTTTTGTTTTTGTTTGGTTCTGGTGTGTTTGGATTTTTTTCTACAATGTTACTAGTATTTAAATGAGCAAGATTAAACTGCTGTGAACTAGAATTGTGCCAAGTATCACTGGTTGATTGTTAATGTAGTAGAACATGGTGATTTCAATTTGGGGTTTACCATTTATTGTTAAGTTTTCTTGCATCTGAAGCTTGAAGCAAAACAAGAAGTATAAAATAATTGGCAGAAAGAGTGATTGGGGAGTAAAAATACCCACGTCTCACTCAACTTTATAGTATACCTTTCTGTTGGATAAAGAACATGCAAGCAGAATGCAAATGAATCAAAATTATTCAGCAGTGAATTGTGTTCTTCGTTCATGTCATTAAGAAAATGAAGAGAGAGAGTGTGTTGTGACAACTCTGTCAGGCAGTGATTGATTTTGAACTGCTTTTTTACATTTTGTTTTGTTCTTTTACCGTATTTGAATTTAGTATTTCAAATCTGCTTTCCTATGAAAACTGCTTTGTCAAAGAGTGGAGCGGACTGTATAACTCTGGACTGAAATGGGAAACCTCTACTTGGTTTTTTGCTAACGCATCACACAGTGTGGAGATGATGCTCCTGTCCAGCTGGAAGTATTCAGTTCATTGTTCACCCATTGCCATCAGGATGTGTCATGGGGGTTGCCCTGTTTGTTCGATTTTTGCTTCCCTCTTTTTGCATGCATGGTTTAATAATTTTAAATGCATAAATGATAACTGGGACTTCATCCTAATACATGTCTGTGCAATGTTTTTATCAGTAACACTTTTAGAGGGAGGAGAGGAGAACATACCTCATTTTGAATCATAGTCCAGCTTCCACTGGGTTTGCATTCTGCTCCCTTTTCTTCTCTCACCTATCTTATTTCTTTCCTTTCTTGAGGGGTTTATTTTCCAGCTTAATCATGCAGACAAATCTTTACTGCATGCTGTGTAGGGAACTGTGGTATCTGAGGGATTAAGCATAAATCTGTCCAGTAATATTATGGCTTCCAATTCAGTTTTGAGGGTGATGTACTGTTTGACATTAGGAAATTCACTTAACAGTGCATCCCAAAAGGTAAAAAGGTGTGTTGGTTAACATAAGAAAGAACATATTGAAGTTAATTTATGATGAGATGCTAACTGAAGATGTGTCAGTTTAGAAAGTTTTGTGTTGTGATGGAAGGAAATGTAAAATAAATGGTACGCATGATTCTAGGGTTGGCTCATGTAATTAACCAGGTACAACTGGTAGAATATCCTTAGTTTTCACTGTGTTTTTTTCCCTGTGATAACTAACATTATGAGCAACTGGAATGCAATAATATTACTCTTTGTGATTAATAACTTCTGTGAAATACAGTTTTCTCTTTGGAAAATAGATTCATTTCTATGTTATGTTTTTAGAATATATACTTAATATTTATTCATATGTACATATAATACTGTAGTATTATATAAAATTTGTGTCAGAGAAGAAGATATTAATTTCTTGAAGTGAAGGCCTCTCAAATTCACTAGAAAGGGGATTAGTTGATGGGTTGGTATTTGTTTCGGGGGTTTTTGTTTGTTTGTTTATTTAATAGCTATCTTTGCCTCATTCTCCTTATTTTTTTCATTTTTATAAAGTAAACTCATTTTTAGGAAGTATAAAAATGATTACTTTTCATTTTATGCAAAAGATAGATCAGAGAGCTCGTAATGGTCTTACATAATTTCGTTCCCAAATTTATTTCCTCTGCAAAGTACTGATGGGAAAAAAGAAAATTTACAACCAAAGTAAATGAGCAATTTCCTCTACAGTGGATATCTATGATAAATCCTGGCTTTTGGAAGGTACTCTATGAGATTTTGGTATTAACAGCTGGAACAATGTCTTGCATGTGTTCAATAGCTGGATAAGAGAAAAGAAAGGAAGGAGTGCACAGTTGCATACTGAGTAAGAAAATAGAGGGAGAGAAAGCTGCACAAATTACAAAGGTGTGGCTTTTGCCATTTTTTTGTAAGAATTTAAATGTATTATTGATCACTAGCACACATTTAGAACTTAGTTGCCAAACCTTGTATAAAATAATTATGTTAGCAAAAGTGCAAATTATTAAATGTTTCTAGCAATATGTAGATGTAGCACATAAAAAACCTGGTGTAGTTAATTAGTAGCAAATCAGCTTTTGTTATGCTTTGTAATATTACATAGCAATCAACTGAAAGAGGAGGGAAATTGTGGATAAACATGAATAAATAAGGAAGTGATTAGATTATACGAAAATTGTTTAGATTCTGGTGGAAGTTTCTGTAATCTGCTAATAGCAGTAAGTACAGTTTAATTACTAATGCCAAAATAGGAGGCCGAACCTGGAAGGGAGGGAATCTTTCTACTTGTAATCAGTTACAGTTTTCTAAAAGGTATCCATACGGGTCCACTTGGTCTGGACTTATAGGCGAGTTGGTCTCTAGCCAGATACTCCATCTCCTTGAACTTGCACCTATCTACAGAGCTCTAATGTTCCCCTGAAGAGTACTTTCTTTTTTTTTTTTTTAACTCTCTAATTTAGATTTGGCAGTTGAAGCATGATGGTGATTGAATGTTTTGGGAATGAACAATAAATAAGCTTTAAAACTTCCATTGTTTTGTCTCTCAGTTGCTGTGCTATGCAGTTGCGTAAGCATCCGTAGGCTAATGTAGTGGAAATCAGATTGAATTGCATCTGCTAAGGTCACAGTTTGGTTAAGATTTCTTTCCCTTTTTTTTCCCCCCTCAAAATCTCCAACAATCCTCATTTGTATCATAAATAGAGAAATATAAAGGAGGAGTACTTTATTTTATGAGCCAGTGTTCAAAAAGGAATTGGTTGAATGAAGAAGGTAGTTTGGCTAATTTGAACAACACACTTGTAATGAAACATGATTTCCCGACCCTGTTCCCTCCTCCAAATGAATACCATGTAATCCTCCTCTCTTCCTGCACCATGGTAACCTGTTTGTGGGCCTCTGCCTGTTCAATGTTTGTTATACACGTCAGATGGCTCTTTCAAGCTGTGCAACCCCAGTAACCTCAGATATCTGTGCATTTTTGTCAAACCAGCCTAACAAGGCAAAAAGCTACTATGTGGAAAACACGAGGTTATCTCCAAGGTGATAGTGTGCTTTCTACTGTCCTGTGGTGCTTTGAAGGCAGCAAAGGAGAGCATGTGGGGTTTTTTTTTGACTGCATGCAGTAAAGGTAGTTGGATCACAGACTCACATCCAATAGCCTGGTCCTGATACTGGGATTGTAACAATGACAGGAGTTTGCAGAGTATAGTGCTGAGAGAAGTTACACATAGATCACTGTACAGGATGTCTATTTTGAATGTCTGCATGAAAAACTGGGAGTTTTGTGGTTTGTTTTGTCTTCCTCTCTCTTGTGCAGTGCAGTTTTTTTATGTAGATATCCAAAACCTGAAAAATGCTGAAATGACATTAAATCTGCAAAGCAATACACACAAGACAGTGTTCAACAAAAATAAGATCACAAAACTGGGCACATACAAAATAATTGATACTCTGTCATATAATCTCTAAACTGTTTATAAGTAGATTCACCTGAAGAAACCCAGAAATACCCCTTAAAATGTAAAAATAATTTTATCTACTTCAGACTCAAGATCAAAACTGGAAATTACCAGGTTCTATTTTTATTATTCTCTGAAATACTCTAGTATTGATTCAACCCTCAAAAGGGGGTTAAGTATTGTTATTTCATTATTATTAAAAGGTTGGATTATGTTAGAAAATGTTTGGATCCTACAAAGTCTGTAAAATCATACTGGAAATTTCATAATGTACTTTCTTGTAAAGCATCTGACCTTTTCTTCTTCTTGTTTTGCTTTAACAACCATTCTTATAGTATTCTGGGAATGATCTTTCTTGTTTTAATAGAGGCAGGAAATGCATCTAATTTTGAGGGGGTAATGATTACATTTCTTGAAATTTCAGAAGCAGTTCAAATTAAGGTTTGACTGAGAATTTTTCTTTCTTTTTTGTTCCTTTCAGGACTCTAGTTCATTGGAAACACAGTGTAGTGGTTTGAAAGCAAACCGAGTGAGAGGCTCCAAGTCAGAAAATACAATTTAATAAGAAGAAGGTTAAAAAAAGTAAATAAAATAAGATAAATGCAATAATACAAAAAACAAAACCCCCACCCACTGACAGAGTCAGAATACAACCTGAGCAGGCTTATGGAAGCGCTCCAAATGAGGTGGTCTTTGTGAAGCAGTGATCCCGAAGAAAGGTCTGATAGCTCTGCTTCTCTGGGAATCCAGTGTCAGTACTGTCCCAAATCCCTGATTATATCCAGGTGAGAATGCTTGGTTCCTCCCCCTGGGCGGAGCATCTCACAATGGGATGATGAGTCATACAGGGAGGGTCCTTGATGGCCCATTAACGAGAGATAGCTTATCTATGAGTTATGGGCAAGGTATTGATGGGCCATTAACAGAAGGCACATTAACAGAAAAGGGAGGGGGGCAGGGCCTAGGGGGAAAACTACTTCAACAATTGGATTCAACAGTTCATGAAGATGGTGATAGAATACTTTGTGTACATCCCATACTACAACCCAGGACACACAGTTTGGAGTTGGAGCAAATTATGGCAGCATCATTACAAACTGTCCTGCAATAGAGGGAAGATAGGTCAAATACATGCTACTGTATTCCCTCATGCATTGTGCAGGCAAATGCAACCTTCATTCTTTCCTGCCTTTTCTACCTCTCAACAGATCTACCCAAGGGCAGTGTGTTCTTGATCATTTGCTGTGTTTCTTCTCCAGCCTGCATTGCATGTGCTTTCATAGTTTTGATTGTGGCATCTCTTCTGCTTTTAGCCACTGTGGACCACAGAATGTTCTGAACCTCTTGAGGTTAATTATATGTACAGTTACAAACCCTGCTAGAGACTAAAACTGTTTTGAATTAAAAACTTTGGAATTTTTTTTTTTTCTGACAAAAAAGCCATTGGCAAAAGAAGTGACGGTAAAACTTCTTAAGTGTTTCATTCTAGCATGCAATGTGGATGCTTTTATTCTCAAAGGCAGCCATTTTGTGGTTTTCCTTTCAAAGGGACTAAGTGGAACAATATAAAGATGTACTCTTTGAAGTAAGTGGAGGGAGCTACTGGTCAGTAACTGCTTTTGGGTATTTTGCCACTCGCTGACCTTATTCCTCAAGCCCTAAATCTTTTATAGCATATCATGCTCCATCTTTGTTCAGAAGAAATTTTAAATTATTTCACTGTCATGATATAGATTTGACCTCAGATGGTATTGCCACCTATGGGCTTGCACTTGTTTCATTACCACTACGTACTGGTAAATGACCAAGTGGGTTGAGTGAGGGCTCTAGCCATGTCAGTGAAGGATATCTAGTCACCTACATGTCACAAAAGTGTGTTTAGTCTTAATTGCCAAAATAGTAGTGGTCAGGTGTAGGGCAGGAAAATAACAGGATTGGTAAGTGTGAAACATCTGATATGCTGTCAGGTTGAATTAATATTTCCTTTATTTCAAGACTAAAGGAAAATTATATCTCCTGTAATTTTATCGTCTTTGTGCTTGATTATATATTTAAGGAAAGAATATCTCGTTCTCCTGAAAGTTTCTACTGATTGTATATTCTTGTCTGTATGTGGAAGGACCTGTGATAAATCAAGAGACCAATTAATTTTCATTTTGCAGTTTTAATATTGCCTAGGAAAGAAGGATTGATGGATATAGACAATCACCGTTGAACAGATGAGAAAAAAGAGCCACATTTAAAAGTGACCCAAGGACTCAGAAAAGCTCCAGCTTTACTGTCCAAACTCTGTGCACATAAATAATAAGCTTTTGTTAAAGTCCCAAGGATGCTAGGTGTCACACCTCAAGTCAATGTTAAAGATCCAGTTTATCTATTTATGCTGTGTTATGCCTTAAACTATGTTTCTATATATGTTGCTCTCTGAAGAGTGAAGAATTTATGAAATAAATTTAGGGATAAAATCTAGTCAATGTTTTATTCAACACTATTCACTAAGGGGTGGAGTGCCAACAGTGGCCTCAAGAAGCTTTATTTAATGGCACAGCAATACCAAGTGTAGCTTTGCTGGCAGATGTGATACCACAGCTCATGCTATGTATGATATTGAAAACTAGAAAATGCCTTTTAACAGATAAGGGGCTGGCCTGGTCCTCTTAAGCAACTGGATTTCAGAGGACTTGTTTCTGGTTCATACTATATACTGTACGTATTTTGTAGATTTTGTAAAGTATGTTTATATTGTGGTCCAGAATTTTTTTTCTGAAATTCCCTATATCACTCCATCTAATTAATCTCATAAAATATTGATCATCTCTATATTATGTAAGCCCTTTTCAGCTTTGACTTCCTTCTATTTTTGACAAATTACCATAGGTAGTCAGAGTTTGCATGATAGGCAGTGGGTTAAGAGCTGAGAATGAAATACAATTCAAAACAAAGAGACTAAAGGGGAGAGTCAGGAGAATGGGGGAAGAGGTGTTCCTTGCAAATTTTGTTGGCTATTTTGTAAATACTTTGCCAGTGTAATAAAAATGGCTTCTATGGATTTAACAGTGGGTCTTAAACCAACATGTACTTCTAGAGGAGAGGCAGATGGCATGAAATTTTAGCCTAAATTACTTGCAACTCAAGAGTAAATATGAGGTGACCTATAAAGCCAAAAGTTTCTGTCTTCTTTAAAGTGCTATGCTGTTGCCAGTTAACCAGATTTATACTGTTGGAAACTACAGCTGTTCTGTTCTATTACTTCTGGAATGGAAATATGTTTATTGTAATCATAGTTTCAGTTAAACTGAGATTATTTTTTGATAATATTAATGCATAAAGGCAAATAATTTCCTTATTTTTTAAATAATAAAAATTTAATTCTTAATTTTCCTTCCTGTCCCTTGTGTCCTAGAGGCAGGAGCAAAAGAATTCAACAATCTTTTATTTAAGTAGCAGAGAGACGGAACTTTGTTTACCTGCTTTTTTTTTTTAATTTTGCAGGCATTATGGCTATATCCACAAACTATTCATGTTTGCGTTTTCAGAGTGTGATTATTGCTCATAAAAGCAGTTTTAATTGAATACTTATGTCATGAATGGCTTGTAGCATGCTTAAAACTACATGCCTCTGTTTATATGCCTATAGTTTATTTTTTAGAGCTCCCTGTATAACAATACTTGGAAATTACTAAAGGATTTTTGCTATTCAGCTGGGTGATTTTAAAAGGTATTGCTGTTATACTGGACTATTGGATCGATGCTTAGGAATAAAAAGTTAAGAAAATTATCCCTTCCCCCTTTCATACAAAGCCACATCTAAAAAAGGTCACAAAAGGAAACACACAATTCAAATAATCTCCTTGCTGTATCTGAGATTAAGTTGAACACAGATGGTTCAATTTATAGTTTGATCTGGCATAATATATACATTTAACAAAATCCTGGTTTGTATTGCTTCTATAAACACTAACATCTGATAAAAGCATGCTGGCTTTACTGCCATTAACTTGAATCCGAAACCTCTGAGCTAGTGCTTAGAAAGCAGGAGTCTGAAATTCAGAGACCTAAGTTAACTCTTTTAGCCTTTGGCTGCAACTTTTATTAGCCTTACCCCTGACTTTCAAAAGGCAAATTCATTTGTGGTTTTCTCAATTTAAGCTGCTGTGGATAATTATTGGCCTTTGTTCTTGCTGCATTTAAAGATGAAATGATTCAATGCTGTTCATTAGAGCTCATTTCCGGGCCACACTGTAGTCATTAAATTTCTGAGATACTATCTGAGAAATCACTGACATTGTTCATATACCAATACTAAAATGTTTACCCCTCCCTGCTGTTTGCCAGGCATTAGCCTACCTGTCTGTAAAGCGAAATGTCTTTGGCATGATCAGGATCTTTATGGAAGCTCATGAACAAGCAATCTTTGTCCTTTCTTTGTGGAAAGTTTCCCTTTTATATGCAAATAGCATTATCTAAAAAAATGAATTACTTCTTCGGAATCACAGATTTCACTCAGAGATCAGCTGATTTTTATATTCCATAGATGAAGTTTTGCCACTTCTGATTGCGTATTTCCTAGAAAATTCTGATCACAAGAAATGATATTAGTTTTACTTTGGAAAATAGTAAGTGTATACTTTACTATTTTCAGCCAATTATCCTAAAGAAGCTGGGCACAATTACCAAAATACCTGACAGATATTCAGATACCAGATACCTGACCGTGAATTTTGAGAATGTGGAGGATCATATCCAATGTCTTGAATTTATCTTCACAGTTTGGTTGGCACTGGTAATAAGGAGGTAAATAGTGCTGTACAAGGAGATTTTTATATGTTTCTATGCCTGTGAACTGACTTCTGTTATTTCCAAAGTTGGAGGATTTAATTTTGCCAGCTTCTTAGTTTTTATAGGTCAGTTCACCTTGGTAGTTATTACATGGGTAGTAAGTGCAAAATTGTTCTTATATTCCCTTAGCTAAGATATGACCATGGCATTTATGAAAATTTAAACAGTCATAGCTCTGAAGGGAAATGAAGGAAACAACAAATGAGTAACTAATGAAAGAATTATAATGGACTTAACTTGATGGTTAAAAGCTTGAATCTGGAAGCAACAGATTCATGGAGTGATATAATACCATGCTTGCTTAGATATACTTTGGGAGGGGGCAGAGTGTGGAGTAAAAGAAGGAAAAACATTTCCCATGCTTGGCAAAATGTAGAAGTACTACTTTTAGTGGTACTCCATTAACTTTCTATGAAACTTGCTTGAAAGGCAAAAACTGAAGGTAAAAATCCCACAACTTACTCCTGTATTGATAAGGCATGAGTTGAGATTAACCCAGCTGGTTGGAACATGGTGCTTATCACACCAAGGTTGTGTGATGTGTGTTCTATCCCTGTATTGGCCGGCCACTTAACAGTTGGGCTTGTGGGTCCCTTCAACTCAGAATATTCTGTGATTCTGGGAGTTCACTGTCTGGCCTCCTTTTAAACTCCACTTATATGATGAGCCTTCTGAATTTCCCAGCCTCACACAGGCAGTGGTAGTGCAGGCAGCAGCCCAGGCCCACTCAATTCAAGATTTTGAAGAAAGGTAGATGTTGGTAGTCTGCTATGTTGCTTGGAGGGCTTGGAATTAATCCATCTGTTCACCTTCCTCATCTGTTTGCCCTGCCAAAGTCCAGATCCAGCTGTGGACATGCACAACTGGTGTGGTTGGTCCAGACCCTGCATGTGAAGAGCTCAATTGACAGATGTGCAGCCAGCCGTCAGCATGCCTGTCAAGCTGACCATGAGGAGGAAGGACTTTGGAAGCTGAGGCTGGAGAAGATGGTCTAAGAAGTTCCAGGAGAGGATTTATTTTTTATTAATAAATTTTGCTGATTTTTCTATGTAGCCTTTGAAAAATGAGTGTGGCCTTATATCTGAACTCACACCTTATATTTGAAGTCACCTTATATTTGGGTTGGTATGGTAGTTCTGGCTAGATCCATTCCAAGAGAATGGCCAGAATCTATATGGAAAAAACACAATGAGGTAGAAAAGAAAGCATTTAAAATTTGTTTTGGCAGAAACTGGTTATTTACCTCTCTTTAGCATTACACAAGACCTTAGCTTGGCTAACTTGCTGTGTTTGTTAAATATGTAGCTTCCCAGAAGTAAATCTGGATGAAATGTCTTAGTATTGTTTAACTCATTTTTTCATAGTGAAAGCACAAAAATTGTGCAATTGCATGTATTGGACTGAAGAAATATATAAATTTGCATTTTTCCATGAAACTCTCTTTTCCAGAAAGAAGAAAATCTACAGATAGAATTATAGGTTTTAGGTCCTATATTGAGGGAAATGGAACTATTTTCTTTGTTACGCCCCGTCACTCCCAAAACTGGAACACAGATTCAAAAAGCAAAAGCTGAGAGTGATATATTTATGATAATGTTTTATGAGCACATAACAAGATGTAACAAGAATAACAAGTCAAGGCCTGTTGGAATCTGGGATTTTTCCTTTTTTCCCTTCTTCTTTCTCTCAGGGAATTTTCTCACATTTGTTGCCTAAGAGATGGGAATGACTGATACTTAAAACACAAAGGATGTGGCTATGGGAATGGTGCAGTCGTCTGCCCTCCCAGCTGGGGAGCTTTCTCTTGGGAAGTGCAGAGAAACTGCGAGATTTTGGCTGGGGTGGTCAGGGAGATGAGCTCAGTTCCTTGCTCTCTCTCATGCTCAGTACCAGAGAGGAATGGTTGAGTTGCTGCTACCACAGGGAGAATTCACTGCCACCGTAGAGTCCAGCCCTTTACTGCTTCTCCTACAATGAGTGAGGCTTTGCTGATAAAGATTGGTCATTGAACTGGGACCTTTTTTTTTCAATACCTGATCTCACTGGAAAGGACCCTCACCCTCTACTCAGGTGCTACAGGGCAAAACCCAGGACCCCAAACCCCTCCCCTCCTTTTCCGAGTGAGTGTC
>VXBB01022165.1:19679-52534 GCA_013399915.1 Illadopsis cleaveri | reverse complement strand
CCCCCAACCCCCTCCCCTCCTTTTCGGAGTGAGTGTCTCCTGGCTGTTAGGGGGAGCCCAGCTGCCGCTGTCCATCTCCGCTCTTTTCTGCTGCTGCTTCGGGCTTTTTGGCTACGCTTTAAGCCAACACCCCGTGTCCTCCCAGATACCCCACAGTTCCTACTATGGCTGTGGACTTTCTGCTACATTTTGTTTGCCACGCCTGGGGTCTGCTCACCTGTGCTATTCCAGCCTGCTGCTCCAAGGTTCCTGCTACAGCCCATTTTGCCATCTGGAGGGGCACTAGGATTGGCTGCCGTCTGTGAGTTTGTAAAGGAATTCCCTTTCTATCTCTTACCCCAGCAGCGCTGCCATTAACCAGTGAAGAGGCAGCTGGGCTCGCGCCACAGCGCCCTCTGCAGCCGCGGGAGAATCATCGCACTTGCTCTGCCCAGCCAGGAGCCACCAGCGCCCCTGCTGGTTGTGATCGTAACTACACCAAAGGGCAAAGTGCCTGCAGCTGAGAAAAGGCTATCACTGGCTTTCTGGTTCTGTTTATTGTTGCTGCCATTGTGGTTGTTTGTCTTGTTACATATATACCAGTAAAGAGCTGTTATTCCTTTTCCAACATTATATACACATTTCCGGTATTATATATATATTCTGATGCCCAGGGCCTGAAAATCCCATAATTTCAGATTGAAAGTTGTAGTAATTTGGAGGGACGGGAGTCATATTTTTCATTCCAAGGGAGGTTTCTCCTTTCCTTGGCAGACCCCTGTCTTTCAAACTAAGACAAGGCCCTCTTCAGTGTCTCAAACAGATTACTTGGTGCAAATAGCCCACATATTCTTCTAACTGCAGCAACTATTGTTAGATTTACTTTAATTAATATCTCTTCTGCAGTATTTTCTGGCTGTGAAAAGTCTTTAACGGGAAGAACGTGATTCTGAGCAGCCAAATGGGCTGAATGTGTATATGGAAAACCCTGAACATACAGGAGATTATAGGCCTAGAAATTTGACAATTTCCTTCTCATTAATATATTGTATAGTTTAACTTTGACACACAGTAGACTTAAATAGGTTCAAGGTCTATTCTTCTTTCCTAATGTAGGAATAAATGAGTGAAGGCATCAAAATAATTTAAAGAAAGTTAATGGTACAAGGGGAAATTAACAGCAATCCTCTGTCTCAGCATACTGTTCTAGAAGTAGTTTACAAAAGTCATTCAGTCACTTCAGTTCATTTTTTAATGATGTCTAAAATAGATGTACTCTGTGAGTAAAAAAAACTAGAAAAATTGGTTTTGAAGTAGTCTATGGACTTTTAGAGCTAGAGAGAGTTTAAGAGGTTATCAGAAAGTAATTCATTAGTGATTCAATTTAAAAGACATAACTAGGGTAGAATTCCTCTGGCCTGTCTTGTTACCATAGCTATGTTGAGAAACCAAAGAGCTGTACCTTATGTCGTGATTTTTTGTGGTATAAAGGACAGTATTGGATGGTAAAATTTTCAGTTTCTGGGTCTATGGCAGTCAAGTGCTTTTCTGTTATTTTTGTAATGGACTTCTCCACCCTCCCCCCCCTCCCCCCCATCACTACCCATTGCACTTTGGACTTGTAAAGCTTAAACTTTGATTATGATTTTTACAAGCAGAAGATGAGGAAGAAAGCAGTGCTGCTGGTCGGCATTGTAAAGCTTCTAGCATTATATTTTACAGTGAGTAGAAGTTCAAGTTGCTGGATAGTGTTGTATATATTGTACATAGGCATCAATTATCAATCCATTGCTATCTTGTTATAAAGCTGACCAAAGTCTTCACCTAAATTATGCATTATTTACTCATATTTTTTTTAAAAAAATGCTCCATGTGTTATAATGAATTTTCAGTAAAACTGAATGCAGTGATACAAGCATGGAATTCCTTATACAAATGAACAAACTGTTTTGGCAATACTCTCTCTTGGTTGCAAATGTAAAGGTAATGAATGGCCACTATAGTCTATTTCCCATCTGGCTTTAACAGTCTGTTTCTTTTTTGTTTTCTAAAATGGGCCTCTATTTAGCAAGTTTTTACTTTGGTAATTAATGAAGCGCTGTCATTTTCTAGTATACATCTGTGGAGCTTTTTGTTTTGTTATTGTGCTGCCATGCTTAGGGGACAGCATCTTGAGTCAAAGCCTAAGATAGCTTTGAATCATTTGGTATCAAGGTACTAATGAGCTCTGCAGACATTTCAAATAGAGTTTTTCCATTTTGAACCAAGTGTGGCTTAATCCACTCTATTTTTCCCATAAGCAATATGATGTCCAATATATAACTTTTTCCTCATATTCCAAAAAATGTTTCCAAAAGCCTAAAATCATGTTTTTTGCAGTATGGAAGAGACTTTGCTGACTTCTCTTTTCCTAATGTTCGATTACTGTCCATTTCCACCCTGAAATTTGATGGCCTGAGAATATTTTTTCCTGAAAATCTCAAATCATGAACTATACTAGTTTGTAATTCTGATTTATGTGTACATTTACTACCCTTAAAAACTGTTTGTGAATCAAAGTAACAAAGATATTTCTAGAAGGTTTAATATTCAAGAGTAATTTTTCTAAATTCTAGCTGCAACTGAGAACAAATTACATTTGGATACCAAGGAAAGAAAGTATGGATTTAATCCCATATGGAAAGCATTGAAGTAATTGTAGATGAATTTATCAGGAATTAATTCCTCCTGATTGATGTGCATGTAGCACATTAAAAGTGTCTTGAATAAATCTTGATAGTATTTGCTTCTGCTTCTTAAGAGAACGTGTACATGGTATGCTGTTGATTTGTTTGCAGCCAGATATAATTAAACTCTGAATTTTGTCTGCTAACATTTCTGTGCACATATCACAAGAGTTCTATTCTTCTCCCCAGCACCAGGAAAAAGGGTGTGAGTTTTTGTCTCAATACTTTTGACTCATTCCAAGAAACATTATTTTGTCAGCCCCAATTGCCAGAAAGTGTTAGCTCTGCCATTTATAGCAGTTAGCAATTTTTTTTTCAAAATTGGTATATAGTCAGTATCTTACATGGGTTCAGCATGCCCTTTGTAGCCTGTTCATTTTCTTCAGAAAACATTCAAGGGAGAGGTTTGCTTCCCTAAGATGTCACCCAAACTCATTCTATGGTTTTATTTCCTATGTGGCAATTCTATGACATTCATCATGGTAATCGGTCCAAGGGTGATGAAATTTGGGATTCAGTTTTTCTCTTGGGGAAGTCCGTAGGTTTTGCTTCAGATCAGAAATTGTGAGCCTCCATGTATCCTCTTCATATAAACAGATAATCCCACAAAGCACCTGCATCTGCTAAAAATACCTCATTGAAGCAATCAAGACAACAAATCCTTTGATAATGCAGTAAAGAGGATGGGTGTCCCATGGATATTTCCTTGCAGGTGTTTCCTTTAGTACAGTCATTTGAAGGACTAAATGTAGTGGAGAAGTTTCTTTCATTCCTTTACTACCAGCCAAGGTGTCTATCCAAAATGACAAATGCTTCATTAAAAGTTCTTCACGTACAAGTATCTTAAGGACACTTGAGAATCTTCTTAAGGACCTCCACAGACCAAGAATTTTTTTTTTTTTAATCAACTATCTGTCTTGAATGAAAGGAATTCCCACCCAAAGAAAAATAAACTCACGTCATGATTATTTTGTGTTACTGCCATAATTCATGGGTTTTTTCCCATAGATAAAAGGTACACATATTGGAATGCAAGGTGACATGTTTTTCTATCTTTCTGGTTCCTATTATCACTGATAACAGAATAACATGCTGTTTCTTTGGGTTTGGTTTTGTTTGGTTAACAGAAGCACGAGAAATTAACCACAGAATCTAAAAAGGGAAGTTTAAATATACTTTTATAGGAGCAGATCTGTAATAAAAACAATAAAATCCAGTGTTTAAGCATTATAGAAATAATTTAATGACCAGCTGCAGCAATAAACACCTTTCCGTTTTGGTTGGGTCTTAACTCCTCCATCCAGTGATTAATTGCTCCATGAAAGACAAACACATTACATTATACCTTAAGTGTAACATCCTGTTTTAAAGATTCCACTAGTGTAGTTTAAATGTGTTTGATCCTGTTCAGACTTTAAAAGGATATTTTGAGGATCCTCCATTTATTATTACCCATTGCATATAATCATGACCAAGGCAATAACTGGCCAGTATTTTGTTTGTCATATACAACTTTGGCCTTACTTGTGTTTGTATTCCTCTTAGACAGAGAGTCATATTGTGGTGTCACAAGTTTTTTTTTTTAAACACCGTGGAAACTAGAGAATGGAGATTGCATTTTATTTAAATTGTGGGGAAAATTAGAACTTCTTTATAGAGTTATGTCACTGGTTCCTATGCAGTACAGAGCATGCACTATTATTAAAGTCATACTCATTACAGATAACAAAACAACCACACAGTGATTTTAAATTATTTTGGATATAAGCTAGATTTTAGCTGATGATCTAAGGGGGAAATAATGATTGTCAATTCTCCAATTTATCTACTCCCTTTCTTATAGAAATAGGCTTCCTTTCCTGAGGAAGCATGGAAAAGGAACTCTGTGACTCGAGTAGCAAGAAATCTGGAGTGCATTTGCTACAGCAAAGGTTGTATCTGTATCAGAAACAAGAACTTAATTTGGGGTTTTTGAATGGCATTTTATTTTGCTTTGTGTTGTCATCCCCATTTGAGAGCATTTTCTTGAATTCCGTTACAGAATCACAGAAGGGTTGATGTTAAAAGGGACTTTCTGAGGTCCTCTGGTCCAATCCCTGTGCTAAAGAAGGGTCACCTACAGTCAGTTTCCCTGCATAATGTCTTGGTGGATTTGAGTATATCCATCAGAGGTGGCAGATTCCACATCCTGTTTCGGTGCTCAGTCACTGTCACAGTAAAAAGTGTTTCTTGATGTACAGACAACACCTCCTCTTTGTACCTGTTACTTCCTTTCTGTCACTGAGCACCACTGAAAAGAGCCCATTGTTCTCTTCTTTACACTCTTCCTTCAGGGATTTGTATCCATTGATAACATTTACCCTGATATGACTTCTCTCCAGACTAAACAACTGCAGCACTCTCAACCTTTTCTCATATGAGGAGTATTCCAATCCCTTAATCATCAAAACAGTCCTTTGGTGGACCTGGTCTCAAATAGCTGCATATCAAATTTTATTTTATTTTATTTTATTTTATTTTATTTTTTATTTTATTTTATTTTATTTTATTTTATTTTATACTAAAACGTGGTCTGGGATATGTCTTATGAAAAATCAGCACAATCTGGCAGTTACTCCTTTAATGGAATTAAAGGAATGAGCCCATACAATAGATTCTTGAGTGGGAACAGGGTAGAGGCAAGTCTGGGGATAATTTCTTCCTTTTACTTTCCTAGTATGTTATCATAGTATGGATTATGATTTGGAAGGGACCTTAAAGATCACCTAATTACAAACCCCCCTTGTGCACAGGGATACCTTGCACTAGACCAACTTGATCTGAATTCCATTAAGCCTGGTCTTGAACGCCTCCAGGGACAGGCCATCTGCAACTTCTCTGGTCAACCTGTTCCAGTGCTTCACCACCCTCACAGTTAAGAATTTTTTCCTAATATCTAACATAAACCTACCCTTAGTTTTAAGCCATTCTTTCTTGTTCTGTCACCATATGCTCTTGCAAGAAGTTCATCTTTTTTGTAGGTACTGGAAGGCAGCATATGCATCACCCAGAAGCTGCCTTATCTTCTCTAGGCTGAACAAACCCAGTTCTCTCAGCCTTTCTTCATAGGAGAGGTGCTCCAACGCTCTAATCATCTTGGTGATTCTCCTCTGAACTTGTTCCAACAGGTCAATGTCCTTCCTGTGCTGAGGTCCCCAAAGCTGGACCCAGTACTCTGGGTCTCACCAGAGAAGAGCAGAGGGACAAAATCCCCTCCCTTGCCCTGCTGGCCACGTTGCTTTGGAGGCAGCCCAGGACACATTTTTCTCTCTGGGCTGTGAGTGCACATGTCTGGGTCATGTTCAGCCTCTCATCCACCAGCAGCCCCAGGTCCTTCTCCCCAAGGCTGCTCTCGATCTGTCCATCTCCCAGCCATGCTAGGGGTTTGCCCTAACTCAGGTGCAGAACCTTGCACTTGGTGTTGTTGAACCCCATAGTGTTCCCATGGTGCCACTTGCTGAGCCTGCCTAGATCCCTGTGGAGGGCATCCCATCCCTCAGGTGTGGCAACTGCACCACTCAGCTTGGTGTCATTGGCCAATTTCCTGAGAATGCACTTGATCTCTTTGTCTGTGTCATTAATGAAGATATTAAATAACATTGATCGCAATATAGACCCCTGATGGACATCACTGGTCACTGACATCCACTGGGACTCTGAACCATTGACCACTACCCTCTGGATGTGATTGTTTCAAGTAAGTGACATCAACTGTGGCACATTCCTTTGCTAAGCCAGTAGTCTGCTTGTTTGCTGGATTTTCTGGTAGCCACCCCAGAACCCAGAGTGAGTGGAACTTGAAATATATGTTTATGAACTCAGAGAAATGAGCTGCTAATATCTGTAGCAGCTGGCTGACAGCATCCTGCTGGAAGCAAAAGGTACCAATCTTATAGAGTAAGATCTCTATAGAAATCTAGAGCTTAAGGATAGTGTTTAGTCACCATCCTGTTAAAAGATGGATATAGTCGCTTTGACCACTGGGAGAAACAGGTTAGGTTGCGATAAATCTTTCTACTCATTTCATGATCTAAAAGGAAAGACTTGACTAATCTAATTTAAATTACAACTAGGTGAAATTAACCATTAAGTCTTGTGTAGTCTGTAAAAGTAAAGTAAAGTAAAAATCAGATTCTTTATGCATTGAAGTATAAGATTTTGGAGCCAAAATCAAACCTTAGGTTGAATAATTTTTATCATTGGACTTTAGAAATTGTTGTAAATTTATAGTTGTTGGCACCTACTGACATAGGTATTCCGATTTGTCTGCTTTATCCAGAAGCACCAGTTAAGCCATACAAACATGAATTGAGATGTTTAATTGGACTGTTCATTTAGGTATTCACATAGGAAAACCTCAATCAAGCATTTAAAGTATGTTAAAGACAATAGGTTAAGCAATTTCTTGTCATTCTCTTGTACTTGGTAACAAATCTCTCTGCATTTCAGTTGAGTACAATAGTGAACTGCTCAACTTTAGACTTCTCAAGGGAATAGCTGTCAGATATTTAGCTACTTCTTAAGAGCACAAACTCGTTGTTGTTAACAGCTGTTTATTGGTTCCCATCACAGGTGCAACATTATTAGGGATTTCTAAAAAGGCAAACAACCTGAAACTTTCAGTTTTAACAGTGGAAAAGTGTAGTTTAAATATGCATACAATAAGATGGAAAACAACCAAAAATACAATAAAAGTGATAAAAATTCAATAGAAAAATATTTCAAGTCAAACAAAGATAATTTAATCAGCATAGCAGGTAAAAAAATCTATTCTTTCAAACTTTCCATTTTTTTGGTAGAGGTTTGTTTAACTACTATTTAGATAAAATTTTTGCACATCATTTGGTGGATGAAATATGAAAAGATGGTATCTTTTTGTGGTGGTAAAGACAGATTTTATTTAAAACTTGTGTCTTGCATTACTTATGTGATAGTTTGTAGGTATCTTTATTTGTACTTCTCTATTTTCCATAGAGATCAAAGCAGTAAAACCAATCTAAAACTGTGTATGTGCAATCTTACTGTATTATGAACTTTATAATCTGAATCCATGTAGCTAGAGATCAGCAAGGCATGCATTGGACAGTATGTATAGCAAGTGGGACTCCATGTGTTTCATCCTTTATTCACCTAATTTAGCTCTTGGTGTTCTAGGTATGCAAGTGTGTCTATGCAGACAGCATAATTGATTACGAAACCAATTCACTGAGTTTTGATATACATTTGTATTGCAAGCACAAATGATCCTGCAGGATACATTATCCTCTGTCAAAGCAGGGTTAAAATAGGTTTTTCATGCTCAGTTTTCATCATGTTATGTGTTAGATCCTAGACCTTTAGGATTATGTCTTGTTTTCAGATTTTTCCTTGAAAGTGCTGTTTGTCTGATTTTTTTACAATTTTGCCATTTCAACTGTTATAATGTAAAAAATCATCTAGTTTCAAATAAAAAAAATGAGGTATATGTTAGAATAACAATTACAGAGAAGACTTTAGATTTAAGATATCTTCATGTTTACATATACCAGAGGTATTTTGGTCTTTCTTATTATTCTTTTCTTGGGTGCTAGTCATTTTTCTGCCTTATATATTTTGCACAGGGTAGTAAGGACAATATACCATTGATAAAGTGTTTTTTAAGTTCAAGTATTTCAGTAGTTCTCATTACTATAGATGTGCCTGAGCTTGTATCCATTGACTATTCCTGTGCAAAGTCATGGTGGAATCATCCATTTAATAGTATACAGTGAGAGCAGTGCAAAAACCGTTGCAGCTTTTGAAATATGGAAAAATTGCTAAAAATAAATGCTCATCACATCAAGAATTCTTTTAAGTAGTGCACAGAGAATTTGAAAATATAAATTGACAACAATCAATTTAGACAGCTTTCAGGATAACTTCTATTTGTCCATTTTAATATCAGCTGCCACAGTGTATAGTGTGTATAGGGTTCCATGTGAGCCAGCTTGTTGCCTGCCCAGTCCCCTG
Source organism: Illadopsis cleaveri (assembly GCA_013399915.1). Taxonomy (NCBI): domain Eukaryota; kingdom Metazoa; phylum Chordata; class Aves; order Passeriformes; family Timaliidae; genus Illadopsis; species Illadopsis cleaveri. The sequence goes on along the minus strand of VXBB01022165.1, from coordinate 43,802 downwards.
TGGCATTCCTGGGAATCCTCAGGAAGCTTGGAGGAAAAAAAGGGATCGCATAGCCTTGCAGTTCCAACCTTCTGGGGAAGTGGGGGCAAAAAAACAACCCTACAAGTGCCTGAAGGTTTCTGACTTTGTCCAGGACTGTGGGTGTCCTTTTCCCTCAGCTATTTATTTACATTCAGTAAAACTCAAATGTAGCTTAGGAAGTGGGCCAGTTATTGCTGTATTGAGGAATATTAGTCCGTCTGATGGTTTGGAGGCAGACAATCCCCTCTCGTCCTTCATTCCCTCCATAATGCACCTGGCCAGTTGTGCAATGCTACCCAATGAACAGCTGCTAACAATGAGGAAATTGTGCTCATAAGAAGTAGCAGAGGATCTGATGGTTATTATCTGGGGGAAAATTGAAGCACTAGGGACTTGTTTCTTGCCAGGATTTTTTTCTTCCCCAATTGAAAAAGTTGACTCTGTGTTGAATTAAACACTTTTTATGTTCTCTGTCTATGACTTTGTGGAACTGGTTTCTTTAGAGGTATTCCATTTCCCCATCATTTCCTCTTCCCCTTCTCCTTTTCCCTCTCCTGCTCCCTCCTTCATAATCCATCTGGGAGGATTAAGGATTTTACAACTGAAAAATATCTATGCTTTGGGATAGCTATTTATAGTATGATGGGTAACATTTCCTAGCTGTAATGTTTATCTGCATTAATGCTACCCATGTATGTGTAAATGAGTATATGGATGAGAATTAGCATTTGGAGTGCATTTTGCAGAGAGTGTGTGTATGTAGCAAGTATCTCATATAGCCTTTCAAGACATTCCTATTTACTGAGTGTCCGTCTTACAAACATCTTGTAATATTTTTTAAAAAAACCCAAAAACAAGAAACAAAAAATCACAAGAAAACTCAACACAAAACCAAAATGTACAGACAAGACTTTAGGCATTACTGAAGTTTAGCTAATAACATAAACAATTCCATCTATGAAGGGAAGTCACTTCTTTGGGCTTGAGAAAATTAACAGAAACTTCTAAACTCTGGTGTTGTTCTAATTTGAGAAAGTCTGCTATTCTTCACAACCTGAATTAGGCATATAACTCTGGAAGGGCAGTCAAAAGAATCAATATAAATAATTACCATAATGAATAATTTTCTCTGGTAGCTATGAAATTTGTACATTGAGTCATGTCTTCAGTCTTGTAGAGTCCTTTAAGTATAAACAAATTAAATTCAGAATGGCTAGGCAGGGGTTTGGGAAGTAACTAGCAGTATTTTTACCATTCTATGTGAAAGTCGCTAGTTTTTTCCTTTAACAGTTTCAATTGATTTAGATGCTATCAAGGGACATATAGCAATCACTATTAATTTATAAACTCATCGTTTTAGTACCTTTTTCTCTGTGGGCCTTCCTGTTTCATATGAAAGTGATCCATCTGGAATACTCTGTCACAGTTTTATTTTTTACATTGAAATAATTCTTACCAACTGAGTACATTTCTATACTGGTGTAAGAAAGTTAAAACTCTTTCTGGATTGAGCGCATGTCTGTTATAATACAAACAAACTTGTCTGCTATTCTGTATGGAAATACGCAAAAAGAGATCATCTTATAAAATGTTATAACTGAAAGAGTTTTCAGGAATAGACAGAAAACAAGTGATCAGTAGCAAGCATGATTCATCATCTATTTAGCAGTGGTCATTACTGCATTAAAAAAAAATCTAATAGAATCACTTTAAATACAGCTAATTTTTTCAGTTCTTCATCTTGAAATAGCCAACAAACTCCATCTAACAGAAAGAAAAAAAAAACCAACAACAAAAAACCCAGTGAAATTACACCCCTTTTCACCTCTTTCCACAATGAGGAAGAAAGGAAAGTACTTGTCATATTCTGAAGCTAGTGGATAAGGCACCATTGAATGGATGTCAAGCATGTGGGCAACCTTTTCCTGAAGATCTTGATGTTGTGCTTACAGGCTGAATTTCAGTGAATTTGCTTGTTCCTGTGACTTGTGAACCTGAATGTAGCCAGTCCTGAAATAACTGTGAACACTTTACTTGGAAATTTGCACTGAATCTGACATTTTTAGTCATAATTATGGCTGCTAGTTCACAATATCTGAAAGTGTTCCTTACAAAAAGCAGACTTCTTTGGAATATCTCCAGATGCCTTCAGAATTGGAATTTCTGATCAGATCAGCAGAATCCATGAGTATCTTGCTGTGACCAAGGAAGCAAGAAAACCTGAAATCAAGCATTCCAAGCCTTTCTCTGTTGTCATGATTTATACTAGTCACCGAGAAAGCATTTGAAGCCTTGAGGAAGTTCTGGCTTACCACATAGCTGATGAAAAATAATGAGACCATCTGGTCTTCATAATAACTGAAATCATCTATGCCAGCTTCAGAGAAGACAACATTCCATCATTCCTAAGCATGCCTAGCTAATTTTGGAGAGGTGTACATTCCATGCCAATGCCCTCATAAATTGTACCTGTGCTTTTTTCTATTTCATCTCATGTTCTGTCTCTTTTAGTAAGATTGCAGAGTAGTTGATGGGAACTCACTCTCTGTAGTATCTGGATTCTCTTAGAACATGTATACCATGATATGAAAGAAATTATGTAAGCGCCAAGTGAAATAACAAATGTCAACTTCTTGTTCTTAGTGTCACTTGAGCGCTTGACAGTGTATGTACAGCCTATGCAAGGTAAAAATACAATATAAATTCACTGTTCTATGAAGTATAATATAGCATTTTAAAAGCTGTGCCCTTTACCTCACCTGGATATCTTTATTCCTTTTTGTTATCCATGACTTCCAAGAGCAGTCGAACTCCACAGAAGTGATGCTGTAAAATTCAAGCTTGCAGTGGGACTTAAATGCAATAAATTTTCCTTAAAATATTATTTATTAATGCTGATATGTTTAAATTTTAATTATTTCAAGATATGGAATTCCAGACTAGATTATTCCTTTTGTTCTAATGGTGCATTGTTTTTTGTCTAACTCCACTGAAATGGGTAGAAATACTTTGGAATTCTTCACTCAGAATCCAGTCTGCAAATACCACTAGCTACTGAGGTAAATGCAGCTGTTATTTTTATCTGCATTCTGATATAGATAGATAGATAGATAGATAGATAGATAGATAGATAGATAGATAGATAGATAGATAGATAGATGATAGATAGATTTGGGGTTTTTTCTCTACAATGTTTATTTTGCTTACAAAAACTGGAAGAGGCTTTTTTTTTCTGTCACGGCAGAGCAAAACACATTTGAAGAAAAAGGGAGAAGGTAACTATGAAAGACTTTAGCAGAACTGATTTTTGGTTTTACAAACAAACCACTGCTTAAAAAAATTTTAGGCACTTGTCAAGGCATGACATGGTCAGCATCCATGCTGAAGGATTAATCTCAAGATTGTAATTCTGTGATAAATGTATGTCAGTTTCCAAGATTGCTGCATGGAGAATGGAAATAATTTAGCCTTATCAAATAGCAGCTAGTCTTCTCTTTGCATAAATCATGATTTTTATGTTGTGATGTTTTTCAAACATGAATCATTATTTTGTTTTGAGCATTCCTACTTACAAATTTTTATACTTCATGGTTCATTCCTATTGCTCTTAAGATTCTGTACTAGCCTTTCCGATCCTAATTTCCTCAAGCACTCTTGTTAAGTATATATTAGGGTTGGGCATATTTTATTATACCTTATAGAGGCACCTTTACATATGCAAACTCACAAGCCGTTGTTGCTCATGCAGTTGGACCCAGTGAAGAAGAACATTTATCTGAATAGAGGCATGCAAAACGAACTCCCAAACATCCCAAGGTATGAAATTTAATCTTGTTAGCACAAATCTGGTTTGGGACTGTATGAGAGAACCTGTATGCATCTGTTTAATCCCTGGGGTTTTTACATAATTTCTCTGAATTAAGTTAATATGATCCACACTTTCCCCCTCCCCCTTGTTTCTTTTGAATCATGGGAAAGTTTAATATTTTACTTGTGATACATTAAAAGATCAATCCACAGCAAGTCCTCTGAATGAAGTTTATTGTACAGTATACTTCAGAACATAAATAATAACAATAAACAAATAAATGAAAATAAAATAATACAAACAAATCTATTCAGGCAGCGGGAAAATAAACAAACCTGTTCAAGTATCATTGTTAAAACTACCTGATGACTTGGTCTCTTTAAGAAATTGATGATTTTCAAAAAGTGAGAACAACAAGTCAGGCAGGCTGGGAACCTGATAGGACATGCCATCCCTTACTTCCTTTGTCTTCCGGACTGTTACGTCTCATTAAGAATTGTTTTTTATACCAAGAAGTTTCAAAGTTTTAGCTGTGCAGTCTGTTGACTTTAGAATTACTCTAACAGTGTATGCTTGGTTGTCATTTGTGTATGTATTTAATCACAGATTGCAAGGCTACAAAATTCCTTTTGCAAGGAAGCAGTTGAGATGCCTCCCAATGTGTACTGGTGGCATCTCACAAACAAACAGCTGTCTAGGGGACCTCCCTGTCCCTTCTCTTTCCACTCCTGGCTTTGCCCATCTGATCTGGCTGAGGCCTGGAAACAAACCGAATTCTCCCTATGGTGGGGAACAGTAGAGGAGAGGTGCTAGATTGGATCTCCACAGGCCCTCTTATGCTGCCCCCAATATCTGCCTGCTCCCTTTAGAGCTGCTTTGGCTCAGGGTCATGATTTTGAAGGCTGCTTTGGGTAGTTGAGTAATGTGAATTGAATTCTACCCCTAGCTTTCCCTTTGTAGCATGATCATCAAGCTAAAAGCAAAGAATAATTTAACTTCTTCTTAGAGTCAATCCTTAAAATCATATTTCTTACTCCTCCCTGATATGTTCCTTCAAGAAAGAGAGCATAGGAAATTATACCTAGGAGGGCAAATTTAGATTTTCTTCGTTCATTACTTGCTACTTAGAAGTAAAAGCATAAACAGTGACATTCTGTTAAATAGCTTGGAATGCTTTTGACACTGTTACTTCAAGCAAGACTGCAGAAGAAGTAAAGCATCATGCAAATCATTCAATACTCTAAATTTGTAATAAAATTCAGAATGACATCTTACTCTTTATAGGCTTCCTTTTTATAATATTTTAGGATTCAGTATTGTGATATTTAAAAGACATTTAAATACACAGAGAAGTGTTTGTTTTGGCATGAGAGGACAATAAAAATGGTAATGTATTGGCAAATAGATAAATATTAAATTATATAGAGACAAGAAATTGCCATTCAAAGACATTCAGAATTTTTAAAATTAGTCACAGAATCACAGAATGGGTAAATTCAGAACCAACTGCAGTAGTCATCTGGTCCAACCTCCCTTCTTAAGCAAGGGCATCCCAGAGGATATGGCACAGAAATGTGTCAAAACCATCCTTGAATATCTTCAGTGAGGGAGACTCCACAGCCTCTCTGGGCAATCTGTTCCAGTGCACAGTCACCCGCACAGTAAAGAAATTCTCTCTCGTGTTCAGGTGGACTTTCGTGTGTCTCAGTTTCTGCCTGTTGCTTCTTGTCCTGTTCCTTGGTACCACTAAGAAGAACCTGGCTTAATCTTCTTGACATCCTCCCTTCAGGTACTTACAGACATTAATGAGGTGCTATTTTAGTTATCTCTTCACAAGGCTGAACAGGCCCAGCTCCTTCAGCCTTTCCTTGTAAGAGAGATGCTCCAGTCCCTTAATATTCATACCCCTCTGCTGGATTCACTGCAAGAGCTCCATGTCTCTTTTGTCCTGAGGAGCCAGAACTGGAAACTCCAGATGTGGCCTCACCAGGGCTGAGTGAGGGTCAGGATCATCTCCCTCCACCTGCTGGCAATGCTCTTCCTAATGTACCTGGTGAGCCCATTGGCTGCTTTGGCCAAAATGGCACTGCTGTCTCATGGACAGCTTGTTGTCCACCATGACCCACAGGTCCTTCTCTGCAGAGCTGCTTTCCAGCAGTTTGGCCCCCAGTCTGTACTGGTGCAGGGGGCTATTCTTCCAAAGGAACAGGACCCTGCAATTGCCTTTGCTGAATTCCAGGGAGAGAAGACAGTTACCCAGTAGGTGTTGTATTACTGAGAATTCAAATTGTAGCATCTGTCTCTTCACATTGTAATATAGGTCTGAATTCAAAATTATACAGTCTTTAAAATAAAATTTGGTCTGCTTCAGCCTCTTAATTATCAGCTTATTTGTGATCACATACTTTTTTAATGTGTGGTCATCCCAAAGTTGTATACACAGAAGAGTTTTAGAACTCTGTGTGCTCATCTTTCCATGTATGTATATATTTCATTTATTGAAATTTATTTATTTATTCTGTGATTGAAAGTGCCTGGAATTGTAGAACTATGGAACCTTGAGGTTACTAACATGCCACACACTGAAAACCCACTGTTGTATGACAGTATAAAAAGCATCAAACATTTATTTCCTTTTTTTTTAGGGGCCAAGTATATAAATGTAGCTACAGCCCTTTTTCCTGAGGTCAGTTATTGGATAGTCTTTAGTGACTCCAAGAAATGGCTGATGTTTTTTAAGATGAATTTTAAATATCAGTACTTGCTGCTATGAAAGACTTACTAATACACTCATCACTACATTATTCCATGGGGAACTATGCATACAAAAGTTATTTGATCAGTGTCAAATTTTCATGAATAATCCGTGTATTCATTTTGAAGAGAAGGTGCTCTCAGTCACAATTCTCAGGCATGAAGCATGACAAAACAAACTTCATTTATTTGCTGGTTACCCAGAATCAGTGTTTAGAAGTGTGATTTCATTACTCTCTTGTACTTTGCATGGTTTTTCAGTCCTTGACTGGGTAAAAATATCAGTTAAGAAGCAAGATGTACAGACTTTCAGGATATCATCAAAGCCTGGAGACAAACAAACGTGTTCAAACAGGAAGAGTTTTACTATAGGCAAAATTCAAATGTTACATCAGCTGTAATGCTCTTGAGGCCAATAAATATAATTTAAAAGTGAATTGGTATCCGAGTTGTCCTCTCTCTTGGTAATGTTCCAGTGTGGTGTGATCATTTACAGCTGTTCTCATATATTAATACTGGGCATTTGAAGAGATAGCTTTTATATTTGTATGAGCATTTACTAGATTTTCTTTTTCACATTACTTTGAGATTCATACCTGATCTTAAATTGGCAAGACATCTTAGGTGACTTTTTCAAACTGAGTTGCTAAACATCTTCATGTTGGGTGTTCGCATTCTTACCCAGGGCGCAGATTATTCCTGTCACAATATCTTTTGACAGAAGAGGAATAGTAAGTCAGCCACTTGCTCATGTTGTGAAAAAAGAACACTTGTAGCATCTCCCTTATTGCTGAAAGAAATAAATCCTCTCTTGTTCCATGAATTTGGACTGCTTTTGCGACTTAAAAATTTAAAAAATAAAGTGCCTCTGGAGTTTTTTCCACAGCAAAACAGTGATTTTGGTGGGATTTGAAAGGATACAGTAATTTGTCCAACTTTCACATGCTTTTGTCCCATAAGTCAGAAAAACTTTCCAAAAACTGCAGTAACTGCCAGATGAAGTCTTCATTGATCAACACTACTAAAAAGGCAACATTTGGGAAAGAGGTTTCTCTGCGTAAAAAATCAGAAGCTCAGTTCCGTTTAGTTATATCAGAAAGGTCGTTTCTCTTTGACCATCTCTTTTGTTCCCTCCCTGAATGTATTTTTTTCCCAGCAATATGGCTTCCCTGCGGTTTCTCTGCTGAGTTTCTTTTCCACTTGATTTCAAGCTTCTAGTCTGCAGATTGATGATCCATAATGAAATGTCTTTGTGGTTGTGAATTGTCTAATGCCCTAGTTTTCTTTCACCAAAAAAAAAGAAAAAAAAAAGTTTTTAAAAAAAAAAAAGTAGCCAGTTGTGTTACAAGCTGCAATTTCACTGTTTATTTTCCAGAAGCATTTTGGTTGCTAAGAGTGCAGCCAGGCAGTGCAATAGTTGCAAGATGAAAAGTTTAAAAGTGAGTGGAGATCTGTAAATGATCTATGAGATCAATACCACCTATTACCTGCTTTGCTGCTCTCTGTGTATTAATGCATATGATAGTGTTCTGTCTGATCTGATTCTATGACATTTCCCTGATTTTGGTCTCATCTCCCAAGACTGATGGATCCTGCCCCTTGCCCTCTCTTTTCTCCATATATTACCCAAACAATAATTGTTTTTCTTATATACACCACTAGTGTATATGAACTATTAGCATTTTCTTGTTTAAAGCAGCTGTGGCCGTTCTTGTTATGAAATGACATCTCAATGTGCTCCTTCTCTGCTCTTTTCAGTCTGCTTGAAATGTTTTGTGTGTCTTGCATGAAGTCAAACAATTCTTTTGATACTTGACCTCACAGATTACTGACATCCCAGTTCTCCTTTATTTCTGATGCTGTGTAACACTATCCTGCTCAAAAAAAAATCTGTTTAAAATAACATGATTGAGGAATTTAGCACGAATCCTGCAACTCACAGCCATGCTAAATAGTATTCTGTTTCACAAGTGGTCCCTTTGAAGTCGGTTGAGTTACACATGCTTACATCATGTCTGAACTCGGTCCACTCTGTTTACAACATGCGTATTTGATATTGCACAGTGAGTGCACATAACTTAAAAAATAATAAAACTTTTATTACTTTGAGTAGTGTGCATATTAAAGAACAGATTTTCATTTGCATCAAGGCTCTTTCTGCTCCTTTGTCTTTGCAAAAGGCCTTAAAACTGGCATAAATTTCATTAAAGACCAGTTGAAAAATCCCTTTTCACAGCCAATGCTGTGTAAAATGGTACTCCATGTAAACCAAAATGGAGCCCTTCCCAAAGGAGATTTTTTAATTTCAAGGCAATATTTTCACTTTTTTGTTTTATTTTCCTGTAAGAAAAATACAATAGAAGTAATCACTGCAGCTGTTTTTTCTTGCTTTTAATGTACCATCTAGTAGTAAGCCTTCTATGATTAGCAGTTGATCATTTTTATCCTGTGAGTTTCAATCAAATGTTAGGACTTTTTTTATTTACCTGCAAGCAATGTTCATATAAACAGTAAAAAGGCTGCTTATTTCTTGAATTACTTCAAAGAAGCGAAAACCAAAAAGGATTAAACCAAGAACATAATGCTAATGGGAATCTGGTTTTTGTGGGTTTTGGGTGGTTTTTTATTTGGCTTTTTTGGTGTTTTTTTTTTTTTCTTTGTTTGGTTTTTTAAAATTTATTTATTTTATTTTTTATTTCTAGCTCCCAGCTTGGGATAGTAAGGAAATGCATAAAAACTATATTTTTGAAGAACATTGAGATAGATTTTTATGTCTACACCTTCTCAAATCTGTGCTTTGTTTTTAAGCTCTAGTTCTGGTCCATATGCATAAAATAAGCATTTAAGCAGCTACAAAAATAATCTACTGAAGCTTCAGGAGTCTGGACAGTCTGTGTTGATGGGCCAAAGCTCAACAAAGTGAATAGCCTTGGGTCACAACAACCTCTTGTAGAGCTCCAGACTGGGAGAAGAGTGGCTGGAAAAGCTGCCCAGTGGAAAAGGACCTGGTGGTGCTGGCTGTCAGCAGCTGAACATGAGTCAATTGTGCTCAGGTGGCCAAGAAGGCCAATGGCATCCTGACCTATATCAGGAATAGTGTGGCCAACAGGACCAGGAAAGTGATTATCCCCCTGTACTCAGCACTGGTGGGGCTGCACCTCAAATCTTGTGTTCAGTTTTGTGCCCCTCATTGCAAGAAAGACATGGAGGTGCCAGAGAAAGCCTGGAGAATGGAGTTGGGGAAGGGTCTGAAGCACAAGTTTGATGAGGAGTGGCTGAGGGAGCTGGTGTTTAGCCTGGAGAAAAGGAGACTGAAGGGGGACCTTATCACTCTCTACAATAACCTGAAAGGAGGTTGTAGGAGGTGGGGATCAACTTTTTCTCCCAGGTAACAAGTGTCAGGATGAGAGGAAATGGTCTTGAATTGAACCACGGAAGGTTTGGATCAGATATTAGAAATAATTTCTTCACCTAATGAGTGTTCAGGCATTGGAACCAGCTTCCCAGAGAAGTGGTGGAAACACTGTCCCTAGAAGTGTTCAAAAAACATGTGGATGTGGTACTTGGGGATATGGTTTAGTGGTGAACCTGGTGGCTCTGGGATCACGGTTGGACTCAGTGGTCTGTAGGGGGCAACCCCAACCTTAATGATTCTATGGTTTGGCTTTTACAGAAAAAAACAATAAACAGCTAGAAGTAGTGTAAGTATATTAGTTGTTACCTGGTAAAGAAGTATCGCCTCTTGAAGAATGACATCGTATTTGAAACACTAAACAAGAACTTGGGGTATCTGGATCAATTTCTTGACTGCAGCACATTCATTGTTTGACTCTTGGTAATTAGTTTAGTCTCTGTTCACCTCTCTATTGGTCTGTCAGTCTGCCTGTCCACTTGTCTGTTAATCCTTCTGCCTTGCAGAGGTGGTGTAAAGGTAATGACACTTATGCTTTGTGTGCAGGATTCTACCTAATACCTGTAGGGATTTGCTAGAGTGGGAAAAAATGCTTTACGTTGTTGTCAGTCTTCCCCAACTTCTCATGTTATTCTCCCCACCAGAGGAAAACAAAATGGCTGTTGCAAATCTTAAGGGAGAACCTCTGCATGTGAAACCAATATATATCTGTACAACCATGTTTGAAGATATTTTAGCAGGGAGATTTCCTGCCCTGACATAGAATATTTTGTTTCTGCTGTATAGAATGTTTATCCATACACAGCTAATTTACAGCCTTTCTATATGGTTCCTGATTACATCCTTCTCATCTTCCTTATTATTTTTTAACTGGGAAAATAGGCAGTGTATTGGAAATTTTTCTTTATGTGCTGTAGGCTACACTTAAACATTGAGGTCTCAGTAATTTATGTTTTTAACGGATAGGAGTTTTTCCTTTTTCACAGAGAAACTTAGGTTGTCCAAACATATTCTGAAATACGTCGGGGGATTATGGTTTCAACACATGCATGCCTAGGGCCAAAGTATGAGTAACATGAAATTTTTTGTTCCATTCCTTGAACAAACCACTGTTTTGTGGTATAATACAAAACATATCTAAGCAGTTTAGATCACTATCAGGCATTACAACGTTAGGTTTTTTATTTATGTGACTATCCAAAGCTCATTAGAAACTCATTTTGTAGCTCGAGGGAAGTAAGAATAAAAAAGCAGTGAAAAATAGTACATTGTATTCTGTTCTGATTATACTCTATTTACTGTAGTTACTAATATATATCAAGTGTATTATTTTATAGTTGCTGAGTTCAACTTCCAAAACTTGTGAAGTCCAGGATTGTTCATAAAACTGTTGTTCATGTAGCTTAACTGTGCAACTTTGATTGTACAAACTAGCTTTTTGTGCATGCAGGCAGACTGCTGGTGCCTTCATGTAATATGAAGTCCTTGAAGTGCAGTGTTCTCCAGTTTCTCCTCTTCACCTGCTCTTAGGCCCACAAGAAAGTTGTGGTTGCCAGGTCCAAAGGGATTTTAAAGAGGAGACAGATCTGGATTATCAGAAAACACTTGCAAATATAAGAGCTCAGATTCTGGATGTGGATTTTCACTATTCAGCTCTACCATGCACACTCTGACTGCTGATGTGAGTCTCTTTATAAAAATCACATCAGTGCTCTCCTTAGTCATGCAGGCAGAGGTTTCACATCTCCATTCGACTAAACTTGTGCATGTAGGAAGAATCTGATGTGTTGACTTAACGTATTAATGTATGAGAATGTGATAGACCGTAGAGCAAGGAAGGGGAGCAGGACATCTCCTTTTAAAGGGACAGTATTTTTAATTGCTTCTTACTATATTGACAAGTTTTTCTTTTAAACTACAGTTCTGTGCCCTCTCTGGCATATTAGTCTCACCTTTTAACAGAAGGATAAATGCAGAATACAGCACAGATAAGTACTAAAGATTCCCCAGTTAAGGGAAGAGAGAGGGAAAATAAATCCATTAGCCAACAGAAAAAAATGTTTTGAACAACGTAGTTAAAACCTAATTATAATCTTCATACTGTTGCCCCTCACCCAAAATGACTTTTTGTAATAAAAGGAGAAGCTGCATAAACCCAACCAAAAATGAGGGTTTACTTTTTCTTTTTTTAATGTAAAATGAAGCATTTCCCCAATAATAAAAAGCTTATATGTGCATTAGTGAATTAGAAGCACACTTCACAGGTGGTGTAATACACAGATCTGACATACACTCAGGGCATACACTGAATCCTAGTGAGGTACACTTGGTCATGGTGTATAAGAGCATATTTAACAACGTTCTAGGTTATATAATGCAGTTTAAAATAAGGCATGTTGTTGTTCTAACAGACCAAGTGTTTTAGAAGAAAAGCTGTGCATTAAAATGTTCCCTAAAATTCAGATAGAAGAATCCTTTCTTCATGCTCTCAGTGTAACATATCACGGCAAAAAAAGGAAAGAACTATGACATAGACTGAAAAAACCCATGCCTGCTACACAAAATAAATGCCAGTTTATTAGTCTGTCTTCTTGTGTGTTTCAGTGCGCATACACCCACATATGGTGAGAAGATGTCATTAAATTAAACTACAGATATTTGTCCCTAGATTAAGGTCACTTTCACTTCTAGGCTCTCTTCTTATTTATTTTAATTAATGATTGAAAGCGCTGTTTTTCTTCATCTTTAGCCTTCTTTCAGGCTTGCTGTTATGTACCTTGTTATAAATTCCTTGGCTTCCAATCAGGGTTTTATGAGAATGGAGGATTGTATTTAAAAATAAAGATTCTGAACACCCATATGTTTTGAGGTACAATTCCTTTCCTCAGAGGGTATGTAAAACATAAAACAAAAAAGCCTATTTTATTATAGAAATCTGAAAACATTCAGTGAGCCTCTTCTTCAAAGTAACACCAGGTTTGCTTTAATTTTCAACAAATTCAATTTTCTTTAAAGTGCCATTTATATGCCCATGTTGAATTATAATAGTTAGTAGTAATTTATTGGGGATATTATTCCAGGAATTTTTCTATCTTCTGCCTTTGACCGTAGGTATGCGATAGTGGGGTATAAAGAATGTATGGTATAGTATGACACAATATAAAGTGCAGGAGAAAGAGTATTAAAGCAGAAAGTTTGTTTAGAAAAGACACACTGATTGCATTATTTCAAGTGAAAACAACAACAAAAAAAATCACTTCCATAGTGTTTATACACCGTAAGGCTACATTGGTATTTTCCTTTTTTTTCCCATTAAACTGTCTTCACAGCCAATGCATTTTCTTGCATGATTCTAGAAGAGAGTCATTGTAGCACAAAAATTAACCAATGTTTATCCCAATTCAAAGCTAGTGGTAACAAATAGAAAGTGTCTGCTGTGTGTTTTGGATGAAGGCAAGAATATTGTTCTTCTGATAGTTTCTCTGTATAAACTAAAGGTTTTGTGACAGGATTTGGGATTTTCTTCATGTTATTTGATTCTTGAACTCTTATAATCTTTTCAAGCAGACCCTTGGCCATTATTTTCTTGCAAACTTTTTGTTTAAATATTGCAAGATACTGTTCATGTTTTCATAGAAACAGAATCCACCAATAGGAATTTGTAAGACTAATAATGTGAAAAGGTTTCATTGGGGCTGTACTTTCTTTTTCCTTCTCTCTCTTTTTTTCTTTTTTTTCTTTCTTTCCTTTTTTTGTAGTTGCCTCTTGTAGTATGAGCTCTGATTTTAAACTGTAGGGAAACTGATATTTACAAACCCTTTTTAAAGCTTTATGTTTGGCATCAGGACTTTGCCCCATGTCTTTGTAGTAAGTCTCAAGGGACCATTTGAATGAAGAAATAATGCATCTTCCTTCTCCAGCCTTCATCATGTGACTAGAATTGAGGCTGTTCAATTCTGTGAAGCTGAAATCTCCTCCTTGAAGTTAATCTCCATCCTTATATAGGTGAAACTGACCAGGAAGAGCTATTTTTGCTCTTGTTTGGGGGATTTCTTTGCTCCTTATGATAGATTGCATTGATATTTGATGAACATGTTACCAAACACAAGACAGTTATTTGTGATCTGAGAAATATTTTAAAAGCACCAAAACTAACAAACTGTAAGATTTATACTAAAAAGTCCCTTAGCCTCATACAGGGGTTCATATATAGTTTTGATGGTCCTTATTCCCTCCTCACAAAACATTGTTGTAGAAAAGGCCACAAGCCCTGGGAGATAAGATTCTATTTTCTGTGGCCTCACAAATGTTTGATTATTTCAATATCTCTCTTGTCTCTCCTCGACTACGAGAGCCTTTGCCTAAGCTTTATTTTTGTGCATGTAAGAGTTGTCATTTTTGGTTGCCAGAAACAGCAGTGCCAGTGCAGCTCATTTAGTGGTGTTATTTCTGCTAGGCCACCCAAAAGACCAGTGAGTTGTCTGTCAGCCTGTAGTCAGGTGTGCTCTGCTTGTAGATGTGCACTTCTTATACTGCTGCCATCTTTCCAGTAACACATCATCACTCCTGCACTGTTTGGATGATGTAGCATGTTTACAGATTGCTGGAGCAGCAGCACTCTTTGACAAGGTGTTATTGCAATACATCATGTGAGGCAGCGATTCTCAGTGTTTTACTCCAGGGGTGCTTTCATCGCAAGGAGTACAGCTGATCTCAGGACTGCCTTTGGAAAATGCTGAGACAAATAAAACTCCATCTTTCAGATTGACCCAAAAATGATACTAGTGTGAAGGTGCAACCTCTGAGTCACAGAGGACTTTGTGGCAACTCTGTCTCTTTGAGCAACAGTAATTTGTGTTGCTTCTTGTTTTACAGTGTAACTAAAACATCACTGTTTAGTGAGAAGTTCTCGTTTTGTTTTAATCATTAGGTGGCTCTTAAGATGTGGGCAGAAGCAGGCATGAAAACAAAGGGTATCTGAGCTCCAAAGTCTGGGAGCATGGTAGCAATGAATAGCACTTTGTCACAGCACATTGGTGGTACAGGATAGCATTTTATGTAACAGGATACAGACCACAGGATACAGGCAGGCAATTGGCACCTCAGAGAGCACTTTATGTAACTGGAAAGAGAATCGGCATGTGGCTGGCATCACGGCTTAGTAACACATACAATGAGATGGGGAACAGCTACATTCTCTCTTTCTCTCTCTCTCTGTCTCCACCCCGCCCCCGCCCCCCACCGAGGTTACCAATGGGAAATCCCTTCTTCCCTCTGTGAATAAGTATGTGATATTAAACATATTTACTGGGGGAAGACAGGGATCCAATTTGATTGTGCTAAGCTTTTTATTTGTCTTAATTTATTTTTTAAAAATGTGCCCTTTGCTCACTTGGTACTGTTGGGGGGATGGACTAAACAATTCAAAGCTTTTCTAAGAAAAAAAGTGACTTTTTAATCACTGCAGTGAGCAGTAATTTTTGGCAACATTATTATACTACCAAGAGGCAATTTCAATACAACAGTCCAGTGCTTCAGAAGCTCCTCAAGTAGAAGCAATTTTAAGGAAATATGAGGATATATTTCTGTCACTGCTTCTCTTTTTAAACCTTTAAAAGAAAACCACAGTGCCCCTTTGGTGCCTCTTAAGTGGACACAACTGTTGATTTAAAAGAAAGACGAGCTGGTCTTTATGGTTAAGCATTTCAGTCCAACACCCTCTTCTAAAAAGCTATGTACTTTAAGGTTTTGTTTAAGGTTGCTCACTCAAATCCAGAGGGACTGTAAAACGTTGGCTGTGGAAAGCCAATCTCCCCACACTAAAGTTTATTTGGTAGGACTCCAGGAAGGCTTTGGGGCATCCTGATTTCTGTCCACTCTTTGGCTTATAGTATTTCCTCTTTGTCTACTGAATAGATGAACTATTTTCACTTGCTTATGAACAAATGACCTGACGTATGTTTTGCAATAGTTTCCATGCTGGTGTAAATTTGTATATGCCAGTGTCAGGGAAAGCACAGCGAGTTACACTGCAATATTCATTGTTTCTTATCAAACAAATTATCTGTTGTATTGAATATCATGTACTGATGGAGTCTCAAAATTCAGTGTGCCAGAACCTTTCAGATTAAGTTACTCTCTGTGTAGTGTTAAAGATTGAAGTGGTAGGATAGAAATAGGGAATAATTTGTAATTATCTCTGGTAGTTGAATGGCTGTTGCTTGCTTACTGTTTGGAACACATGATTTGTATACCTCATTTCCAAAATCTGGAACCTGTGCCTCTGCAGTTTTACACAGGCAGATACTTAAACATGTGCATTTATAAATTTACCAACTGATCATAAAACTGAGTGATTCCTGTAATTACAGAATTAAGAATATTGGTTAAAATATGTAAGTATATAGTACAATACCTCAGTAATTCACAGAATTCCAGAATCACAGAACAGCTAAAGTTGCAACGGTCCACAGGAGGTCATATAGTCCAACCTCCCTGCTCAAGTAAATATCTAATGCTGATGTTAATGAAAGAAATGTGTGAATGCCTGCTTGCAGCACTATTCCTACTATTCATTGTAAAAATGTATGCAAAAAAAGTATTACAGTCAAAATTTAAATCAATAAAAGTGACTCATGTAAGTTTATATTACATGCATGTAACACAATACTAATACACTGATGCAGCTGAAATCAGTCTTAAGATGGACTCAAATGTGGCCAACTGTAACAAGCACATGTGCTTAGAGATCGGTATCTATGGCTCCTTTTTTGGGAAGAATGCAACTTCTTTTCAAATCAAAGTGAAGACTACTATTCACATGAATAAAATGTGGATTGTACTCTAGGACTGAAATCCTTTCTCTTCCCCTTCTTTGCAATCCATTTTTTGAGTCTCTATGCCTACCGATGTCCTCCAAACACAGTAAGTATACATGCATATAATTTACCAAACACAATTGACATGTTCATTTCAAAGTTCTTTGTCAAAAAGTAGACCCCATACGTGAAGGCTCATTACCTTTTAAAGGCTACATTACTGAAAAAAACTCCCAACCTTATTCTTAATGACATGTATCCAGCTGACAGTTCAAAAAAGTTTGACAGTAAAATTTTTCCCTATTCATAATAAGGTCTAGTTTTGCCTCCTCAAAAATTGACCTACAGATGATGTCATTGCCCTAATAGGTGAACTATACTGATTTTAAATCCAACTATGTTTCTTGAAATATTCACCAGAGACAGAAAAAGTAGGGAAAATATATATTTTAAATTTATTATACTTCAGTTACTTATTAAATTACAACTCCTGCTTTAGGCTTCTGTCAGAGATCTGGTTATGAAGTGGTCAGATGGATGGGCTTTGCTGGGAGGGTTACAGAGTATAGAACCATTGTAGCAGAATGTGTTTGCATCAAGGATTTGTTCTGTTTTTTGGCAAAGTACACAAGATTTGCTTCTCCTTCAGTCCAGAACATTCTAAATTAATAGATTTTCAGTATAAAATAGCAGTAGACAAAAAAAGACAGCTCATTCACAGTTTTCAATAATATAGCTCTTCTATCCTATAAATCTTGCTTCCATCTTGCTCTTCCTTTCCTTATTTATTATAGTTTTCTACATAGATTTAATATATTAACTAATGCGTAGAAAGTAATCACTATTGAAGTGCAATCTTTTATATTTTTCTTTTTTTTTTTTAAATGAAAACAAAAACCTTGAGGTTTCAGGTAAAGTTGGGTTCCCTTTTACATGGTGAAAAATTCCCACTAGATGTATAGCTCCAAGGACCCTAGTGCTAATTCAGAAATGAAAATATTCCAAGATTAAGGAGAGCCACTGAAGCTTAAAGGAACCATGGTCAAAAGAGATTTTACTTTAAAAACCTAGTGAATGTTGTCTTCAAATTGGGTGTGTTGTTGAAGTGTACTTGAAAATTTTCCCAGTTATTCAGTTGTGTAGGAGATTGCAACTTCATAAACACTACAAGCGAAACATTTTTACATTACAAGGTATTTTTTTCAAGTTGCTAGCTGGTCCTGTATTTTATTTCCAACTTTATCAATAGTATAGATTCTACCTGGAAATTTAAAAAAATGTATTAAAGCAATTTATGACATTTATTTTTATTATGACATATATTTACAAGTAAAGGCCCTTAATTTTTTTTTCTCTTGAAAAACTATTAGAAAACAGGATCTAATGGCAAACAATGTTATCTTCTATTGCTCCTTAATAGCTAAGGATTTCACTCAAGTCATACACCTTCTGTCTTCAGCTGCATTTTTGCCGCTCTATTCTTTATGGTTTATTTAATAAAAGCACTGATTTTGTATGTCAGTTAATTAAAATTCTGTTGTTTGAAAGTTTCAGAATACACCTTTTACAGCCTATTGTTAGAGTTCTACATTTTATTTTAAAGGGATGTGCTTCCAAGTGAAGTAGTTAGGTTTAGATATAAAAGCCCTTAATGGAGACTGTGACAAAAAGTTATGCTTGATAAACTTGTCTGAGAAAAACTAACAACACTGAAATGCAGTAAAAGCTTGTTTCTTACTAATCAATTTCTTGTCAGTTATAGGGGATGATTAACATTAACCAAGAAAGTAAGTATTTTGAAATGGAATTGTCAGCTCTTTAACTAATGAGGAGCCACAATTCTCACCTTGCTATGGAGCAGAATTTCTTGTTATTTCTTTTTCATTTTCAAGTGAAGAAGGAAGTGTTAGTGCTAGCAGGATGAAAAGGTGTCTTAGAGTTAAGTTTGCTTAGAAGCATAATAGACAACACCTGTTTTTTTGTCTAAGAACCACAATGAAGGTTAAGAAGTTTTGAAATTTTTTGAGTCCTTCAATATTAGTAGTTGAAGTATAGTGATTAAATGTTTTTAAGGGACTTTCTCCTTTTAATCTAGTGCCTTTTTTCCTCTGTATTTGCTTTTATTTCTGTTTAGTCTGGATGTAATTTTGTAGAAAAGTCCTAAAATGCCGTTGGCAAATAAAATTCCTGTGAATAAAAGGATTATTTATTTTTCTTCTAACTTATGATAATGATTAGGGTATTAAGTGTGTAGAAACATGTTCACCCAACAGCTTAGGACAAAAAGAGAAAAACACATTTCCTCTGCTGAGCCTCTTTGGTTTATATCTCAATTGGTGGAGAATACTGAATCTGACCAAAGGCTGTTAAAATACTTTTCTTTTAACCTGAATTCATCACTTATGCAAACACTTGATCAACCTAATGAATATTTATAATAAGCACTTCAAAACTTGAAGTACATCATTTTAATTTTTTTTATTTTCCTGTCAAATATATTTTTGTATTAGTCTGAGTGACTAACTCCAAAGAAGTNGAACTCCTCTTGCTGCAAGCAGCAACCCAGCCATTCTCTCCCTGAACGCTGAGAGAAAACAGAGAGCCCCCCTGCCCCCAGCTCCATCCTTTTTCCTACCCCCAAAACTCGTGTTATGTCCCCCTCCGAGATTTGGCCACTTCTTTGTTTTGGTTAAGTACTGTTATGTACCCAACATTTGGGCTCCTTGGTAAAAAAAAAAATGGGGAAAAAAATTCTTTAGAGAGAAAAAAACAAAAAACAAGCCTAACCCCCAACAAAGTGTTTACAGCATAAAAGACATGCTGGGACTTCTTTCCTTTACTGTAGGAACCCCAAAGCACGGCACAAATTTTCATGCTATCCATGGTTACATGATTTCCTGTTTTTAACTCCTTTACTATAGCACTGAAAAAAAAATCCTTTTGTTTTTCTTAATACAAACGATTACTTCAGCATCATGAGAACACTTTAATTTTCAGTGACTCTAAGAAATATTAAATATGTGGCAAAGCATCTTAAATAGTACATAGAAGGCAGTCATCTTTCTTAAGTGACGTTCAGGCAAATCTTTTTATTAGATCAAACTTGTCCTTCCACTGCCAGTGTAACTTCCTTATTATCACAGGGGCTAGTTGGAGGAAAAAAATGCTTGTGCTTAGGCTGGTCTTGTTTCTGGTGTTTTTCTGGGTTTTACTCTTTTTTGATAACCTAGTACTAATGAACATAGAGCTGTGAGTTTCATTCTCCTTGTGTAAATTGGGATAATCCTACTTCCTTTTTCACTATTTATCCATTTAATCTAGTGACCTGGAGAGCTTTTTGGAGTGGTTATTTGTTTTATTTTTGTATTTTAACTGTACCAAGCTCAAATATATTCCTGGCAGAAACATCGAGATACAGTGAAAACTATTTAAAAAACAAGCAGCAATATAGACAAAGAAGTGTAACAGATTTGTACTGCTTAACCTCATATGGTTTTCCTAAAAAATACTGTGTTGCATCTGCATAGTGCCTCAGATTTCCAACACGTGAGGAAGAGGTTTCTGCCTGAGCTGACACTTGCAATGTTTAGATATTTTGTGGAGAAAAAACATAGCAGTCATAGAAGAAGGAATTTGTGTTTTATCCTTAAAAATACATCCTGAAGACTGTGTTGTGGGTCTACTCCACTGGTACTTACACTGCTGTGTTAATAATAATGCAGTTTTATTGAATGATGATTGCCCCTCTTTTTCCCTGCCACATTTATTATGCAAGGTCAGGAACCAGGCTATAAAAACCCCTTTTAAAAAAACTTTGATTTTCAAGCTTTTGAAATTTGGATGCTGATTGGGTGGAACTAGGCAGATGTGAAAGCTCTGAAAATGATTGCAGTGTTTTCTACAGCAGGATTAGCTAGACAGAATCAAGAGTCTCACACCTGCAGAATTCCAAGACCCCTGGATATTCATTACCATTTGAACCTTACCTTTTGTTTTTTCCCTTAACTGTTTTAGTTCAACTGAATGTACAGCCACAATCTGTGTAAATGGACAGATGTTGCATGTATGGCAATATGCTGCTAGAAAAAAAACACACAAGAAAGGGTAGCCTTCAGTGTTGTCTCCAGCTGCCTGCTGTGATTTTTTCACTGAAGCACTAGAGGGATTTACCAAATGCAGTGCCAGCTTTACATGATCTGAGACAAGCTGTAAAATGGATAGTTTTGCGTTCTCCTGTCTACCTTCCATGCTCTCTTCCTTCCCACTTTTTTGGCATCCACTTCTATCAATGACAATGAGATAGATAATTTCAGGTTTGTTGTTACTGTCTTTTAGGTGAAGCTAGTGGGGAAGAATTTCTTAAATGTAAAACACTGGTTTCATTTGGCCTTGTAATGCTTGTGTTCATTAACAACTGTACAGTATGACTTGGCTAGCAGGAATATTTATTCTAATAGTGAACATTAAGAGAATAAATTAGTAAAACCAGAGAGATCAAGTTAGTGCCACTATGGGTACAAGTGGAAGAATGCAGTACATGTGTGATATACTTCCAAATTAGTTTCACTATTTTGTATGTTGATGCAGGGGGTAAATAGGATCTGGGCCTTATTTCTCCATCTCATTTCTAGGGTTGGAAAGAAGTAAATGTGCCCCACATTTCTGAGAACAAGTTATTGCGAGCAGCATTTATACAGCTGTGTGGAGAGGGCAAAGCATTTTGCTCACCTTCTTGCAGTGGTCTAGTGATAGCTTAGAAATGTGTCTGTAACAGAGTGTCTTGGATCATGAAGTCTGAAGA
Organism: Illadopsis cleaveri; assembly: GCA_013399915.1. Classification (NCBI taxonomy): domain Eukaryota; kingdom Metazoa; phylum Chordata; class Aves; order Passeriformes; family Timaliidae; genus Illadopsis; species Illadopsis cleaveri. The sequence goes on along the minus strand of VXBB01022165.1, from coordinate 22,188 downwards.
AGCAGATGTCTTTCTATGTGTGAGGCAGTGAGAATTATGCCCTTCAAATTAGGGAACCGACGTATTGTGCAATATGTGTCAGGTGTCAAGTCATTAGCGCATCTCAAACATCAATATTAGATTTGCTGTTTGTCCTTCAAGACAGTTCCATAATTTCTGGAATGCTTACAGAATTTTTTCAGTAAGAAGAAGAACACTAAATAACCTGCATATAATTACCAGATGCTGAAGAGTAATGGAGTCTATTTTCAAATTTTTGTTCACAGTTTATTTGGTTCATTTACCATCCTAACAGGAGGAGTGATGGTGGTGAAAAGAAATAGATAGAGAAAGAGCAACCAAATCTGAAATTAGAAGTTTAGGGAAAAGTGTCTGAGAATTAATATACAAGCTAAGTATGCACCATGACATTGTGGTGTTTCTCCATGCAGAAGTTTTCCTTATGCAATTGCCTTTTTGAAACCCTCCTTGAAACAGCTCAGATCCTGGAGCGCAACAGAGTAAGCATCAGCCTAATACTTGCCAAGGACCTTGCAGATTGCTGAAGTGAGTGGATCTTTGACTTAGAGAAATTCATTGTATCCATCACTTGTTACTGGATGAAATTTTGTATGTGCCTTGCCAAATGTGAATGCAGCTGTCTGAGAAACAAAGGGTAGAAAGCATGTAAGTTGCAGTGAGTGAAGACTGGATATTTGAAAGTTTGTACTCAATATGCAACCTGCTTTTCACTTATAGCCCAAGGTTTTCTGTCTGGCTCTACCACCACCCTTCAGAAAACACAGAGAACAAGTGTCTTTTTGAAAGTCTTGTCCAATTTTTGCTTGGATATAATAATATATAAAATCTTCCTGAATTCCAGTTCTTCGCTTTGAGTATTGCATGAACAACCCTTTTAAATTCCTCTTTTGTGTATTGTTACATAATTGCATTATTGATTATCTATTTAGTTTTTATACAAGTTATATTGATACGATCATCTAGGATGTGGTAAGAATAATTTGAGATTTTTTTATTTTCTCTGTCTCTTAAGGTAGTGCAAAAAATACAATTTATGTCAGACAAACCTAGGTAAACTGAAGTTATTATTCTGTTTTCATGAATGATCAGTGGGAAATTGTTTAGACAAAGTAAAAAGTGACTGATATATAGAGAACGGAACCAAGGCATGGTTATGCTTTGAGAGTTTCTCCTGATTCCTAGTAGGAGTGCAATGAATTCACCCCTTGTCCTGTTGCTGTCGAAGGTCATAATCATCTTCTACATTCAGATCACCTGCTTGTAGCCATTGTTTTTCTTTTCTTTTCTCCCCTGTGAATACCTACTAACTCATTAAGCTTGCATACCTACATTTCACACATACTTGCTAATAAACCATTATTGTTCATTCTGGTATTTCCAAATAAAGGTCTTGTTCCTTGCCCTAAAATGTCACCCATCTGTAGCTTCTCCTCTTGCTCCTAACAGGTTATCTAGACTTGGCTCACTCAGTTCCATCTCAGGATTTTTCTTGCTTTTTTGTTTTCCTCATCCTTTGATTCCTAGGGTGCTGCCTCCTGAAGACAACCATGTGGTTGATGCTTGGTCCCATTATCCAGCTGTTGGTAGAATCCTCAATAACATATTCCCACTAGCATGTCTGAATGTGATGTGGGATGAGTGAAACCTTTGGCAGACCCTTTTCTGAAGGTACCGCTTACTATTTTCCCTACTCCCACACTCAGATATCGTACTTCAGATAGCACAACAACCCCTTCACTATGAATATTTGTAACGCAGTAGATGCAACTTAGGAGTTGATGAAGATGGACACAACCATAGAGGAGTAGCATTCCAGAAAGCCCCTAGTATAATATACATAATAGACTAATTTTCTGCCTGTTTCTAATTATGCTATTGTATTCTGAAAGTTGATACTAGAATCTAGTTTACCTCACTTTCAATCTAAGCATAGCTGATTGAAATATTGTAAGTGAAAATGGACTGAATGAAACAGTGGAAACATATTTCCATTTTCACATTAACATAATAATGTTAAGAAATTTCACATGGCGATTGTGAGGAGCATATATGTATATGTACATTAATATGTAATCCTGCTTTCCTTTGCTTGCACCTTTGTGTCTTGGTTTGAAAGCCAGGTGTCTGCCAAGGAAGGGGGGAACCTCCCTTGGAATGGAAAATATGACCCCCTTCCCTCCAAATTACTACGACTTTGAAATAACGGGGTTTTCAGGCCCCGTGTATCAGAATATATATGTAATACCAGAAATGTGTATATAATATCGGAAAAAGGAATAACAATTTTTTACTAGTATATATGTAACAAGACAAACAACCACAACGGAAGCAACAACAAACAGAACCAGAAAGCCAGTGACAGCCTTTTCTCAGCTGTGGGCACTTTCCCCTTTGGTGTAGTTACAGTCACAGCCAGCAGGGGTGCTGGTGGCTCCTGGCTGGGCAGGGCAGGTGCAATGATTCCCCCGTGGCTGCAGGGGGCACTGTG
>VXBB01022165.1:0-19611 GCA_013399915.1 Illadopsis cleaveri | reverse complement strand
GGATGGCGAAAATGGACTGCAGCAGGAATCTCAGACCAGCGGCTGGAATGGCAGGGTGGGCTCACCTGGTGCAGCAAGAGGTATCAGAAACTCAGCAGCTGTGGAGGAGCTGCAGGGGTGCTTACCTATAGTGTAGCAAAGAAACCTCGGAGCAGTGGCAGAGAAATGCTGGGGACTTGGCAGTGGCAGCCTAGCTCCCAAACATGGCCAGGAGAGGCTCCCTTAGAGGGGAAAGGAGCTTGGGGTCCCAAGGTTTCCCTTGAGACACCTGAGCAGATGGTGAAGNAGGAGTAGCATTCCAGAAAGCCCCTAGTATAATATACATAATAGACTAATTTTCTGCCTGTTTCTAATTATGCTATTGTATTCTGAAAGTTGATACTAGAATCTAGTTTACCTCACTTTCAATCTAAGCATAGCTGATTGAAATATTGTAAGTGAAAATGGACTGAATGAAACAGTGGAAACATATTTCCATTTTCACATTAACATAATAATGTTAAGAAATTTCACATGGCGATTGTGAGGAGCATATATGTATATGTACATTAATATGTAATCCTGCTTTCCTTTGCTTGCACCTTTGTGTCTTGGTTTGAAAGCCAGGTGTCTGCCAAGGAAGGGGGGAACCTCCCTTGGAATGGAAAATATGACCCCCTTCCCTCCAAATTACTACGACTTTGAAATAACGGGGTTTTCAGGCCCCGTGTATCAGAATATATATGTAATACCAGAAATGTGTATATAATATCGGAAAAAGGAATAACAATTTTTTACTAGTATATATGTAACAAGACAAACAACCACAACGGAAGCAACAACAAACAGAACCAGAAAGCCAGTGACAGCCTTTTCTCAGCTGTGGGCACTTTCCCCTTTGGTGTAGTTACAGTCACAGCCAGCAGGGGTGCTGGTGGCTCCTGGCTGGGCAGGGCAGGTGCAATGATTCCCCCGTGGCTGCAGGGGGCACTGTGATGCCATTTTAGTCATGTCTCCCTCTTGTGGTAATGACGGATGGGCTGGATGGCGAAAATGGACTGCAGCAGGAATCTCAGACCAGCGGCTGGAATGGCAGGGTGGGCTCACCTGGTGCAGCAAGAGGTATCAGAAACTCAGCAGCTGTGGAGGAGCTGCAGGGGTGCTTACCTATAGTGTAGCAAAGAAACCTCGGAGCAGTGGCAGAGAAATGCTGGGGACTTGGCAGTGGCAGCCTAGCTCCCAAACATGGCCAGGAGAGGCTCCCTTAGAGGGGAAAGGAGCTTGGGGTCCCAAGGTTTCCCTTGAGACACCTGAGCAGATGGTGAAGAGTTCTTTTTTAGTGAGGTAGGGTGTTTATAAGGTTCCAGTGCAATGGCTGCTCCCATAAGGAGAGCTTCACTCACGGCAGGAGAAGGCAGTAGGAGACAGAGCCTCACAGTGGTGGCACATTCTACCCACAGTTACCACAGCCTCTTTCCCTCCCAATGCCAACAGTGAGAGAGAGCTACGACCTGCACCCAGCCCCTTCTCCCAGCTCAAATTTTGTGGTATCTTTGCTCCTCTGAGAGAAACCCCTTCAGCTAAGAGAGTGGCCAGCTACACTGTTCCCCTGAACCTGGCAACTTCTTTTGTCTCGCTGTAATGATCATTATTGTCTCTTAGGAACATATCAGAGAAAATTCCCTGAGAGAAAGAATACAAAAGGAACAATCCTAACCTCCAACACTTTGTCAAGCCTAACACATATTCAGCCCTAACGAATCACTTAGAATTGTCAATATGTATACAAACATAATTTTCTGTTGTCATTAGCCTCTTTTTCTTCCATACTCCTCATCTGCTGAATACTTTTGCAATTTTCTTTTTATTTTTCCCTGCTGCTAACACTCTGCATTCCATTTCTACATCTGTGTATTTGGGTTTGTGGTTAGGTTGATTTTTTTTATTTCCACACAATTCATTTGATACTGCAACACTAGTATTCTTTTTAAGTGTCTTTTAAAGAAAGTAAAAACTAAAGTGGATTTTTTCATTTAATTTCTGTCTCTGGACTACACAGAAGACATGTATTTTGACTTACCACGGTTTTTGAATAACTACTAAAAAATAGTTTGAAGGTAAGACAGACCTGTGAACAGCAGTTTGTAACACAGGAATCTAAATTCTGGGAAGGTTGAGTGCACACCCTTAGAAAATGGTTATGCATTTTTGCAACAGAGTGCACTGGTCACATTAAAGCAGTTATCTCTTCTTCCTGTTAAGAACACTGACTACCAGAGCAAGGACAGAAGAGCTCTCCATTCTTGACACATTTTATGCTTTTCGTTTGTATTGCTGCTCAATTAAATCTGATTTAAGTTAAGGCTTGGATACAAGTTACACTAAAATACCACTATAAGCTAATAATAAAGCTATTAAGCAGTTTACTTTGTCTCAGATTTGTATTAATGCTTCTGCATATGCTAGTAGTCATTAGTGAACTTAAGACAACATTTATTTTATTTTTTAAAGAAATTTCAATTTAGAGAAATTTCTAAATTTTAAGATTTAGAAATCCCTAAATATTTCTGAAAATTTGTTGTTATTAAGGAGTTTCTAATGCTTTTGATAAAAACACAGTCTGATATATTCTAACTTTTCTTTGCCACTGAAATTTGTTGGATATGGGCTTACCAGTGGAAAGGCCAGTGAAGTGCACAATATTCCCTTTTATCTGTCCTTAGGCTTTGACACAGTTTATATTCCCTTTTCACCTGTACATAGCCAAGTATAACAACACTGTAGGTATGATATGGTCACTGGAGCATTGCACAAATACATCTGCTGCAAGCTGTATTCAGGTTCAGCTGTACCTCTTCAGTTTCTGATAATGCTGCTGTTTTAAGGTGTAGTTACAAAATTGTGCAAGTTGATTTCCTCTTTGCATATCTTTTCTTACCATCTGTTAGTGAATGAAGCAACTGTGTTCTCTTCCTGTTCTCTTTAAATTATGTAGTGAAAACATAAGAATTTCTATATGAACTTTAACAGATTCTCTGTGGACATACAAACATCTCCTCTTATAGAAAGTTGATAAGATAGAAAATTTTGTAGCTAACTAGTTATTATGTAAAAGGTTTTTCAGGAAAAGACTCAAAATTAATGTACTTATTTTGCCTTTTGATATTGAATTACGATCTTGGATATTTTACTGTTTCATCTATCTTTTATTGAAGTATTCAAATCAAATCCCACATCTGTTCATTTTTGACTTTGGAAAATCACCCAAGAAGAGAAAGTTATCACTGCTAAATTCTCCTTTATGAAATACTTAGAATAACCTAATTTTCTTTTAGGAGACCATTAAGTTGATTTTGATACTAGAATTGAGAATCAGTAGTTCTTTCCCTCCCCTTGTTCTATCTTTTGCAAGTCTCTAAGCCCTTAGTCTACTTAGCTTTCCAAAAATTTGAGGAAAAGCTAAATTCCTTGTTTTAAAGTGAAATCACAGAGGAAGTTCAGTCCAGATCCACAGTGTTGTTTGGGCACATGATTGGCTTTGAAGAAAATAGAAATCGTTTTCGCAGGTAGTAAGTTTGGGTGGAAGTGACCTGTCCAGAGCACCGGGTGACAGCTCACAGCCGTACATTCACATCTATCAGCCTCCAGGCTTCAACCAATCCTCTCTTTACCCCAGGTACCATCTCCTAGCTGCTAGAACTTTGTTTTTGCCTGAATTTCCTGCAGCATTGGGATTCACTGGGACTTATTCTCAGTAAGTGAGGTCAGAAGTAAGGTGGTTATCACTTAGTAGTCCAAGTGCTGAATTCACCACAATGGTCCAAAGGAAAGACAAGCAATGGAGTTAAATGTATTATTATGCCTCTTAACTGAATGTTACAAGATAAAAACAAGTGGAAATAAATCATGGAAGAGTGACCATTTTAACAGAAATACATTATATAGAATACCAAAAAGTATTATGCTTTTAGCAAAAAATGTTACTATAATTATAGTTTTGTGATCTACTGCATCTATGAGTTAATTTTCAAGCTCTAAATCCATTTATTTAGGCATTATGTTCTGTCAGTACTGCTTTTGTAGATGCTGTTATCTAGAAGGAATTTTCTTTCGTGAGACTTGAATTATGATATCTGTTAAAAGATATTATTTTAATGTGTATGTTGTACTAGTTTTTACAAGACAGTAACATATAGGAATAGGGAGTGAAGGTGCCCAAGGATGCCAGATAAAAATGCACTTATATGAACTGTCAGTATGCCACTATGTGTTATTTAGCATTTTTGAAACCAATTCCAGACATTTTTATTGGAATCGAAAGATAAAACAAAAGTCTTTCTTGCTCAGTGCTGTTTCCAGTGACATGAGTTCCAATAATTCTAATCTGACTGTTCCTTATCCTGCAGAATCTGAAAAGTCCATAATTTTCCTAAACTTTCACATCATTGCATATCATATTACAGTGGTTTTTACCAAATTCAAATAAATTGATTTGACTTTTGTTTTGTTTTTTGTTTGTTTCCTCTGGGTCAGCCCGAGGCCATCATTCAGCTGCACTTATTCTGTAAAGAAATACTGAATAAAAGCTTATATTTTCTGTGCCATAGGTGTAGTAGGCACCTCACTAACTTCCTGGTTTTACATAAAAACATTTATATGTAGCCATACAAGATGGAACTTTTTATTAAGGTTGGCTTTATCACAAATGGAAAACATACTTGTATATGTAATTGTTAGATTCTGATGAGGTTTATGTTTTGCTGGCTGCCTTTAGAAAGAGAAAAACAGCGCATAATTTCTGTGTTGATATATTTACAATGCTTAAAAATGATTTGTGTTTACACAGTCAGCGCCCATGTAGTCTGTGTTAACTTCCTGTCATATGAAAGAGGAAACAAACCATTTTAACTTAACCGGTTTTTGGCACCTGAAAGAAGCAGAGTGACTAGAACCCTTTTCCTTTCAGCTTGAAATAGTTGTCTGAGTTGGTAAACATTATGGTTATCTTGAATCATTAGGCGGACCAAATCTGCAGGCTGGATGCTTCATCTATAGATGTTATTTGATTATTGTTTCCAGGATATTATATGGGTATCGGTACAACATTTAATAATTCTAAAATATCCAAAGCCTCTTGGTAACTGGAATTGATCGAAAAATCAATCACTTTTTCTGATTTGCAATTGTTTCCTACAATTCCTGTAATAATTTCAGGAAACACCTCTTTTAGGTTTTAATAAAATTCTGACAGAATTGGAAAATAGGGTCATACATAGGTATTTTTATGTGAGGCAAATTTATCTTTTGCCTACATGGACATTTAGTGCTTTTTATTCAGTTTTCTACCTTCCATCCTTCTTCCATTTCTCACATAATCTTCCACATCTAGATTTGCCTTTTTGAGTAGCAATTGCCTTAGCAAGTGTTTACTTATGCTGCTGCTGTCATGCAATAACAAAAAGCTGAACTTGCTTAAATATGAGGAGAAAGAACAGCATGTCTTCAATAACATGATAACCAGTATGGTCAATTTCTATGTTATACAATGTCAGCACATTGTTAAGGCCATTAAAGTTTGTAGGAATCTTTCACCTGCTTTCAGTAGTCTTAAATCAGATCATATTCTCTGTTTACCCTAAACCAAACCCTTTCCCAAACCATGTTTTTTCTATAGTCTTCAGGTTGTTTCAGAAGCAGACCAACACAAAAACTGAAACCAAATTTTGAACAATGGTCATCTAAAACACTATATAGTTGCCCATTGGAAGCAGCAGATTATTATCTCCCTGTAATACTGATGATAACCAATCCATTTAACAATACTCAGAAATAATGAGCATTTTTGCAACCGAGCAAGGAAAAAAAGCTATGCCGAATTGCAAAGGTAAAAAAAAAATTATATGTGGTCTCTATGTTCTGTGTAAACTGTAGTACATTTTGAAAGAGAATAGCAATGGCAACATTGCAACAATTTTGGACTAGGTACAGTTTCCATCTGTTCAACAAACTTCCAGCATTGCTGAAGAGAGATCTGTAAGGAGTTTGAGAAAATTACTGTATATGGTTCTTGGTGACCAGAATTGCAATTAGCAGATTTTTCATGTGCACCTCATTGTGTGATTTGTTTCCTGGTACACCACCTGCATATTTTGATTTTAAAATCTGTTTGTGTTATGACAAATAGTTCATGACTGGATGCTCTTGTTCATAGTTCTGTCCAGTAAGAAATTAATTGTGCCTTCAATCTGCAAAGCAGGAGCTCGGTACTGAAGACCCGAGAGAGCAGCATGCAGAGTGGCATCAGAATTTTCACCCTTTAATTTCATCCAAGTTAGAGGTGTGCTCGTTTAGATCCTGTTTTCCAACTGAAAAAAATTTGGTTTGACTGACATTTTGACTTTTTCACTGAAACAAAATGTAGATTCTAGGCTTGTGCAGAGGTTTTTGATGCACCATTCCAGTAAAAAACCCCTCCAAATCTTAAGGTGATACAGATCTTCCTGATAAATAATAGCCACAATATACCTTGGAGGTGTGTATGGAGCATGGCCAGAGCTGTGCTGGTATTCATTAATTTCTCAAACTTTTCAATTCGAAAGAGCATCAATTCTCACTGACATGAGAGCTCTGAGATTCCTCTTAGTTACTCTTAAACCCTGAATCACTTCCAGCCATTGCTAGCACAGAGAAATGCAAAGTCACTTGTACTGCCTTCCCTGCTTGGTGGTTATGTATGCTACATTTTTTTTCTTCATGGTGTAACCTGTGCATGGTTTGCTTTATGAGGTGCTATGAGATGCCATTTTGAGTTTTCAAGTGTGAAATACCCATATTCTACAGCTAAAAGTATTTCTTTTATATAATTTTCACTCATTTTATCTAATGTGTTTTTAAACTTGAGTTCTAGATACTTAGTCTGTCTTTCAGCATCGTCTTTCAGCATCATATGAAAATGTTTGCCTAAATACAGATGTAGAAGTACTTGCACTCAAGTTTCAGAAAATACAAATTGTTGTCATGTAGCATGAGAAGTACAATGTGGAGACCTTGCAGTGTCTCCCAGCACAGGCTGTTTGGGCAACACATACACAAACCTGCTCAAGTCTGATGGTTAATGCAAAATGATGACATATGAGGTGCAGCACAGCACTGGATTTTTTGGGTTTGGGCCAATTCCTGAAAAAAGTCCCAAGGGCAGCTCTGCAACACGTTTACCTTCAATACAAATAGTCCTATTGGGATGTACGTATCAGGTCTGTAATAGTCATATCTGGACTCTGCATCCACTCTAACGTGAAATGCAGGACAAGAAATTAGTCCAGGGCAGGTCAATATGCAAAAGAGCTAGAGCTTGTAGGCTGAGATAAACCTGTCCTGATGCAGTGTAGAAGCACAGGGGAGCAGCTGTAATGAATTTTCTTGTGCTCTGATTCTGAGGAAACACTGTAGAAACATTTGGATTATGTATGCATGGAGCCAGATGGGGTTTGGCTGGTTATTTGTTTTGAGCTGGAACACAAATGATTGTACTCCTCCAGGGGACAGCTCTGGATGAAATTAAGTAAGATTTGTCTGGAGCCCCATACCTAATAGACTCTTTCAGATTCTATGCTTCTTGTTTGGGTAAGGTACCCATCCTAATGTGGAAGGCAAGCAACCAGAAATGCTGGTAGAGGATGTGCATTCATGGGCAATAGCATCCATCATTATCAATGTGTATTTTTTTTTTTAAATCCGGAATGCTATTTGCACTCAACTGCTACTGCTGCAGTAATAATAGAACTTAACAACATACCACTGATTTATAAGAATTTTAGGATTTTTTCCTAGCACGTTCCTTCGTTTCATGTATATTATGGGGTCATGGAAAAAAGGACTCAGTTGAAATAAATATACATAGTGGGATAGAATTAAGGTTGCTGTGGGAATGTCAACTGTGAATTTCCTGCTTTTGTTGTGATCAAACTATGGAATGAAATCTTTCATTAGTCTTAGGTTTTAAACATTCTTTAACATAATTAAAGTAATTTGTTAAACTTAACCCTTTAGACACAGGTGCCCCTGTAACAGTCAACTTTTACACGTGCACAGTAGTATAAAGGGTTTTCTTCCTAACTAATTCTGTTCATAATAACATCATACTGAGCTCTAATTGAACCTGGACCCAAGATTGTTACTTTTGCTGGAGAAAATAGATGGTCAGCTGTAACAGATTTCTGAATGCTAATGGACTATAAATATTTACAATTTAAAATTACAAAGTAAAAAAATTATGAGCTGTTGTGGGAAACTTTTGTTTGTTTGGTTGTTGTTTGTGAGGTGTTTGGGGGTTTTGTTTGTTTGTTTGTTTTGGTATGGTACTGGTATAAATTTCCTTGTCTGAAATCAAAAATGTGTGAAAATTGTCCAGCAAAGACCATATCAATTTCTTTGGATATTGTAATTTTTCTGTTTCTATAGTACCTTGCTGTACAACAGAGTTCTTCTGATGTGACTGATAAAATAGGTTATATAACTATTTATGGGCGACACAAACAACATTCCTCTGTAGTATTAATAATGTTTTCTTTAAATTCTGTGGATCTTTCTTAGCCATAGTGAAATATGTTCATTGATGGACTTTAGGACAAGAGATGTGTGTCACATTCCATCAGAATGTAGAGAGAGCAACAGTTTTTGTGTAATAAATAGACCTCACTAGAAACATAGAGTTAAAAAAGACAAAGCCAAAACCCTCCCAAAGCAAAATAAAAGGTGTGTTTATTTAATGTGGACTGCATTATTTGTCTGGTGTTTTGTTTGGGCTCATATCTCCAGGTATTCAATGTAGATTTTGAGCAATTTGGGCTTCTCCAAGTACCAAGGATAAGATCTGGCCTTAGGAAAGTAGTCAGTAGTAACTGACTTTGGTAGGACTAAGGGTTTTACCCAAAAGCATTATTTTGAAATTTAGGTAGTGTGATTTCTGTATCAGTTGACATTATAGATGAGTATACAGGGTTTGGCCCACAATAAATGAAATAAGAATAGGTACCAGTGAGTGTTTTTTCAAGTTTCTCAATTGCTTTTAGACTTTCCAATATAGGGAAATTTGACCCTGACTTTTGGAAGCAGACTAACTTATCTGGCATAACCTCTTTTTTTGAAAAAGGGTAGTCAGTCTTCTTATCAGAAAGATCAGCTTGTGGTTCAAATCAGTTTTACAGTGGTTCTCCTGGAAAGCGGTTGGTCTGCTCTCATTTGGCTGTACTTAGGGCTGAAAGGGACCCAAGTCCCAGCATAGAGGGAGGTTCTCACAGTGTGCAGTTACTGGAACTTTCTTTGAAACTGCCTCTACACTCACATCTTTCCATTATGTACAAAAGATGTGTGACCCCAGGGAGAGTTACCTGAGATCACATAATGGCTGAAGTTTTAAATTTCTGGCCAAAAAGGGAATACATTTGATTTTTTCTCAGGGCAATTAACAGCACTAATTTTTGCCTTTAAGTTCAAGAGACGGTGTGTTCTTCTTACACTGAGATAAGAGCTGAGCTGGTCTTGTTTACATAGATGTACATTGGAAAGAATTTCTGGTTTTAATTCAGGAAATGAATTAAAGGAATGAGTGCTAGCCTTGACTTTGTAAACATCTATTGAAATTATTGAGTATTTACTATTTTAGCTTTTATTTATTTATTTGTTTATTTCTGTCTCAGACTCTTTTCTGTGTCCAGGTATGTTCTCTCTAGATTCTGCATAGTGAATTATTAAAGGACAAATTTCCATTTCTCTGAAATTCATGCTACTTGCATTTTGCGTCACATGGAGCCACAGTGGCAGCTGGCAAAACTGTGTGCTCAGAAACATATTTTCAGAGATAATCTGTTTTCTTTGTTCAGTGGAAAGTGGTTGAAAGAATTTTGTGTTGCAATGTCTGTGTTCATGACCTCTGCCTGTAGAGGAGGTGAGAAGCAGAGCCCCAGGTTAAGTAGCATCTGTTGTTTCAGCTCATCTCCAAACAGCAAGACAAAATTTCAGAGGAAAGAAATGTTTTCTTTCTCTGAATGTCTCTTTTTTCTAACATTTCTGAAAATATTTGCAGGTTGGTTACTCAAGGTGAATGTACCATGTTATGTACAAAACACACATGCAATGGTTAAAACAGTCTGAGATCTAAGACAGAACCTTCACCAGCTGAAAAGGATCACAGGAGAATAGTGGGGGCGAGGGGGTTTCACTCATGCAGTGAGAAAGGAGTCCTACTTCTTCCCAACTCTCTGTATGTAAACTCTGGCTATACTCTGTCATAGTCACCTCATCCATGTAAGATTAATTAAGAACAGTTAGGTAGTCCATAACTGTGTGTGGACCTTTAAGTATAACGTACTGAATATTTTCTAGGTAAACTTCCCCTAAAGGAGCATAACCTTTATAGTAACAGCCTGATGTAACTAACAGGAGCAAAGCTTTGCTACTGAAGTTGCATACCAAATAATAAAAATAACATCTTTTTCATACATGAAATGATGGTCACACTTTCAGCTGTGGAAACCACCAGAGACAGGGGTTTGGATATATTGTATATGCATACTATGAGGAAGATTTTTCCTTTGTACTTATCTTTTTTTATTTACTATTCAATCATTTGCCTTGTATTTGGGAAGGCAACTGATACACAGGTTTATGTGGTGGTTTGCTACGATGTAAAGTTCCAGCAGTCTGGACTGCTTCTAAGAGCATTTTGGGAGCAGAAGTCTACTTTCAGGACTCAGTTAAGACATCATTCACTAGCCTTCTCTTTTGCGTACAGGGCATTATATCATGATCAAGGTGTCTGTCCATCTTTCTATCTGTCTACTTGTCCAAATCAAATGTCTGCAAATGTGCATGTAGACCTAGCTAGAAAAACATGTTGTTTTCTCAAAGAAAACCTTCAGGTTTTGATTGGCTGCTGTATCAGTAAACTGGAATACTTACAGCTGTCCTTGGAGGCCTTCTATAAAACTGCAGGTGTTCAGCTTTAGCAAATAGTTCTTATTATATGGATAGACTTTTGGCAGCTGGTAATGATGTTTCCTGAAAGTGAAAAATTATTTTCTACCTTACATGCTGGTTTTACATTACTGGAATGTTGGAGGGGAAACCAAATACCTCTCATCGAGTAGCACTGAGACTGTTTTTGTTAGTTGTATATATTTTCTGATTTGTATGTTTTATACTGGAGTACAAGTTTTTTCCTTAACTGTTGTGGTCAGATTTGAAATCTCTTCCAGCAAAAGTAAAATTTTGAGGAATTAAGGAGGTGCCTGCCAACAGAGATTTATCCTTCTTTATACAGAACTAGCAACTGGCTTGCAGTCAGTGTATCACCAAACCTCGAGGTGAAGGGGTGTTGTAAAGCATATAAAAATATTGAACATTATAATAGAATACTTTTAGAAGCTTTCTTTTCTTTTTTATATCATTGAGTAAGGCATATACAAAGATTTTATAACTATATATTTAACCCATTCTGTACCACCATCATATAGTGCTGGAAGAAAATGATGGATCATTTTGTTACAATCACCCTTTTGGACAGTAAGATTGATGGCATGCAATATGACACTTCTGGGGAACTGTAGTTTAATTGCAGGAAGTTAAAAAACTTATTAGAATTGTATTGCATTTAGTTATCCAAATGCTTGGCGGGATAACTTGCTGCTCACGTTTTGTTTAATACGCCTACTTGACCTTTTGTTTAATAAGCCTACTTGACCTTTATGCTGAATCAGTACCTGAAGCCTAGTGGCTCAAGATTCTGCTCTCCTAACTTCTATTTATTTCCAAAATAATACCTTGTTGAAGTAGGGTTATTTGAGTGCTTTAAGTATACAATATTGAGTCTCAATGTACAAAATTTAGTCTCTTCTAGACACTGTAGGCATGTCTCAAGTCTATCAAATCAGAATGCTTCCTCTGGGAAAGCAATGAACCTTTAAAAAGGAGTGCTGAGAAGTTGTCAGTTCTATTTTTTTTTTTTTCTTTTTTTTTTTTGGTGGTGGTGGTGGTGGAAAAAAATCTACTGACTACAAAGTAAACTGGAATTTCTGACTTCAATAAGTAGGAGCTGTGCAAGCCAACTCAGCATGGCTAGCAGACCATGCAAGTTATGCAAGTTATGGAAGGGAATACAAAGATGGAAGGGGCTTTTAATTAATGTTGTTTATTTTTATTGATTTGCTCAATCTTTGAATATATAGTTTGTGGGTTTTTTGTCAGATGTAGTCCAGGAAAAAATTTCTATGCTTCACCTGCTGTATGTTCGAAACCTTTACATAAAGAAGAAGACACCAAGTGCAGCTATTAAGTGTAAATCTCAAACTCTAATATCATTTTATCTGATGCTAAGCCACAATGTTACAGACATGAGTTATTGCTGGTGGCATAAGTGTATAGCCATATTTACATAAAGGTTCTTCTTTGTCTCCTTACCTGTATTCCCTCTCATGTTTCTCACACTCCTTTGCTCAGAGTTCTCCATGTTTCTTTCATCATATGAAAGTATCATTTTCAAAGGCTTTTGTCTCTTGCATCCATGTCAGCACTGCAGATCAGAATGCGACAAGGAATACCTAGTTGCATAGTTCCTTTAAACGTGAGCCAGTAGCACTGCAAAATGTTAGGGAGACCATCCTTTCATCTCACACCATTTAAAAGTGAAAGGTTTGTTCGTGTAATCCTATTTTCAATCTATAGAGGTCACCTGTAATGCTCTTCTTTAAGGATAAATGCCTAGTAGTCTTTGATGTTAGAGAGTTCTCTTTTCTTAAGGCATATTTAATGATATTTTGTTTTGCCAGGACACTGTGTTAAAAATTTTGAAGAGTTCAGCTGTTTTTAAACTGTTATTAACCTTTCAGTCAATTGTTAACAATCCTTTCCAAACCGATATCTTCATTATTTCAATATGCTTCAACAGTTTTTTGTTTCTGGAAGAACTGAAAACTTTGAGGTAATCTATGATGCAAGATGCGGTAACTAGCTTCTAGGTGAAAGTACACTAAACCAAATGTATATTCCCTAAGTAATCAGTGACAAAGATGATATTAATTTCACTTAGAGAGGGATTGCATCCTGCCAGTACATCATAGAGGAATGAAATGTAAACCTTGGTTTATGATGTAGCACTTAAACGGTTGTGCAACTCACATTCAGGATCATGTTTTTATCTCTTTATTATGTAATATATTTCACTATTGGTATGTATAGGCCATACTGTTGTTCCCCAGTAAAAGGGTAGAATTTTATTTCACAGATTAGCCCCATCTACTTTTGCTAGGATGGGCTTTTTTTCTTCATGATCCTGACTGATATCAGTAGATGCAGGTTGGCAAAGGGTTGCTGTAGCCCAGATGAGATTTTGGGTATGCTTGTGGATTTGGCACACTATAGCAGGATTTTCTTATCTATAACTCTGTCTGTTTTGGTAGCAGAATAAACCACTCCACCTGTAAATTGTTCAGCAGACAACTTTCACAGCGCTAGAGCTGCACATGAATGTTAAATACTTTTCAGAACTGGGCTCCCTGCTTGCCTAATGCAGAAGTGGTTCTTTGCTTGTAACTGCTCTGTTTCCTGACCCAAGCAGTCGTGTGGAGAGTTCAAGTAAGGTTAACAAGAGCAAGCTGACATAGAAAAGGCTTAATTTCACTATATTCTGCAATGAATCCTGTCTTTTATTGTTAATGCCCTTTTGTTAATTTTTTTCTTTGTTTCATCTGCCAGAGAGTTCAGCTGGCAGCAGGGAGAGTTTCGTGAGCTGACTTGGCCTGGGAAATGGTATTTAAAGGCTTGCTGCTTCAGGAGGAACCCACTTTCCAGGGCTCTGTCACTTTCCTTCTTTTGATTTTTGTGTTCAGTCCCTTCCTTACCATTCCCCACATATGGTACACACAGTTGCAATTATCTGCATCTGTCCAGAAGTGTGACTTTCTTAGAGCTGATTCTCCTGTTCCTTTGTGCCTGAGCCAAAAAAGGACTGTGTTTTACACAGGTCTCCCAGCACCCTTCTCCCAAGAGAACATGTGGTCCTTCACATTCATCTGAATTCCCACTAACCCCAAAGATCAAGAATGTTTAGACTTCTTCCCGTCTCTTGGCCACTATTATCAAAATGGCTTTGTCTGCCCAGAAAGTTAAAACTCTCTCCTATTACACTTTCAGTTCTATCAATGATAAACTATGGAAAACATTAGTGTCATATATTGATTTTAACATGAGAAGCTGTTTGACACGGTATATCCTTGAAATGTTTATAATGAGTAAGCAAAACTTTGAATTCATTTAATAAAACCTCTCTTTAACCTCAGAAATGGAGCCTGTACAATGAAGTTTTATCTCTCTCAATGATGTTCACTCATATTTGAAGGGCCAAGCACTACATAATAAATGTAGGCAAGGATACTCTCTCCATTTTGTTATATCCTTTCATTGAATTCCCATAACACTGAGGTCAGTTGGTATTCCTGCCCTCTACATTTCACTCCAAATAGCTCCTGTCTCTAAGGACAGTACAAGGGACAGGAAGAAGAAAATAGAATATATTGCAAACTGATTTTCCTTAGGAGGTGGTTTATTGCCTGCGTAATTGCCCTCCTTGTTGGCTATTTGTGTTGTTTCTTTGAGAAAGAACTTTTATTTGATAGATCTTAAACATCGTCTTGTCTGTGAGTGTCTTGAAGCTTGTTTGAAACACAAAGCAGTATAGGATGTGATGTTTTGTGACTTGGAGACTGTGGGAAGGCAAGCTGCTCAGCAGCTCTGGAGGAAACTACTAGTTTGTTATGAGGGGAGCCAAAATGGTTTTAAAAGAATGTGCCAAAGCAGAATTTTCTCAGTCCTAATTTCACCTTACTGATACATGTCATTATCCCTCCCTGAGCTTTTGCTAAAAGGGTAGGTGGGCCACTGGATGGCCAAAATTTCTGTGCCAAACATCCTTAGATGGAGCTGAACTGATATTGATGGTAGTTGCTCCAGTGCTCCCTTGAGCCTGCATTCCAACCACAGGAAAAATAGCTTTAAATTAAATACTACTCAGACATCCATAACTTTGATGTTTAGCAGTTCTCGATACTAATAGCTTAACAGAGCATGTCAGAAAACATTAAAAGACCTTAAAAGAAGTCCTTAATGTTCTCTAATAGGGAACATTAATTGACTTCTTCCTCTCACTTTATCCCAAACCACCAGGAGAGGCAGCAAAGGAATAATTTAGCATGCTTTTGTATGGGGGTGTCACATGAAGTGAGATTGATTCACTTGCATTGAAGAAGCTCCAGATGGAAGTTGCAGGCCAAAATTTGGCATGAGAATATGCTGGAAAAGTGTCTCCACATATTTGTCCTCTGCACAACCAGACATTCTTCCATTGGCCACTGCATGGACTGAACTGCATGGACTTTTGATTTTAGTTGGTCCAAGCATTCCTAGTTCTTAACATGCACTACATGTGGAAAAACAAAAAAAAGTCATCGAATAAGACCCACAGCCTTGTCTAAGGTGAAAATTTTCTCCTAAGTTTAAACAAATTAGCTTGTGCCTTCCTAATTTCACTTTTTTAGCCAGATTTTTTTAATGGAATCTTCTATGTAACACATGTATGATTTCATTTGCTCCTTACAGGCCTCCTCTCAGGCCATAATTCTTGATTTCTCCTAATTAGTTGCTGTGGCAATGATTAGTCATAAACACAAACAATGGGAATGTAAGGAGCAGATGAATTCTTAAGAAGCAAAGATTTGTTTTCCTGTAAATGAAGAAAAAAAAACAACAAACAAACAAAAAAAAACACCAACAAAAACAAAAAGAAAAAAAACCCAAACAAACCAACCAACCCCAAAACCAACAACTCAAGGGAAAGTCATTCTAATTCTTTCTGCATTGTCTTTCATCTCAGAATTTTACAGTACTTTTCAAGTATTAATACATTAAAGATTTTTGAAAAGCTGCTGCAGAAATGGTGTTGAAACCTTCCATCTTAGTTGTCCTTGGTAATTCATGATCAAATCATTGTTGCTTGGAACTGAAATTAAGCAGCTTTACTTGCAAACTGAACTTTTGCTCTGCAAGTTGTCCAGGTTCTTCCCAATGTGCATATCATCACTAGTTATAGAAATCCTGTTGACCAAGCATTTTCACCTGTGCAGTCCAATTTGCTTCAAGGCTCATTTTATCCCTCTGCCGTCAGATTCTTTGCCTTTCACACGTTCAATAATGTTCCTAACTGTTTCCCCACATTATGTGAAAGAACAGTAAATAACTGTATCAATGGAATACAAGGTGGAATAGAATCTGCAGCTGTATCAATCTCAGCTATGTTCTGCATTGGGTGAAAAAAAAAAATAATTTTTGCCTCTGAAGTCAGCACATGTGGCTATGTATCCTCTGGGGAAGAAAATCCAATACTCTACTCAAGCCCACTCTATAGTGATGTTCCCATTAAGTGCTTAAAATGGGGCTTGTATAGAGTATAAGCCATGTGAATTCACATGTGGTTTTCACCAAGGGAGAAGCTTGTTCAGTCAGAAGATGCCTTTTTGCACAGTCACTTTTCAGATTTGTGCTATATTTTTGGCATTTACAACACCCTTTCATGTGATTATTTATAACTGGTGCCTTTTACAGGTGGAAAATCCAAGGCACAGAGAGATTATATGACTTGTCTAAAAGAGCATGGTTGGTTAATGGCAGAGTGAACACAGAACTCAGGATTTCCAACTCTGTCTCCTAGACTCCACAAAACATTTCTAGAGCAATGTCGAAGTGATGTAATGTGTAAACAGAATTGTTTCCAAACAAAAGTATCTGTCAGGTTACATTAAATATCTGCAACAGCTCTTTAAACATGCTCTGTTCTCAAGAACAGATTGATTTTAAATGTATGTAGTCTTTTCTCTAGTGGTGAGAGGGAAGACCTGCTTAAGTGTTAAAATATTTAGATCTCCCATTGATAAAAAAATTGTAGATATTATCCTGCTCTCAGCTGTGGAATAGGAAATCTACATGGCTCTTAAGCTTCCAGCTAAAAATTTTTTTGAAACTGAAGCTGTAAGTGCAAGTTAGTAAGTAGGACATTATTGTCAGCTGCCGACATCTGTTATTGGAACTATACACTAGTACATGTCCAGCATTGCCTTACAATATGCCAGTGGCAACTTTATAGAACTCAAACACGCACAAGAAAGATATGTGAAGAAAGGCAAAATGCTTTTGCATAATTTTCATATTATTCACACAACTGGAATGTGTACAGCATAGTACAGAGTGTAACAAGAGCAAATGCTGAACCACATCAAGCTGTTCCCTTGTCGTGCATACCATTTAAATATCAAATCTATAAGGGCGTTTGCTGTGTTCTTCACACACAGAAAGACCACAACTAAGTGACTTAAAAGTATCCCACGAGTTTTTAAAAATGCGGATAAACAACTCTCTTCTTTTTGATAATTGGAAATACATTGTTCCACTCTGTTGGTTCTGCAACATCTGGTGTTTTATAAAGCATTTTAAAATGTCATCTCCCTTCCCCATTTGCCCACGCCCTTCCCACTGCACCTTAACCCCAGCATACCGAGAAACTACTTTGTAATGAAATCTGTGGAAGATCTTGCAAAACAGAGTTAAGGAATTGTATCTCTATAGATTTGAGCTATTCCTTAAGTTAACAAGGAAGCTGAGTCAGCAATATTACTGTATGGAAGATTTCCATGAGGAAAAGGAACAAGATTCTGGGCTGATTCAGTGGAAAGGTGTTATTAAATGACTCTTACAGATGAGATTACTTAAAACATCTTGCTTGGTAGTGTTAACTTCATAGTCTTGGCATTAAGTCTTCATAAAAAGATCACAAGGCAGTTTCTCAAAAATGAACGACTGTAATCCCCCTCGCCAGCCATGGTATGTGTCCAGTGTTTGACTTGTAAATTGAGTGTAGTTGCTTTGCAGTTAGCAAGTTAGTGAACTTTGTAGTTTGTGCTTCAGGATGAGCTTACAGGGTAAAGAATCAAAGGGGATGAATGATAAGGCCATTACTATGTACCATTTGTCCATAATCAGGATGTTTTAACATTTTTCATAGGTGTTCTTGTCAGTCCATTGTAGCATAGAGTGAATAGAATACTTTGAGATGAAGGATGTGAGTAAAGGCATAAATACAGAAATAACTGCCAAAAAATCCCAAGCAAGGCATCTCTATAAATATCATGAGTTGTGGGAGGTCATCCTGCCTGATTTTAGCTATCAGTTAGGCCAATGGTCTCAGCAGTTTGTATAGCCCCTATTTTCAGTGAAGACAAAAGGAGTGGGGACACCTCAAGATGGCAGTTCATCCCACATATCTAGGTGAGATTGGATGCTCACTTTCCATCTGACTAAATTTGGGTGGGTTGGACCTCACCTTTATTACTCAGCACAGAGGAAGATGCTTCCCAATACCATGAATTCAAAGTAAAACTTATTTCCATAGCTCTTTAAGTCCATGGAAAGGATTTCTTCTGTATACAAATCATGTGGGTTGAAGAAGAATACAGCAAACAGTTTACTTAGTGAAGTTGCCTTTTTCATAAATTCATAAATGTCAATGTGTGTCAAATCCTAAAATAAAATGCATCTAGATACAATCAGAAGGCTATGTTAAATTATTTGTATTAGTTTCTTTTTACATAGCTGGTGGAAATATGCAAGATTTTATTTATAGTGACAAAATGTCATGTTGAAGTATGTTTTTAAAAGGAGACTGGCACACACTATGAGGATGATTTCTGATCATAATCTTGGTGATTAGGATATTCCAACTTGAAGACTATATATGGAACACCTTTTCCGCCTTGCATTTAAAAATTATACCAAATTAACAGCCATCTATCTTACAGATTTTTCTTTCTTCTCTGCTTATAGCATTGTAACCTACAATGTACCTTGTCCCTAATGCCTAGTGTTCTTGCCCTCATGGTCATATTGGCACAACACTTCTCCACCTACTATAGATTAAAAGTAAAAAGTACTACGAGTGCCGTAGGCAAAAATTTCTTAAGAGGCTGAAAAAAATGCAATGTTTGAGAAGTCCTTTTCTAAGTTCTGTGTTGTATTAGCTAGAATGTTGAGTATCCAAAGAGATGCACTGCGACCTGACATCATTAAACTTTTTCATGTCTATTTTGCCAGAGCTTGTGACTGTCAGATAAGTAGGGATGCCTTTACCTGCTTTTCTCTCACTAAAACAAGCAACAAGCAATGAAAGTACAATACAGTAGCACTGTTTCAGCATGGATTAGAAACCAGAACATCTGTTTTAAGCTCTCAAATAAGCTTGTACTTGTGTATTGTCATCTGCTCTCCTTTCTGTAACAGTTAATTCCTTAAGATTTTCCGGTTTGTGCTGCATTCAGACTTTCATTTTCCTAGCAATATATACTCTTTATAAAGAACACTTCTTGTTTAAGTTAACAAAACAGAAATGATAGGGATTAATTTTAGTCCCTGTAAATAAATTAAAGGGGAAAGTTTTGGACTGGAAGATACATTTTTGCAAGTAAAGGCATAGTAAAACTGTTCATGAGTATATTTAGGCTGAAAGTTAGAGAGTGATTGTCCTGGGGTGACATGATG
>VXBB01022152.1:6399-24774 GCA_013399915.1 Illadopsis cleaveri | reverse complement strand
CTGGGAGCTTGCAGTTCAGTTGTGAAAGCTGAGGAAAAAGTGCCAAGCTCTGGAGGTCTGAGGTGAAGTGGCAGAGATTAGGAAGGAGTGGAGGTGCGAGAGAGCAAGAAAGCAAGAAAGCAAGAAAGCAAGAAAGGAAGGAAGGAAGGAAGGAAGGAAGGAAGGAAGGAAGGAAGGAAGGAAGGAAGGAAGATAAAAGAGCTGGAGAGGGACTGTGTACATGGACCTGGAGTGACAGGAAAAGGGGCAAAAGCTTCACACAGACAAAGCACAGGTTTGGATATTAGGAAAATATCTTGGCTATGAGGGTGGTAACGCATGGTAGATGTTGTCCAGAGGATCTGTGGCTCCCCCATCCCTGGCAATGCTCAAAACCAGGCTGGATAGGGCTTGGAGATACTGGTCTAGAGCAAGGTGTCCCTGCCCACAGCTGGAGGGTGGGATGAGATGATCTACAAGGTCCTTCCAACACCAACCATCCCACAATTATAGAATAAGAGAGAGATGAAAATGGTGCTATTTTGATTGCTGTTGCACGATAGTATTAGCAACACTGTTCATGGAATAGCGCAGAGACTTCTGCCACATTGTAATGAAACTCTGAATGTCACTACCATCACAAAAACCACAAGAAAAAGTGGAGTTGCATCCCCATTTTTCTACCTGATTTGCAGTTTTCTAATTCTTTGCTATCCAAGAAATGTGTCTAGAAAAGCTCAGGTGTCTATGGGCCCCCTGTTGGACCAAATCCCTGCCTGTGCCACCTGGAGTTCCTGCACCCAGAGACTGTTGCCTGGTGTCTCAGCACACAGTGAGCAGAGCTAGTGTGTTCAGGAAAAATTGTTCTATGTTTAGAAAAATAATATCCGCAATGGCCACTTAAAGCATTGTTAAGGCTAGCAAAGTGAACATGAGTGCTTTTTTTTGAAAACTGTTATTTTGCAAAAAATGTTATTTTGCAAGAAATGTTAACTTCACCAGCTGATTGAGGGGGTAAAAAAGCTACAAAATGAAACCTTATGTATAGGACTGACTAATAAAAAGATGAGACTATACTTGACATTCAAAAACAGTAAGAGTACCCAGATGAGGGTTGAATATATTAGCTTAAAATATCATGAGATGCTATTAATTTGTGAAAATTAAAACCCTAATAAAAAAAAAAGAAAATCATTTTGCCAAAATTATAAGACACAGCCTTGATCTCCCACTGGTTCTCCCTGGAGGAAGACTCCTTTTTGTGAAAATTATGGATACGAAGCCAAAACCTGCCTAGAGTTCTATATCATTAATTTTGATATGGGAGAAATAAGAATGGTGAAATAACATCTCCCAGCACAGAACTTTGTCCAAGTAGTATTAGTAATAATAATAATAATGTTAATAATAACAACTGCATGTTTCTCTTTCCGTAAGCTTTTGCCTTGGTACACAAATTTTATATTTTTGAGTAATAATTTGTGAATATTTGTGAATTTATATTACACAAATTTTTTTAAAAATTTTGATTTTTGATTCAGATTTTTCAGACTCTTTTAAAACTTACTTGGTAAAGCTTCTTGGTAAAAATTCATGTGAGTATGGCGAACATTAAATACAGATTATCTATTTCCCACATCTAGGTCTGTCCAACAATGCCTTAAGCAAAGAAATGAGTACCAATATCTTCAGCTATAAAAATTCAATTAGAAACACCCTGAATAACAGCAAAAACAAAAATAGTAACTATAAAACATTCTAAAGACTATAAAACATTGTAAAATGAAACACCTACAGAGGTCTGCAAAATTGAGGTCCTGAAATAACCAGAATGAAGGAAAAAAAACCCCTATTTTTATTTCTCAGGTGAGTTGAGCAGAAAACTCACCCGTGCTTGGAACATGGGTCAGTTTTGAAGATTAGTTATCATTTTTCTTTCAAGATTCAAGTATGAAAAACATGAAAAACAAACAAACAAACAACAAAAAACAAATCCAAAAGCAAACAAACAAATAAATAAATAAATAAAAACAACAAACAAAAAACCCGAAAACCAAACCACCAAACAAACATTAAATTAGTCCAGACACCATGCTTCAGCATTCTCTGTCTGGGGCAAACTCTTGGTAAAAAATGATCAATCAATAAAACCCCACTCTCATCTCTGAATTATTCAGTCCAGAACTAAAAACTTTGAGAATCTTTAACAATCTACCATTTTCCTTAGAAAAGTATCTCATGATGTGTAATGATCTTGCATATATTTTTCAATTATTTTTTACTTTTTAAATTTAAAGAGACTTTTGAGTAATAATTTCTTAACATTCACCACAGAAGGTAACTAAGTCTTTAATGGCCTCCTGCTGCAACAAGTTTAATGTTGCAATTTAATTGAGGTTTATGCAAATAAAGGAAAAAAAGGAAATCAGAAAAGACATTTTCTTCCATAATATCCAAATTTTTTTCTGTATTTCTACAGATTTGCAGAATCACAGAATATCCTGAGTTG
Organism: Illadopsis cleaveri; assembly: GCA_013399915.1. Lineage (NCBI taxonomy): Eukaryota > Metazoa > Chordata > Aves > Passeriformes > Timaliidae > Illadopsis > Illadopsis cleaveri. The sequence continues at coordinate 22,286 of VXBB01022152.1, read as the reverse complement.
AAAGCCACCCATCAGAATCACTGCGTCCAACTCCTGGCACTTTCCAAGGTACCCAAGAAAGCATGTAAAAAACCCTTTTCCCCATCCCCCCAGTTTATTTCTGCTCAGTTTCGTCTCCAATAGCACTTTGGACACACAGATTTTCTGACTGCAGTGGCAAGAGGCATCTCTGTGTTTCTCCCACATCACCTGACATTGCTTCTTTAGAACACACACTTCCTTTTTTTGCCTTTTCTCCAACACAAATTTCTGCTCATCCAAGCTAACCTTCTGCCTTGTCTGCTTGATTTCCAACATTTTGGAATTGCTTGCTCCTGTGCCCTTATGAAGTCACCACAGCACCTTCAAGAATATTTCCCCCACCTTCAAAAGCATTTCCCTAGGGGACCTTACTCAGTCGATCCTTGTGCAGCCTGAAGTTAACACAAAAAGAAAAAAGAAATTTCAGCAACTTTGTTTTCAGATCATCAAATAATGCAGCTTTAGTAAACTCATTTTGAGAATTTAAAAATATTTTGGTTTATTTTATATACAAGCTATTATTGTTTAAGCATAAAGAACCTTCTCCTTAGTCTCTTTTCCTTAAGTACAGACAACATGTTTGATACCTGTTTAAAGACACTTACTAAAAACATCTTTGGGTCTGCTATACCATCTTTCACTTCATTTTGAATTCTATGATGTAGATTGTCCAATTCTTCTGATTCAAGGATGTTTTACTTTGGAGATTTAGTTCTAAACTTGACTATGGCAACTTTCATTTCCACTCCATCAACTCCTGCACACATATCTCATTTTCAATACAAATTCCTTTCAAACATGAGCAAAGTAAATTTTGGCTTTCGGACCACAATTCAGCAACATATTGTGTCAGTCTCTCAGAATGATGGATCCCAGTCCCTCCTTTCACATACTTTTCCCAATTATCTTAGATTATTATTTTTGTACTGTTTATGTTTATTTTTTTTTAAAGACAGAAGAAAATATGGCTTTTGTCAAATCTTCCTCTATTTGCTTCTTGACAACAAATCCTCATTACTGAATTAATTTTTGAATAGGACTATTTCTTCTTCCTCCCCAGCCCCAAGTGACCTCTGTCACCTCTTTTTGAACTTGAACAAATCCCAAGCTTTCCCCACAATTTTAGCCAGCAACATTTCTGGTTTCACTATATTAATACTGAGATAGTTCTGAAGAACCAGGTAAATCCATATGTCAGATGGCAAAATCTGACAAAGACACTATTGATGGAGACAAAATATGTTTATTTAGCCTCTCACTGGTGAAGGCAAGCTCTTCTTTTCCTAGCAGCTAACTAGATTTTTCAATTCACTCTAGCTGCAGCTGAATCACAAGGATTTTCCTGCCCAAGACATAAGTGGTGACCCATTGAGTGCACGATCATCTGTGACAGTTGTGTTTCAAAAGCTTCACGGCCCATCTCATGCACTACATTTAAGGGATTAAACTACCTGTTAAACAAACTTGTGCCATTTCTGATGGGCCATGCACAGTGTTCATTGGAGAAATCAGGGGCAGGCTTGTAGAGCTGGAACTCATGTTCCCATTTCATGCTCATGATGGAGTAAACTTTAACATGGAGACATCAAATGTCATGCTCTGATGTGTAAGAGTTTTTTTTCTAACAGAGATTGGACCTGCTGGACCTGCTTTCTAGCCCATGACATCACTTTCTCAGATATCCTCAATCTCTGACATTATACCCAATTATGACACAGATTCATAATTTCTGAAATATTATAAATCTGAATAACAATTGTGATTGATAATTTTTACTCTTAAATGCAATAAGGATTTTTAAACCACGCCTAAGTTTCTCTCCAGGTACAACAAACCTTATCCAAAAAGCTTAAGCACAGGAATAACATTTTTGAGGGTATGAAATTGAAATCTCTTGTTCCATCCCAAGACCAAGATTATTTCTCCTTAAACTACTTTTTCTAAGATAAAAAAACCCCAGAATCTATTTTAAAAATCAAATAGAATGCAACATTGACAAAACAAAGCATTTAACTAATCATCTATTGCTCCTCTTATGCTGAGAACGAGCCACATGAGGCAGATGGTGAATATTTTGCTTATTGTACTACAGGAAACCACTCAGACAATGCATCAGTGAGAGTCACATTAATATGTACTTGGAAAAGAATTAAATTACATAACTTAATAAATTAAATAAATAAATTATTATGGAAAAATACCCCAACATTTTCTATTCTTAGCAAAGAGCATGTAAATCTTCAGATTCCTAAAATTGTTATTGTGAGGCTTTTCACAAGGCTCAGGATATATCCTAGTAAAAGATCAAAACCTGCAACCTTTTTCTCCTGTAGAAACTGTGACATTTTGAGGACTTCTTCTGAATCAAGTGGAAAGAAGAAAAAAAAAGGGAACCTGCATACAGTTCATCCATATGTTGTACAGTCATCTGATGACTACCAGCTAAAAAGGAGGTAAGTGGGAGGTTGATACAACCCTGGTGTCTTCACCGCTTGTACTATTTTGGGAGTGCTATAAAACCTTTTTCACTTTGATTGGATTGACTCTTTAATATATAATTCTTGTTGAATATGATCTTGAAACAATGTGTTAGCTTGAGGTCACTCTAAATAATTTATTCACCTTCAATTTGGGCAATGAACAAAAAATCATCATTGTTTCTTGCACAGCATCACAAACAGTTCAGAGAAGAGCAAACCCTTATTCAGAATGGAGGTTTTTTGCTGGTTAAAACCTTTAAATTAGAAGCCCATGCAAACCACAGACTGTTCAAAGGTCACTTTAAATATTAACATCATGTTGTTTTCTGTTTGACCCACAAGATTTCCTAGTTGTATTATATAACTTCCTCACTTTATTTTTGAATTGTTTACTCTATTTATGAAGTTCTTGTGATTCCCAAATGTTAGACTTGATATAAGTATGGACTGTTATTATTGCCATTATGCACATTTCTGGAACTTTTTACAAAAGCTAATTCTGTCTCCAGGTGGTGATTGACTATACAAGGAAGTTTTGCAGGAAGTAATTTATAAATAGCATTTTCGTCACTGTCCCTCTCAAACCATAAGTGCACCTGAAATCAGCAAAGGATTTGCACTGTATTGTTCTATTATTTCTGATCCTGTTTAACAGATGGTTTCTGAGCCTCATTCAGAGTCTCCCTAATTTTTCTCTGTCTATTACAGATGCTCTTGAGTACACACCTATTGTACTGTGCTCTTACAATTGTTTAATTTAAGCACGCCACACATACCATTCTAAACTACAAACACAAAACCTCAGGAGGAATAATGAAGCAGTTTCTAACTATACACTCTGACAGATGGGCTACTGTAAATTTAATTTTCACTGGGATTTCATATGGTTTTATCCTAGTTTTTAAGACTAGGTAAGGCAGACAAGATTTTCAGTACTTGAAGGGGGCCAGTAAAAAAGATGGGGACAAACTTATTATCAGCACCTGTGCCAATATGGCAAGAGGTAATGGTATAAAGCTGAAGGAGGATCCATTTTTATTATAAGATATTAAAATATGAGGAAGAAATTTTTTTATAACAAGGGTGGTAAAACCCCAGAACAGGCTGCCCAGAGAGGTGGTAGATGCGCCGACCCATGAAATATCCAAAGTCAGGTTGGATGCAACTCTGAGCAACTGGATCTGTTTAAAAATTTCTCTGATTAGCGTAAAGGCATTGAACTACCTGGCTTTTAAAGATCCCTTCTAACCCAGAGTATTCTGTGATTCGGCAAGTTTCTACGACAATAAAACATAACAACCTTCCATCTGAGCTAGTCATCTTGAGTCCATTTTCTCTCTATCAGTGAAAGGAAATCATCATTCCCACATATGGCTCACACAGAGATGCTCTTTAGAGTGCCACTCATCCTGCTTTAGAGCTCTACATTTTAGAGTTCCAAAAAGATGAGAGATTTTTCCCAACCCTAACGATGTTAAGGTTGTGAATTTAAGATCTGACTCTGTGAGCACAGTATAGGGGCTATGTCTGCACAGGCAGACATCAGCTTCCTTCTATAGGTTGCCACACACAGGTATTCAGGGAAGAATAAAGATTAATCTGGAATCTAAATCCAGACGTGAATACAACAGAGCACAACATTGTATAAATTTAATTGTTCAATACCCAGACAAGAACTTTTGTCCGGATATCTTTCAGCTAGGCAAAGTCAATTCTGTTTGTTTGAAATCATAGTCTTCTATGGTATCATATTTTGTTAACATTCAAAACAAGAGAGGGGAAATCCTTGCTAATCATAATTTAGTAAATGGTAGAAATTCTATTGCTTGATGCATACATAAAGTACATTGCACTAGCTGATTACAGACTTACACATTATCAGTTCTCTTGAAGATGTATAAAACAGTTTGGGGGGAGAGAGAAACCAGATATTAATTTCACTAACATGACTTGAGCTTTATGTGACAAACTGCTTGTTCTACTGAAATGAAAAGCCCTTGATCTGCAACATAGACTGCAGGATTTTCTTTATACTTTTATTTTGTTTTCATTCTTAAATGTTTTGAAAATTGACTTGCCTTCTGGAGAAGAGCTATATTCCTCTGAGCTTATATTAAACAGCATGTTTCTCAAGGGCTAATGCACCCTCTCTTCTGAGGTAATTGCAAAGCAATGAAATTGTGTAGCCAACGTTATTAGTTGGCTCTTTAAACACATCTTTATTATGACTCTTTAAACACATCACTTTCTAAATTCTATCTCTGCTGTCCTAAAATAAAAATCCCTCAGAATCTGCATATTATTGAGCCAGAGACACATAGATCTCAATAGCTGTCCTTAAAGTATGAATATTGATGCTGTCTGTACTGTGTTAATCAACAAGACATAACTGTGAAGGAAATTTAGAAAGAGGAAAATGAAGAGAGAGGAGAAAATCCTTTCTGCAAGTTTTTTTCATCATTTTAGTTTCACTATCAGTACAATATAGAGAATGAAAATAAAATAACTACATGCAACAGAAGCTGTATCTTCTTTGCAAATATTTCGATACACATATAGTTTAATTACTACTAGAAAAAAAAAGAAGCTGTCAGAACCACTAAAAGTGTGCAAAGTATAGGCATAAACCTGCCTAGTATTCAGTGCAGTGCCCCAAAGCACACAGTGATTGCTATAGTTTACTACAGATGACTTTTTACTACAGTTTAGTTTAACAATAAGGATGATGTGACATCAGAATTCTGAGATCCTGCAGTCAGTTTCACTAGCCTTTTTGAAACACAACCACAATCCTGCTGGTTACAAGGTGTTTTGAGAACCTTCCTCACTGACACCACCTGCACACTGAAAATCTCCATGAATTGGGTGCAAGCAGGCTCAGATGCTAAAATATAACACTGATTTTAGACTCTTTAAAGAGCTGGAGAACTTTAAAAACTGATGACAACATTGGGGTTGTCATATTCCTCTTTACAATACTGTTTTATCTGTAAGATACCCTCGACATCCTGACACAGGGTGTTCTGGTTTTGCACATGTGAAATAGCCCTAGCCCTGTGGCCTTGCTTGATGATCTCTGGACAGTGGTTGATGCTGGTTGCTGTCAGACATGATCCTGACCCTGCCTTTGGAGCTTTCACGCCTGTCTTATTCTTGGATGTGCCTCTTCAGTATAGACTCATCTGAGGATCTGGATCTACTCACCTCCGTTGGATGCTGCAGGACTACCTTAAGCTGGTGTACTGGTTTTGGCTGGGGTAGAGTTAGGTTTTTCCCAGGGCCTGTGTTTTGGGTTTGTGCTGAACACTGGGTGGATAACACAGAGATGTTATTGTTATTGCTGAGCAGGGCTTGCACAGAGCCAAGGCTTTTTCTGCTTTTTGCACTGCCAGGCTGGGGAAGGGATGAAGGAGCTGGGGAGATTAGGAGGAGACACAGCCACGACGTGACCTCAAGTGACCACAGGGATGTTCCAGACCATGTGACATCATGCTCAGTGGGGGCATAAAGTGGGTGGAAGAAGGAGGAAGGAGGGATGTTGGGAGTGATGTTGTTTGTTTTCCCAAGCCACTGTTACATGTGATGGTTTCTGGCTCTCTGGAGATGGCTGAACATGGAAAGCAGTGAATTAATTCCCTTTTCTGCTCTGCTGGTGTGCATGGCTTTTTCTTTCCCTGTTAAACTCTCTTTATATCAAGCCATGAGTTTTCCAGCTTTAACCCTTCCAATTCTCTCCCTAATCCTGTTGGTCAGGGAGTAAGCAAAACGCTGGAGGGGTTTGGGGTTTGGAGGGGGTTAAACCACAAAGTTGTCTAAGCCACAGCCTTGTGATAATGTGCAGCTCCTCACTACTGATTCCTGGTTTCCCTGCCCTTACAGAGCATCTAGCCCTTGCAGCTGTCTAGCAGTAACTAGCCCAGTGCTGGTTTTTACATTGGAGTCACTGATGTGTGTAATGATCTTTCATTTACTTCAATAACAAGAATTTGTTCATGGGTGAATACTTTCCTTACGTGTAGAAAACTTATTACCTGAATTCTCATCAGCATAAAAAATGAGGGGAATTGGCTCGTAATCTTCACTGTGATGCTTCTCAAAATGAAAGAGTAGTCTAGCAGGACAACATCTCCCCAGATCCCAGCAGTGGGGATGTGCCTGTCTGCTCCTGCTTCAGCTCCTGCTTGCTGCTTATGGACCTCTTACTGGGGAAATAAAATGAAGCAGAACCAGAAGCTTGTGAGTGATGCAATTCATTAAGCAGCAAGAGCTGTAAATTAGGATGAGCCAGTATTCTTTGTAATAGTCTTGGAGAAAATTGATGAACAATCTCTAAAATAAACTGCATTCTTATCTTTAGAATGATAAAGAGATTCATCCACGGAAAAGCATGTTCACTGGACAATCACAATGAAAAACAGGAAAAATTTGCTGAAAATTCTACTGTGGCTAAAAACTGTTAGGAGAGAATGTTATTAGTTGTGAAAGTTCTGTGTAAGGTAAATTTCCATAGAGTTGAAGCAAAAATTAAACTACAAAGACAGGTTCTGTTAATTGCTGGGGATAGAACTGGGACCTTTGCAGAATTGTTCTTTTAGGAACCATTTCCGTTGGGCCAAAATTCACCAAGCCAAACTAGTTTGTTAACTTAACCCATATATTTTGCAGAACATTTTTTTTTTTTCAAATATCAGTCCCTCTTCACAGCTAATAACACCAAAAAGAAAGAGTCAATGCAGATAGGTATTCAGTACATAGTAAGGAATTATTTTTACATAGGACCGATGTTTATATGCTTGCACAGAACATTTGCTGTTCACGGATTGTGTGAAAAGACCAAATTTAGACAACTGAATAACAGATTTTTTAGGTTTGGCAGATGATGGGAGTCCTACAGAATGAGGGTATGCTTCTAACAGCATCTTTTATGTTGATGTCGATGTATTGCTGTAACAAACTCCAACTCTTTCCCCACCATTTTTCACTATGACTGGAAATTTTCATGAACTTCTCAATTACAAGTAAGATTGAATTCAAACAGCCTGTATCTGAAGTGAATTTTCACAGAGGACTGATGTCCAATTTGTGCTCAGAATATAACTATATCCATCTACTGCTTCTCCCTGGTAATTAGTAGTTTTATAGAGAACATTTTTACAGTCATGTTCTTTCTTGCATTATGAGATACTTGGAATACAAATTTGCTTAACATTACTTACACTATAAAAACCAGAATAAATGCAAGGAGCTGGTGTCACTGCTCCTCACAATCCAGCACATTTCGCATTTCCATTTAGAAGAAAACTCAAACTGCTTATTTGAGGGACTTTTTTTACTGGAAAACAAACGACAATATCACTTCAATGACAATGCATCTGCTAATATTCATCTATACTAAAACAACTCCAGCCCAAATAATTTTGGTTTCAGACAATCAACCCTGTACTATTAGCCATGGGATAATTAGAATACAACCAATCTTAGTATTATAATTACTTGTAGTTTAATTCTCACATTGACCTGATATTGCACACCACTATGGCTCATTACACTTGTTTTATTAACGCAGCGTACCAAAAATTATGTTAACATTCTTGCTAGCTACAACATAATCTTCTGGTTCACCCACACACAAAATAGCCTCTATTAAAGGTGAAATAATGATAATAATAATAAAAATATTGCAGTAAAATGTAAATCCTTAGTTACATTCTGATTTCCAAGAGTCAAAACAATTTACATAATTGCTCAGATATTTTTCACTGCATATTCCTAACCATTCTATTTTGCTTAGAAAATTATATTCCTATAAGCTTCTCCAACATAAAAAACCACTTTTTTATGGCAGTAGGAATTGAAATAAAATGAGTTCATAAAATCAGTGATGGCAATGTACTAGCAGTTTGCTCTCAATATTTTGCCATAATAGTTATCAAAACTGCATTAATCTCTCTTATTGAAAACTATTTATACACCCCTAATCACCATTAAAATGTTTTTTTGTCTTCAGCACAACAAATTAAACTTCTTTTCTATTAAAAAGAAATAATCTGATTTTTTTTTCTCAGGCTTTGCCCCTTAATGATGCTTCTGTGAAGCAAACACAAGACAAAGCTTAAAGATAAGGAATTAACAGAAGATATGAAAGGAAGAAACTAGAAAATGTTAATAGAAATTGCAGACAAGGTTTATCAGTCTCCACATTAATGGTTTATTATTGCTGAAGGCTCTTTAAGTGTATCTTTTCCACTGAAACACACACAGATATTTACTGATTCTTAAAATTGATTAGCAAGCAGGCTACAAAAGCAAAACCTGTGGATCACTCATGGAAAAAACCATACTACCCACACGTCTGAGTAAAACAGAACTGAGGCAATAGCTGTATTAAACTCGAAAGCTATTAAAATTCAAAGTTATTAGATTAGACTGATTTTTTAGGCCCTAGTCATTAATCTTGGTTGAGAGTTCCAGCCTTTACTTCAAGAATCTAGAGCAAAGAATAATGAGACATGGTACATTATGGTACATTATAATACATGACAGTACGTCCTGTGAATACCTGAAGTGATTTAGTATGACTAGCAACTTCAGAAATTCATATAGGATTTAAAAAAACATATAAATACTGTAATATACATTTATAAATGGAATTTTCCTGATAAAAAGTTTACAGTATGGTAAATATTAGGAAAATAAACTGCATAAAGAAAAAGGTGGTTAGAGTAGAACAAGCACTTCAAATTTTCTGAAATATTAATATTTTTTCAGTAGAAGTAGTCTGCTTTTACAGATGCACCATTTTACATAAGGATAATGACTACAATCATACACTCTACCTGAACAATTGAATGCAGAGGTGGTGTATTTGCAGCTTTAGGAAATGAGAGCAAAGTGGCAATCGACAACCATCTCTACTCTGTCTCTGCAGTCAAAAGTTCAGCTCAAAGGCAACCAAACATTTGAGTCTTAATTTGGCAGCTTTAATTTGCTGACATCCAATGTGAGATATGATACTGAAGATTCAGTTCTGGTGATCTTTTCATTATTCCTCCTGACTGAAGGTGCAATGAAGTTGTAGCAAACAAGTTGAATAACTTCTGCCTTGATGAAGTCAGGGACTGTAAAGTTAATTTCATTCTCACTCCCTGCCATGTGCAGGGACACCTTCCACTATCCCAGGTTGCTCCAAGCCCCTTGCAACCTGGCCTTGGAGACTTCCAGGTATGGGGCAGTCACAGCTTCTCTGGGCAACCTGTTCCTGTGTCACGCCACCCTTACAGGGAAGAATTTCTTCCTAATACATAACCTGAACTTCTCCTTTTTTCAATTTAAAGCCATTCCCCTTTGTTCTGTTATTCCAGACCTTTGCCCAGTGTTCCTCTCCGGTGATTCCCTTTAGGAACTGGAAGGGGCTCTAAAGTCTCTGTGGATCCTTCTCCTCTCCATCCTGAACATCTCCAGCTCCCCCAGCTTCTCCCCATTGGAGAGGGCCCCCAGCCCTGGAAACATCTCTGTAGCCTCCTCTGGACTCACTTTAGGACCTCCACATTCTTCCTGTGCTGTGGTCCACAGAGCAGGATGCAGCACTGCAGGTGGGGCCTCACCAGAGAGGAGCAGAGGGGCAGAATCCCTTCCCACCCCGACCTGCTGGCCACACTTCTTCTGATGCAGGCCAGGACACACTTGGGGCTTTCTGGGCTGCCAGTGCACATGGATGGGCCATGTGGAGCTTCTCATCAACCAGCACCCCCAAGTCCCTCTTCCCAGGTTTGGCCTCAAGCCATTCTCAGGCCTTCACTTGTGATTGGGGCGGCCCTGACCCACCTGCAGGACCGGGCACTTGGACCTATTGAACTTTACAATTTTCAGGTAGTTCCACCTCTCCAGCCAGTCCAGATCCCTATGTGTGGCATCACTTGCCTCCAGCATGTGACTGTACCACACAACTTGGTGTCATCACCAAGATTTCTGAGGATGCCTTTGATTGCACTGCCTATGTCACTGACAAAGATTTTATCCAGACTCCTCATCCTAGGAGAAAAATAATTGTAACACAAAGATCTTAGGAAATAAGTTTGATTTTTTTATTCCCAGCATGCCAGATAACTGGGATAATAGCTCTGTCTATGCACCTAGCATTTTCCCCACATAGCTATAAAGATCTCAATTCTGTGTTACAGAAAGCAAACACTTTAATGTTGCTCTATATTAGTCCTTAGATTCCAATTTGTCCCTCACTATCTCAGACAAATGGGATCAACATAGATCCTTTGCCTTCTATTTGACTAGTCTTAATTATGTATTTTGTGTCATTCAGCTTTATGACTGTGTAATAAAAGACAGGTTTAATGGGCCAGTAGTCCAGGATGGGAAATCATCCAGCTAGTGAAGCATTGAGGACATCAAATTATTGGCACTGCTGAACAGTTTTTTTTCCCCAGCCTGACATCTCTTTGTAAGCACTCATAGCCAAAATTGTTTTGAAAGGCAGTGTCAGCCTTAGGCTTTGGACTTTGCATCAGTGAATCTCTCCACCTCTTACGACTTGTTATTTTCTGTTGTGAAATGAGACAATACATAAAATCATGCATGAGGGAGACAACATTATCTGATGTTTGATCTGATGAGTAGAAGTCAGGGTTCTGAGGTTGTATCTAACATCATTCCTGATTCTTGTCTTATGTGTGTATCTAAATGTACTTTAGGTTAGAGAACACCACCACACATGTAAGAAAAGTTTCTGGAAACCTTTTGTTTTAATTTAATTGGCTTTATTATCTAATGATTTTTTAATTTCCTTTTCAGAAATTATTCTAATAAATATGATTACTGCTATCAATCTCCCTGAACTTAAAAGTAGAATGAAAGAGTATTAAAAGATTCACAGACTTTTGAAAAGGAAGGTCTCTTGGGACTAGTGTTCTGGACTGTTTTATAGTGCAGACTGAACATCTGCTTCAAGCTAACATTTGCTTGGAAAATAGAGTACCTCAGAAAAACAGACAAGTAAGAAAACTGAAAGAATCCCAGAGGAAACACTACCAACCACTGTTAGCAGTAATTATCATATAATACAAATGATTGTATAATAATCATACGGTCATAATATACCTACAGTGATTACTCTATATTAACACTGTGTTAATACTGTTGTACACATTAATGTATAATATATGAGCACATGGAAATGCAAGTATTTATGTAAATGAATGTTTTCATGAGACTTCTGTGTGTTTGCCCTCTCAGATTCAGTCATTATGGTTCATTTTATATACGTGTTATAGCAGAACAGCAGTGACATTTAATAAATTAGACCACAGCTCTGTCCTGTCCCTCCATGCTATCATCAACAGCAGCAACTTGCTCAGCAACAGGACATAAAAGTAGGTGAAACACAGGAAATGCTACTACTGTCTCCTTCCATCTTCGGGGAATCTAAGGCTCAGGCACTGCCTGAATTAGGAATGTCATGTTTTCCTTTAAAACTCCTGGCATAGCTGGTTGAACTATTTTTTTTAACCCATAAAAAAGTCTTTTACATTTGTAATTCCTACAGCAACGAGTTCCATAATTTAGTTGTGCACTCTGTAGGAATGCATAATCAATTAACTCTCCCCCAATCTTGTATTGTTAGGAATAAAGCTATATTAAAAATATTGAGAATTAATCTAAAACCTCTAAATATACTGAGAATTAGTCTTAAACATCATCATGCTTAACTGTCATTTTTGCCACCCAAAATCAAGTTAAATACTAACTAAAAGAGTTAAATAGAAAGTTTATCACCTTTTTGTCCAGACATTGACAGATTTATTTCAAAGAGGAATATCTATATCTACTTGGTCTTACAAAAGTGATCACTTTTCATTTTTCATCCTTTATTCCCACCTTTGTTAGGGTGTTTTTTGGTGGTTGCTTTTTTTCTTTTTTTTTCTTTGACATTTAGTAACATGTGACATATCTTCCATCAATTTTGGTGGGTTTTTTTTGTATTCACATAAAGCTCTTTGGAAGTTTATGAAACTTATGAAACTTGTAGGTTTGTTGACTTAATTTATCAGGCACAAGTTACTTTTCTGAAAGCCACAATGACTTTTGCCTCTAAAAGGATATTTATTCACATATTTGTTATTCCTATTTATACATGTTTATTCATTTATTTTTTATTCCTATTCTTTCTTGCAGTAGATATGAATTTGCTCAGCAGAACTCAGATTTACTGGTCTGTAGCTCCCTGTACTGTTGTGCATGTGCCATCTTCGATTTCTCTGTTACTGATTTCCTTTTAAGCACAGTTAATAGTTCAGCAATTTTATACTTGAACTCTTTTGGAACTCTTGGGTGAATACCATCTGTTCCTGATGATTTGTTACCAGATATATTGCCAGTTAGTTCTAAAACCTCTCCTTTCTAACATTTTTATAAACTGCCCAAGTATTGAATTTAGAGAGCCTATTAAAGAACCCTCAAACCTAAAGGCCTAATTCCAAATTTTGAGAGGCTTATGTTCTGGCTGCAGATCTTCTATACCAACCACTCCTACCCTGATACAAACAATGAACTAAACTTAACTTCATTGCACCATTTTTTAGTATTAAGTACTCACATTTCTGTCATTCAAAGTCACCTCAGCATTCTCTGTCTTTCCTGTGATTGTTCAGAATACAATACCACAAAATTCTCTCATTTAGGGGCATTATTCATCAAGGTAAAACTACAGATATTGAGGCAGGTAAAGGCAGAACATAAAGATCTGACTTCGCTCAGACTGTAGAATTTCAATGAGAAGAACACACAGGAGGAAAAAGGATATACCATAGGCACTATTGATAGTTCCATCACTATAGAAAAGCAGAGATAACCTAAATTATCTATTTTCAATCTCTATCTAGACAAATAAAATCATGCATTGAAGAAACTGAAGGTTTAATACATTTAAGTGGATAATGGCCTTATGGGTATTCTGAGTAACAGCTCGTTACTTAATTTCAGGTAGCATGTTAATTTTTTTCATTGTATTTCATTCATTGAATTGTGTTAATTTTCTGTGTAAATATCACTCTTTTTTTACAAAAGTATTTTCTGCTGAAGATTTCAATACTATGAAAGTTTTCTGTTTCTTTATATTTTAAATTTTTAAAAGGAAACAGCCATTCCAATTGTATCTTGCTTTAGTGAAACACATTTCTGAAGAAGAGCAGACTATCTAGACACAAGGTTAAGGAATTTGCTGATTATAAAAATAAAGATTTCTGCACAACTGTGTAATTTTGGCATAACAACAAGCCTTTAATTTTATTGCACAAGTAGAATGAAACAGATTCCCATTGGAACTATTCCACTGTGTTTTATGAGGGTTTTTTTTTATTAATTATCTTCAGTTTCCCTCATGGCCTTTTTACCTGTGCTCCATAAAAACCAATTTCTCTTTTACAGGCATTCCATATTGAAAATGTCAGGCAATCAGGACAAATATAAAATTATTTTTTATATGATAGGGATTTAAAATTAGTCAAAGCAGTATTTTGTGTGTGTGTGAGAGTTAAATTTAAATGAAATAAAAGTTGCTATGTTGACAGCAGTAGAAAATATGTCAGTCTTCCTGATCACAGAACAATGGTACAAACAATGGGAGATTTTCCAACAAGTTCTGAAAAATTAATTGTGCCTTTGAGAAACATATTTTGGCATGAAGAAAAATTCAGTTATTAATGTGAATTTGTTCACTCCCGTTAATGGGAATGCCAGGAAAGATTTCCAGAACAGAGTAAAAAGGCACTTTCATTACTATGCCCCATCTAGCCATGGCTTTGTGCTCCAGATTCCATAGTGAGTGAAGAACAAGTAACACTGAATACAACAAAATTCTTCTCAGAAATTTAGCAAGTTCAATGGAGATTTTTAATCTAGGAATTATCTTTACACAAAATTATCTTACACAAAATTCTCTCCTAGTAAAACATGAAGCACTGAGGTGTATGCTTTAAACATAGAGAAGCAGTAATTAATGAACAGCTACCTATGAACCGCTCTCACACAACTTCTTTCTCTTCACAAATAATTATCAAATAAGGCTAAAACCCTAGCAAGAGCAAAGACATCAGACAGTGAAATACTCTTAGTCTCAAAATACAGGAGTATATTAATATAAAATCCATTAAAATTCTTATATTACATTTACTTGGGAACTCAATGATTTTTTTGCAGACACCACCATGTGTGAAGTGCAGATGTTTCCCAAAGGACATTCAAAACCGAACATTTGCTGACCCATCTATGATCTCTTTAACTCTGCCATTCTTTTGTTTGTTTGTGGGGTTTTTGTTTGTTTGTTTTTTGTTTTATTTGAGTTTGGTTTCACTGTTTTGCTTTGGTTTTGGTTTGTTTGTGTTTTGGTGGGGATTTGTTTTTTTGTTTGTTTCCTGGCAGATCTCAGGGATTCTCAGCATTGCAAATCCTCAAAATCAAATCAAACCATTCTCAAGTTCTTAGTCTCTCCTGGTTTTGAGATCATTATAATCCTGAAAACATTACCTGCCATCACCAGTCATCTGGTAGTCACAGGCAATCAATCATCAGTGAAATCATCCTATTCTCTCCTGATGGGAAGGAAAATGGGGTTAAAAGGGAATACAACTTCCCCATGAGCAGCATTTCTTTGTGGGTTGCATAGAGAAATGAGCTATGTGGGTCTTTACCCCAATTCAAGCCAGAAGCCACAGGCCTGGAGAGTGCTCAAGGTGTATTTCACTCCAAGGAAAGCGTACATCATCTCTACTTTCTCTTTCACCCTCCTCTCCTTCTATCTCCTTCATTGACTACACAAAACCTGCAAACACCTTTAGTCTCCTCCTGACCTCTAACAAATAAGCAATTAATAAAAACAATTAGGAAAAAAATCTCCATTTTTGATTAAATTGAGCAAATCCACACAACTTTCTTCATACAATAAATATGTTGAGAAAGAGAGCAAAAGAGATCAGAGGTATGCCACCTGACACCCACATTCCTGCATCTGTTCAGGATGAAGCAAAAATTCCTGGATAACTCTGAGGATTTGAACATCCCCCTCAGCCTGATCACCTGCACCCAGCATAATCCTCAGGTTTGGCTTCACTGCAAAATATTCCAGAACTCGATGGCAATAGTTGGTGGGGGGTTTAAATTAGTTGCTAGGAAGGTTTCAAACAATGTTAGGAATGTCATGAGGTTTGCTCTATAGTTCAAGTAGCCCCAGACTAAGCACACATGGCATAATAATCACTCAGATTTTAGAGAAGGCTAGGTGGAAAACCCAATAAAACAACCACCTCATGCTTCCTCAGGTTTTAAAGTCCAAGAAATTGTAAGATGTAGAAATGAATGGAATCTGGGGAACCAAGTCAA
>VXBB01022144.1:10826-21969 GCA_013399915.1 Illadopsis cleaveri | reverse complement strand
CGGCAGCAAGCACAATTAATATTAACAATGCCAATAAAATAATAATAGTGATAGTAATAATAATAATAATAATAATAATAATGGTAATTCTGAGAGTATTTGTGACGTATCAACATTTCCCAGTGGGAGAGATTGGTCAGGAAAATCCAACCAGCTGGAAGTTCACCCCCAGTGCCCTGACAGGGGCTGAACACCCCCAGGGGTGCATTGGGCAGCCTGACACAGAGTGTAATTCCCACTCCAGGGTGTAAACTGGGAGTAAGGAGCAGGCCCCCTGACTCTGAGGATGATTCATGCCAAAATTCGAGTTAGAGGGAAGATGTAAAGGCCTGGAAAGGTTTTCCTTCCTGAAATGCAGACACTTTTTGGTGGAGAGGGATATTTCACTGTGTCCTTAGAGGATCTCTTTGCTTCCAAGGACTACCAGGGAAACTGGAGCACTCAAGTCAGGAGGACAAATTCCATTATTTTCCTGGATAATATTCCCTAGAATAAATCCTACCCACAGCATGCAGTGCTGCCTTTTTAATTCCAGCGAGGCAGATGTTTGCTTTACACGGGACAAAACGATGTCAAAGCCAAATTCCTGCTCTCAGGGAGCTCCAGATGAGTGTGCACAACGTGCTTTGGATCCCCACATTTCCTTTGGTTCATTCATTGCTTTATTACTCAATGCCTGATTAGCAATCCTCGTGCTTAATTGCCCTCCAGCTTGTATGACTTGTAAACTCTCTGGTTAACACCACATTTCCCTTCTCAAAGTAACACAATGGCATGATCTGACACCCGTGATTTACTTCATCATTATCTCTTTTTTATTTGTGGAGAAAAGGCTGCAGAGACCAGACCTGAAATTTTCTTTTTTCTTTTTTCCTTTTTTTTTTTTTTTTTGTTTGTTTGTTTGTTTGTTTGTTTTTGGGTGGTGTTTTTTNTTTTTTTGTGGGTTTTTTTTTTTGGGGGGGGGTGTTTGGGTTTTTTTTGTGCTAAGGCAAGCAGTGCAGAGCAGAGCATAAAGAAGAGCCAGGATATATAAAGAATCAGGATACAACATTGGTGTGTTGCAGCGAATCTTCTCCTCTTACAGCACACACAAAGTTCCAAGATATTTCAGTGCTGGAAACTGAAAAAAAAAATCCGTTTTAGGAAGTGAACAGTTTCATTCTGGGGGGCAAAAGTTTTGCAGCAGCCATTTGAAATAAAAAAGGGATTCTATAAATGCACAGGAATTCAGCCCATCCATCAGAGGTTTTCCTGAAGTTTACTGCTGATTTTTGGTGTTTTCTTTTTGGTTTCCCCTTTTGGAATAAGCAAAGCAGGAGCTCATTTGCAGCCAAGTGCACCTGGATTTTTCCCATCCACCCAGACCTGTTTTACCCCTCTGGATTTTCTGCAGCCCACGCTGTGATTCCATTTATTGGGGAGCACAAATTTAATTCCCAGCAGCAGCAGACTTTGCAGGTAGATCCTTCGGTGAGGCCTCGTGCTGAGTGTGGTGCTTCTCAATGTGAGTGATGACACCAGGATTTGGGCTGTACAGAAATCAGCCATTCTGCTGACCCTGGAGCAGCTTAATAATTCAATTCCACCAGAGAAAAGTAGATCTGTAGCTGCAGAACCGTGTTCTGCAAAGTCTACATTAAAAATAAACAACAAACAACTCAATAAAAGCGGAACAACTACAAAAAAATGTATAAACCCTTACACAGCAGCAGAGGAACAGCCTCCCTCTTAAAGAAGCATTTTGTGCAGGATCCTTTCCTCCAGCACTGACACAAAAACAATAAAGATCTCATGGCTGGTTAATAGTTCTGCCTTTAGGGGAGTGAAAAGAAAATTACCCAGACCAGAATAAGCCCAATGGCAAGTTCTTTCAGGCTTATGGACTCTGCAGATGGAAATGCCTTTTGCCCTGAAATATTTTCTGAAGTATTTCCAGAAAGGGTTGTCAGATCAGCTCAGTGCCCCACCTTTTAGAGGCAAACAGAGTCTGCCAAACCCTGCCCTCAGCAATAAAACTCTGCCCAGGATGATCATGATCCCTCTGTTCCTGCATCTTTTTTTTTTTATTTACCCACCTCCCCAGCACTTTGTGACACAGTTAGTCATTGCCACTGCTCCTCTTTGGGTCTGGAGCTGGTGCAGGGCTTTGTGTTCTCAGCAGAGGAAAATAAATTTATTAGATGATGAAATATCTCCCAAGCTGGCTGGAGAAAACCCAGCTTTTCCTAAGCTCCCACCTGATGATGCTCCCAGGTTTATTCTGGATTTTGAGACTCACCCATTTTAGAGTTACCAACATGGATTTTCTTGGAGCTTAAGAGCCAAATCTGTAGCCCTGGTTTCATGGCTGAGATGTTTTGGTTTTCTGAAATTCCTTTTCCAGGCAATTTTCTGTAAACAGGAGAAATGTTTTTGTGATTATAAGTTTGTTATTCATTCTTTTCCCTAGGAGGGACTTCTTCTTGATGCCCCTCTGCTCTGACCAATGTGAGTGAAGAGGTTTGTCTTTGTTTCACCAATTCAATTGGTCTATGTAGAATGATATAAAAGGGAGACACATCCCAAAAATCAAGGAGTCATTTTCAGCCTTCTGAAGCTCAGAGTCTGTGTCGTTGTGGTGTAAAACAGAGTCACAAATCCACTCCTGTTTTATCTTCACCAATGGCTTAATTAAAGAATGGACATGTGAAACCTTAGATTTTATTTTGCAGGGAATGAAGGCCACACAATCAGAGAATCACTGAAGGGTTTGGCTTGGCTGACAAAGAGCCACGACACCAAGGCTGGAATGGAGGGAGAGGTTTGTGCAACACTGGATATTTATAACACCTGTGGAAATGATTCCTTTGTTTCACCAGTGAACTCCTGGGTGAAACAAATCTGTCAGCAGGGCTGGCTGGAGAGGTTTTTTTCCAAAGCCTTCTGACACCTTCCCAGCACAGACAAACTGCCCCCACTGTTTCCTCACACAAAGAACATCATAAAGATCCTGTCTTCTGAGGAGAAAGGTCAATTTCCACACCATCACACAGTGCTGAATCATGGGCACTAATGAGTGGTGTAAAGGTGATTTATCCCGCGGGTGTGTTGTCACTTGGGGTCTGCAAAGGCATTTTGGGAATTTACCTTTCCCCAGGTTTCCCTTTCAGTGTGAAAAATTAATGGCAAAGCAAAATGCTTTGTTTTCATGTCACGAGGTACTTAAAAAAAGAAGCCTTTGATCTTGCCTCTCTAGGGCAAATAAACTTCAAATTCGTGAAGCTCATGGGTAAAATTCAAAGTTTTCAGAGAAAACAGCAGAAAGAAATGGAAGTATTTGTGCTTTTTTTTGCAGGAGCTGGTCTGATCTTGGGCAAAAGATGGAAACACAGAGGGAAGTGCTTTTGGATGATCAGGAAATGAAGAAAATGAAGGACCAATTCCCTGCTCCATGGACTCCAGACCCCCTGTGCAGACTTGTTTGTGCTGCTCATGCACAGCCCATAATATCCATTTCATACGGTACTGTGAGGGAAATGACAGATTTAGGAGGTGCTGAGATGTTTAGGTAACGGGACCACAGGAGCATCTATCTTACATAAAAGAGAAATACAACCTGTCCCTGCTGGCATTTTGCTTCTGTGGGGGTGGATATGAAGAGCAAAAACACGTCTTGAAAACACAGAAATCTCTGCCCTCACTCCTTGGAGCTGTTCCTCAGCTGTGCTCAGCTCCTTGTTCTACCTGATGGTGGGGTGGCTCCAGCACCAGTCCCAAAATCTGCTGCCCCAAATCTCACAGGGAGGTGTCTTCCTCACTCCAGCCCTGGATACCAGTTTGGGGAAGCGTCCAAGGATTTTCTCCTGGCCTGGAGCCTGATTTCAGCAAGAAAATGTTTTTTTCCAGGAGCCCAGTGAACGTTTAGCATTGGAGGGGAGAACTTTGGGTCTGTTACAGACCCCCCTGAGCTCTTGGAGCCCTGGGAATGGCTTCTCCTATCCCAAGCTGCTCCAAACCTGTCCAGCCTGGCCTTGGACACCCCCAGGGATCCAGGGGCAGCCACAGCTTCTCTGGGCAACCTATGCCAGGGCCTCCCCACCTTATGGCCAAACACTCATCCCTGACAGCTGATGTCAATCAACCCTCTTTTAGTTTCAAACCAATAACCCACAGCAGGTCCTGCTAAAATGTTTGTCCTCCCACCAACTGGTGCTTAAAGAAATCTTCTGTTTCCAAAGAGGTGTTCTAAAGGGGGGAAATGATGCCTTCAGTTTTATCTTTCCTGTATTTCAGGTTCTGTGCTGCCCAGGGGTGCAGCTCTGAGCTCACAGTCAGTGTCACTCAGCTCTGCACACACCAGGGACACAAAACAAATCCTTTTCCTGCTGCACACCAAGGACAACTTTCAGCCCCAAAAGCACAAACAAGGGTGGCTGAAGGGAGGAACAAGAAGGATGGGACCTCACAGCCTGGAGCTGGAATTGGACAATTCAACCCCAAGATGCAAATGGACCAAAACTTATCAAAGTGTGAGACCTGGTGACCGTTTGTCCATTTTGGGACCATTTTGGGTCCCCCTTGGGTGTAGCCCTGGCCAGGCTCTTGTCCTGCCCAAGGTGGATCCTGGAGGCCTTTGAATAAATCTCTACTTTATTCTCCAGCTCTGTGGAGTCTATGTTCCAGCTCAGCCTTCCCAAGGCATCACCACAGCATCATCTGGGATGGAAAAGACCTTCAAGGCCACCTTTAAGCATCTCTTTGCTGCAGCCCTGAAGGAGCTGTCTCAGAGCCTGGAATTCAAACTTTGCTTGTTCACTCAGATTTCTCTGTGGATCTGCTGAGCCTGGGGTTTTTTTTTTGGGAATTCTGCTCAGCAGTCAGCTGCAGGATCCTCTGAGCCACAAGCACGTGCCCTTGTGTTATTCCTGCACTGAATCCTCGACCTTCAGGTGCTCTTTTCTTCTGGTGCAGTGAGAGTTCCGTGCTGGTGTTGGGGCCTTGGGGACGTGGCTTAGTGGTGGGTTAATGGTTGGACTTGATGATCTTACAGGGCTTTCCCAACCTGAAAAATTCCCTGATTCCAGGGAGAATCCATGATTCCATGGTTCTGCAGCCTCTCCCCCAAGGCAGGGCAGGGAGGAATAGCAGAATCTGCCATTTAGCACCAGCACTTTGTACCTGGTCTCATCCTTTCTGTGTCCATGAATCTTCTGCCTCCCACCAGGTGTAATCAAAGTATTTTCCTTTCCTCCAGCTGATTTCCTTGCTAAAAACACCCACCCTTCTGCCTGTCCACTGCTAAAAAGGTCTTATTAGGATCACTCATTTAAAAAAAAAAAAAAAAATCTATATACAACCTACAAATAATTGAAATCCTATTTCCAGCTTTTTGGAAGCATAAATCACTGTCCTGCTCAGCAATCCAAACCACAGCCAGGAAAACTCCTGATCCTGAAGGACAACAAAGAAGGGAGCACATGTTCCTGTATCTTTCCTTGGTCCAGTGGGAAATATCAGGAGATGACACCAGAGGCCTTTGCAGTGTCAAATAAATGGGAATGAAGCACTTTGACTCATGGAAAGAGTGGGAATGAAATTGAAATTGTTGGAGAGGAGACATTCTCTGGGCTCTTGAGATGTTCTCCAGTGAGATTTTTCCTTAAGATTCCAACCTAAGGTGGAAGTATTAGAAGATTTAAAAATCCATCTGTGGTTTCAGGTAAGGAGTTATCCATCTGAACTCTAACTGGGTCATAGTTCTTGCAAGGAAATGGAAGTTGCATCTTGGAAAATTATGTTTTCATTTTTCCTGGTTTTTTGCTCCATGAAGTGAATTGAGAATGAATTCTAAACCTGGGTTTAAATGCTCCCTGAGATTGAACACAATGTCTGTTTGCCAAGCCAGTTTGTCCCTGCTGAAAATCATCCTTCCTAATTAATAAGTATTTATTCATTGCCTTATTTATTTATTTATCGCAAGGATAACTTTCTGGAAGCTCCAGGAAAATGCTGCAGCAAATATTGCTTTACTCCCTACCTGGGCCGATGCAAAAAAAGAGAGACTGGAATGTAAATTCCATGCATTATTTATTATCCAAGGGTTAACTTAACAAAGAAAGAGAGAAAGATATTTACATTTGCTAATTTGATACTGAAGCTGAGCTGATCACTGGGGTTCTAAAATTGCCCAAGCTCTGATTTTTGTGTTTCCCTGGAGTTGTCACTGACATTTCCTGAAGTCTCTGCCCTCTGCAGACATCCCTCAGGAAGATTTGCCAGAGCTGGATTAGATCCTGAGGGCAGGGAGTTGTTCCAGCAATGCCTGAAGGACAATTAGTGATTGTAGACACAAATTATTGATACAGTTTGGACTGGAGACCTTCCTGGTCCAAAATAAATTTTAGGGCTCTCTGTGGACTACCAAGATCTCTTTGTGGGCTAAGAAGGGTGTGAAAACACTGGCCAGCATTATTTAGAAATTTAATATTGGATAATAAAGCTTTTTTAAAGATATTTCTTCAGACTGAGGAAAGTGCTGCCTGAATTATGTTGGTACAAATAAATTATCTGGAATATTGGGATGGTTCTTTCCTGTTCAGCACTCATTTATACACTTATGCTTTCTCAGGGCAGGGATGCTTTTGCCTAAGTTCTCCATATTTCCACCCACAAATTTCTCTCAAATTCTTCATCCCCAAACCTTTCATTTTTCACCTGGCTGTAGCTCAGATGAATTATGGTGATTTTCTTTCTTAGCTGACATTTTCCGTCTAACTCTCTCCAGAGCACTTATGCATCTTCTTCCTGAAACTTTTAAATATTTCTGCTCATGCAGAGCCTTGATCTGGCCCAAATTCAGGTGTGGATTTTTCTAAACCATCTCCAATGATGACTTTAGGAAAGAGGAACACGGGAGATTTGGGTTTTCCCAAATAAAGGCACCCACCCGGGTGATGCTGCTCCAACCTTCATGAGATGCTCCACACTGTGGAGGAAGGAAGGAGTGGTGAGGAGAGGCCTCTGTTCTGCCACAAAAATCCCTCTGTTTTTACTTGAAAGACCTGGAAAACAGCTTTTCCCTGTCTTCTCCCAGACTGCAGGAATTCTCGCTCGTCTGCTGAGTATCAGAACTTTTGGGTGTTTATTTAAGTTACTGCAGTAACTTTCATCCTTTCTTGCTTGTCACAGTAAATCAGAGTTAAAAGAGGGAGGTATTGCTATGGAGAAATGATAAACTTAAAAAATTATGTTTAATAATGTTCCCTGAATTGTCCTGATGGAGCCGTGGGCTTTGGAGGGGACCTGACAGTGAACAGTGCCTCAGTCCCCAGCACAGGTCTGGGTGAAACCTCCATCCAGGGGATGCTGCTGGACTCACCTTCAAATTCAAATCAGATCCACTTTTCAAACCTCCTGGGAACTCCATCAGACTCCCTGGCTACATCAAAGGCAAGGCAAACCTTTATCTTCAGTGCTGCTGAACATCACCTGAAAAAACTTCAGTGCACCAAAGTGCAAAATTATCCCTTTGTGCTCTCGGGCTGTTTCAAAAAAAAATTAAATTTCTCCTTGCATCAGTGCATTTGTTTGCTGTTGTGGGTTAACTTTTCCCCAGTTAATTCACACCAGGAGCTCTGGACAGTGGAGCTCTCCCTGTTATTTGATTTTACAAACAGGTTCTGCTCAGACCAGTTCTCAGCCTGTGACCCCACACGAGGATGAAAAAGGGATGGGAATTAACCAATTAACCCCTCTTACACTGCAGCTCATTTCCAGCCAAAAAGAAGAATCAGAGGTACAGCCTGAGAAAAGATTTTGTAGCTTATTTTCATTTTATTTAAAAAAAACCCCCAACCTAACTCTGTCAACATGACGTGAAAATTTGTCTGAGCTTTTGGCAGACTTAAAAATAATAATTAAGCTTTCTCTTGGAGTTGAACAGAATGTTCCTTTCAAATCCAAAATTAAACGCCCTTTTCTACTTGAAGGCTTGCTTAAACATCTACAAAAGAGATGAAAATACATTTAGGAAGTAAATATTAAATTAAAAATTACGTGGGTTTATGGCAGGAAGTTTGGACATACCTGGGATTTGGGGTTTACTCTTTGGGGGATTTTTTTCCCCACAGTTTCTTTCGACTGAATAAACCTGGCAAAAATGAGCAGTTCAATAAAAGTTTCAGATTCTAAGATTTTCTGCAGTGGCCCATAAGAAAGGTTACACTGATCTTTGGTGCTCAGGGTGCAGAAGTTAACAGAAAACACTGATTTTTTGAGAATGCTCTTTAAAAATATAAACTGGTCGATAAAAAATCGTAATTGTGGAAGAGCTGCACTGAGTCCTTCATCAGTGGTATCCCAAATTTCCAGTGAAATGGGGTCCTGTTCTACCTCTTGGGGCCAGAAATCCTAAACCCCCTGACGCTGTTTTATACTACAGCAACACAGACTCTGACTTCAGAAGGCTGAAAATGACTCCTTTATTTTTGGGATGTGTCTCCCTTTTATACTATTCTACACAGACCAATTGGATTGGTGACACAAAGACAAACCTCTTCACTCACACTGGTCAGACCAGAGGGACATCAAGAAGAAGTCTCTCCTAGGAAAAAGAATAAAAACATAGGTACAGTTTACAAAACATTTTTGTTGTTTACGGAAAAAAAATTCTGGGAAAAGAATTTCAGAAAACCAAAACACTTCAGGCACGAAACCAGGGCTACACCCCCCAATCCCCCCAATATCTGCAGGAGCCTCTGGAGTGTTGGGAGCAAGGAAACTCCTGGCAGGAGGTGAAGCTGCCTGAATTTCTGAGGCAGGAGCTGAAGGTGGCCCAGGACTGGAAGGGAAGATGACAACACTCGTGTTTTTTTATAAGAATTGAGGTGTTCTGAAGAGATCCTGAAGCCAGGGAAATCCCCAGGTGGGGGTGGCAGGTTTAGTGGCGTGAGGAACAGGCAGTGCATCACAGAGGGATTACAAAAGGAGTGCAAACTGCACCAGATAATCGTTCTGAAATTTTAAAAAAACCCAAAAACAACCAAACCCTGCCCCTTTCCCAGGAGCTCGGAAAAGCCACTTTTGCCTGCAAGAAAATACCTGCCAAGTGACAGCATTGATGGCGTGCATGCCGAGCTGCCTGATGCAGCTAAGCCCTGGGAATTTGAACAGTTAACAGCTGGACTAATTAGAGAGCCCAGTATTATTGGGATAACTGATAACCAGGGCTAAGCAAGGTTATTTTGCGAGTAATAGATTTGACTTTGCAAAGAGCAGCGGATATTTGCAGAGCTAATGAAAACTGCGCTGCCCAAATTAAAGTGTGAGCAAGCAGGGAAGGAGCTGGAGTGCACCTAATTAAAAATGCATGCCGAGGCAGGGAGGCAGAGTCCAAGGGTAAACAAATGGCAGAAACCAGATTTGTCTGCAGTGAAGGCAGAAGGAGGGATGAGGTGACTCGGGGTGCCCAGTCCCAGGGGTGCAGGGGTGGAATCTCCATCTCTGATGATGCCTCAGGGTTTTAGCTTTTATCTTTTTCATCTATTTGTAATCCCGCAGTTCTTTAGTGTAGAACTCTCAACTCCACACACAGTGTGAGCTGCTTCTTCCCCATTTTGGGCAGACACAACAATTCCTCTCCAGGCCTGGCAATCAAGGACACCTCACTGCCTCAGGCCTGAGAGATGGAAACAAAAGCGAGCTGGGGGCCGCAAACTTGGGGTAAATTACTTCATTACCTGAAAGTGTTAATTGGAAGATGAACTCCCAACATGCAAATGGACCAAACTTATCAAAGTGTGAGAACCTCAGTCCCGGAGTCCATTTTTGGGTGCAGTCCCTGTGGGGCTTTGTGTGCCCAAAATGTACCTGAAGGCCCTTCAATAAATAGAACAGCTTTTTATTCCCTGAATTCTGTCTGGCCTCTGTTTTTAGGTAGCCCCAAAAGGGAGCGCTCAAGCCATGGGATGTGGCCCTGCACAGCCTGGGGTAGTGGGAATGGAGGGATGGAAAGTTGGGCTTGGTGATCCTGGAAGACTTTTCCAGCCTGGGTGATTCCACGGTTTGACAGCGCTGTCTCCTCTCTGAGCACACACAGCCTCGGGGCTCCGGGGCTGCTCGACCCCAAACACAGCACGGGGGCATTGTCCACCTCACAGAGCTGCTCCTCAAAGCCTCTGCCTTTTCACATGCAAATGAGCTTTGATTTCAGCTCATTAGCATTTCCCTGTCCAAGCCCTACGTTGAGTTATTCTTAGACTCCTTTCTGGTGGTGGAATTATCTGACAGAGTGACGACCATCTCCCACCTCATCTTCCTAACCCAACATAACCTTCACAGTTCTCCTCAGTCTTTTTGGACAAGGAATGTGTCACAGGCACAGCTGTGTGGCATCTGCCTTTCCCAGCCTGGAGTCTGGGTAAACTTCACCTTGCTTTGGTGCTCTGGGTTGGTGCAGCAGGATCCCAACTCTGGGAAAAAATTCCCAAGGATTTGGCAGCTCCAGCTGCTCACACTCGGGGTTGGGGTGGTGTTTCTGGTCCCCTCGTGTCAGAATTCAAAGCAAAATTCTCCTTTAATCTGCTTGAGGTTTCATTATTATTATTGTTTTTATTATTATTATTAATTTTTATTGTCTTATCCCTCCCCATGTCTCCAACAGGATATTCACTGGGAATCATATACGAGAAGGATATATAGGATAAGGCACAGCATGAATTTTCAAGATGCCATAAAATGGTTGGGAAACTAATCCAGCAACTGTGTGGAATAAAGGTTTGCTGAGCACTTGCTGGTATTTCTGGTTTCGTTATGGAAACAACTTTGGTGTGATGATGGGGATGAGGAATTTGCAAAAGCAAAGCTGTTCACTTTGGAGACGGAAAAAGTAGGGCCATTATATCAAATAATGAATGGCTGAGAGAGGTTCTCACCACCTCAGATTGTGTAAATGAGGGATCATTGAACATTATCCACTTTAACCCAAGTGGATAAAAAGGAGCTGTTTTCATGGAGTGCCTGATTAGTTAGAGAAGTTAATTGATGCAAAAAATGGAGATGGATTCTAAAAGCTGGTCATTGCTGGGGATGGCAGCAGCAGCCAGTCTCTAATGATACCATTTTATCTTTTTGTGCTTTAATAGAAAGACAGGCATATATTTAGAGC